>OX101791.1:35159101-35557374 GCA_944452715.1 Ophion slaviceki
AGAGTGTCCTCAGAGACATTTTTGAACAATTGTTAAACGGCTTGCACAAACGTGACATTTCTAAAATACGATTTTTGATTGCATTGTTTCATGACGCAGGGTCTTAAGTTTCATTTGCAACGAAGATTTTGCAAAAATTCCAAAAATTGGTAGAGTCGTGGAGGTTTTTGTAAAATGTCATCTCCTTTTGCGTTTTTTTCGAAACTATGCTTTATGAAACGGTCCAAGTCGTATCTCAAAATCTAGCCCGATTCACTTCAAACTCGGACAGAGCATAGTTTATAACATTTTCTATCGTATGACTGAATGATTCTTTGATATGTTTATCCATTTGTTCATAACGAATGATCGAAGTTGTTTTTTTTTTGGTTAGACAATCGAACGTTTTTGTCTACAGGTTGCCGTTTTCGTAATATTCAAAATTTCAGAGGAGTATCCGGTCATACGAAAGTGTTATTATTATATTGAAGTACATTATTTTCTCTTTCATTACAAATGACCCTAGTCGCCAGAACCATCTACACAGATTGCTCATGCAGAAACGGCGGCACTTTCTTTATTCAATAATATCAATATTTAGATATAATTCTTTATATATCAATATCAATATTAGATATAGAAATATCAATATTTCTCGACGAAAAAAATATTCAAACTTGGCAAGACTATGTACCAATTGTGTGTAAAATCCCGACCGCGACATCCCAATGATCTCATCAGAAAAAAAATCACAAAATATTGAAAACACTGAAAAATATTGAAAGATGTTGACAAATATTGGAAAACATTGAAATTTTTTGGGAAATAATTTAAATTTTTGACAAATATTTAAATTTTTTGCAAAATATTGAAAACTTTTGATTTTTTTTTAAATATCGCAATTTTTTAAAATCATTGAAATTTTTTGAAAATTTTTGAAAAATATTGAAAGTTCATTCCTCCCATTCGGATCCGCCAGGATCTCAAGCGACCATCTCGTACCTTGTAGAAATTTACGGCGAAGCCCCATGCACCACGAGTCACCGTATCGAACGCGTCCTTTTTCTGTATCTCGCGGTCGATCATAGCGGCCCTACGAAAATCCTTCGCGGCCGCTTCCAGATACTCATCGTAATCCACGGCGTTCGAGTTGATCGTCAGGTACACCGTAACGATGCCAAATAATACGACTGGCGAGGTCGAAAAAGTGCCAAAAAATGGTAACGTTATTGAAGGCTGTTCCGGCATAGGCGAGCAACGAATAGCTGCTTCCCGGATTTCTATACTCGCTAACGAATTTTCAAACAGCACGGTCCTCAAATTTCCAAAGCCCAAAAAACCGGCCATTTACGTTCTTCGGAAATGATTCAGAATTATAAAAACTATAGCGCAGTGCTTTTTGAATAACAATTCAAATACACATTTGAAAACTGATTTTTTGTGGAATTTTTGGAATTTGTGATTTTTTGTGCAATTTGAAAATTGCCCCCCGCCCCCCCCCCGCCCCAGGCGACAAATTGCACCGCAATTCCATATGTCCAAATTTCAGCCAAAATGAAGATCAGCTGTGCACCCCACCCACCACCTTTTTCCCAACGCCTGTACACGTGTGTCACTTACGCAAACGCATTCTAGCTGCCTATCAATGATGACTTTGGGATGACGAAACCTCGTGAGCGTGAAGGACTGGTGAGAAAAGAGCCTCAGGTCGTTTTGCAGAGTTTAACGAAGGTGCGAGGCTTTTTATAAAGTAGGTGTGCATACGTGAATTCCCGACCAAAAGCTGCTGGTACGCCTGGAAGATCCGATGATAGTGGGGGTTTCGCCAATTAGCTCAGCCATTTGGAGCTCCGAGGCTTTCATCGGGAGGCGTACAATATATCGAGCGTATTTTTATTATTTACCCATCAAACAAATTCAAACAATAGTTACGGGAACCGATAACGCTCGATACGAGTTCTCCAAAAAAAGTTCCTGACTCGCCAAAGTCTCGACGTCACGCAGGCTGAGCTGTTCAAACAAGGGTCGCCTGTATTTTGCCAAGTGCGCCATTGTCGAGCATTCTGGCCGAGGCTCATCTTCTTTCTCACCAACGTACAATGGTTTCACGGAGCGAGAGCTGAAAGGGCGAAAAGTTCGCCATGATTTCATTCCGAAATTCATACAGTCGTCTGCATGACCTGGGGACCAACAAATAAGCTGATTTTCGACATTTTTTGTGATCGGAGTATCGGTGTGACGAGTTCGCGATTTTACGGACAATTCGTACATATTCTTTCCAAGTTTGAGATTTTTTAAATTGTAAAATATTGATCAATCATAAGATTATTGATATTTAAAGGCCGCTGGATGGCCAATCGGTGCTTCTGCATACTAGGGTGATCTGTGGTGAAAAATTAAAAATGTACTTTTGGTGTCATAATAACATTTTCGTACGACCGGATACTTTTTATTAATTTTGTCAATGAGGAAAATGGCAAGCTGTAGTGAAAAAGTCGATATTCGACAAAAAAAGAACAAGTTTGATCATTTTTTTTAACAAATAGATAAACATGTAAAAAAATCATCAGGCCATGTGATAGAAAATGTTACAAACTATGCTTCGTCCGAATTTGAAGCGATCGGACTCATAGATTTTGAGATACGACTTACACCGTTTCAGCAAACGTAGTTTCGAGAAAAATGCCAAAGAAAAAAGGGCTAAACGCAGCGGGTGGTTTTTGCAAATCGAAGTTGAGATTCTAGGCTTTAAAACCAGGTAATAAAAACATCGTCTTCTTTGAACCTTACGCAAACCTCTTAGGATTGAAGTGCTGATAACAAAATTCCACTCGATCGGTGAAAAAGAAACGGACAGTAAAGTCGCTCAAGTGTCAATTTTTACAAAAAAAAAACGTTTTCTGATACTTCCGAACACGTGGATCGTCAAGGATTTCACTAATGGTGCATTGATACACACACACATACACACACACACACACACACACAAAATATATATACATACATACATACATACATACATACATATATATATATATATATATATATATATATATATATATATATATATATATATATATATATATATATATATATATATATATATATATATATATATATATATATATATATATATACATATATATATATATATATATATATATATATATATATATATATATATATATATATACAGTACCAGTCAAAAGTTTTCGATCACTTTCGATAATTGCAAAATTGTATTAGAATGATGCCATTCATTTTATTTCTTATTTTACGAAGATACCATATAGTTCGGCAAAATGAATTATATTTTTCTAATATAATTTCTCAATTATTCAAAGTGATCGAAAACTTTTGACCGGTACTATATATATATAAAATTACTATTAACTATAATTTATAGTTATCGCCTTGGGCTATTTCTTTTCGCTAAAATCGAACGGCTCAAGATACGATCAACTATTCTCTCCCGCTCGACGTTAAATTTATAATATAAGCACGTACTTGTTTATCCAAGTGCTTTCATCCCACCCACACTTTTGCAGATCCCCGAGGCGTACACATAAAATTATAAAATACTCTACGAGTTAAAAAATACGAACGACGTCCGCTATAATTAGGGCCTATTGTGATTAAATGACTGCGGATGGCTCTTGTGTCCTCGTCTTTCTCTGCACGGATTTACCACGTGGAAAAAATGTATCACAAAGTATAGTGACGTGATGAATAATAGGCGAGGAGAACATTTTCACACGAAGAGGAACTTTTCAGCCCATCTGGTGAGATAACAATTTTTCGACTATGTCTCCGCGAAGATGTACAGTAGGATGGCACAAATTTGAGCTCTATATTTTTTCCATCTTCTCACCAGCCAATTATTTTCTTTAAAGAAAAGAAAATTGTCGCGAAAGCTGCGAGTGGTCGAAATATATTTAGAGGTCGCTCAAGCCTCCCAAAAATTCAAATTTGCATAAATAATCGATTTTTTTTCATCCACTTCTTACCTATGAATTCTACGTTTTATCATTTTTTAATTAATCTCGCGAAAGCTCTGGTCGGCCAATGAATATTTTGCGGTCGCTCAAGAGCTTCGAAATGTCCGATTTTCGCAAATTTTGTTTGACTCTTCTCGCTCATAAGTTTGACGCTTTGTAACATTTTTTAAACAATTAATCCTTTTTTTCTTAGAAACAGATTTTTTAAATTTATTACGGACAAGAGCTTTAAAGAATTATTTTATGAGAACGAAGAGTATAATTCTTGGGTTAGAAATGTGAAGTAAACTTGAAAAATCTGTTTCTAAAGAAAAAGGGATTAATTGTTTTGAAAATGTTACAAGGCGTCAAATTTATAACTGAGAATAGTAAAAAAAATTTGCGACGATTGGGAATTTCATAGCTCTCGAGCGACCACTCAATATTCATTGGCTGGCTAGAGCTTTCGCGATGTGCATTTTAAAAGTATAAAGCATAACATTCATGGGTGAGAAACGGACGAAAAAAAATCGATTTTTTAATGAAAGTTTGAATTTTTGGGAGGCTTGAGCGACCTCTAAATATTTCTTTACCGCTCGCAGCTTCCGCAACAATTTTTTTTTCCTTTGAAGAAGATAATTGTAACGTGAGAAAAAGGGAAGAAAATTGAGCTCAAATTTGTATCACCCTAATCAGCGACGTTGGGCAAACCGAGTTCTTGTACATTTCGGAAAAATAAGTCAGCTCGCTGGGGCACGAAATTTTGTCGGTTCATTGAGCATCGAAAAATCACGTTATTGACGTTCCACGTCGATATTGTCTTCATAAAAAAAAAAACGATACCCTAACGTATATAGATTTAGCGCGGCATCAAAAGAGCTGAAATCGTTCGAAGGCACAACGAATTATCGAACGTCAACAAACTCGAATAAAATTCGGTAAAAATCAACTTGGGGCTCAAAAAACAGATCGATTTTTATTATTTCTTTGTAACGAGAATATTAAAATGACGAGGTCGGGATTTTACAGACTATTCATATACAGTCTCGCCAAGTTTGGGAATTTTTTAAATTGAAATTATTGATAAATAATGGCGTTATTATTATTTAAATAAATTTCCGCCGTTGTTGCATGGCCAATCGGTGTAGGTGGCTCTGAAAACTGGGCTCATCTGGATGAAAAATAAGAAAATGTAATTTTAGTTGACAATAACACTTACGTACGACCGGATACTTTCGTAAAATTTTGAAAACTGCGCAAATGTTAAACTGTGGAAAAACAGTTTGATTTTCGAAAAAAACAACAACTTTGATCATGTGTCTCTAACGAAAGAGTGAACATATAAAAAAATGATTCGGTCATCTCCTACATATGTAAAAGAACATGTCCTGACTCATTTATCAACGCCGAGAAAAATTGCTGAACTACATGAAATTTGGACAGGAGGTTGCTTTTGTTACGTAAGCAGCCACTAAGAAGGGATTTTATGAAATTCGTACCTTAAAGGTGTAAAATAGGGGATGAAAATTTTTATGAGAATTCGTCATCTTCAAAGTTAAATGCATGAAAATCGGTTAAAAATAAAGAAAGACGTGTCTCAGGATTTTTTTAATTCATCCCCTAAGAGGGTAAAATAGGGGATGAACATTTGTATGAGAATTCGTCATTTTCAAAGTTAAGGGGTTACCCCCACTTGCGTTTTTGAAAAAATCGATTTTTTTTATTGCATTTTTTTGAAGTATAAGTATCTGAGAATATGTCCTGAAAATTTCAAGTCGATCCGAACAAAATTGACTGAGATAAACTGAAACTTTACACATCGTGTAAACTGAAATTGAAACTTTAAACGCGTTTTTCTCAAAATGGCATTTCTGAAGTCGGTGACCAAGATTACTCGAACACTAATGAACCGATCTTCTTGAAATTTTGCAGGCTTATTTAATACATAAAAATGTAGTCTTTAATCGTTCGATTTTTTTTTCGAAAAAAATGGCCGTTTTATAGCCAAAAAACGGCCGTTTTTTCGTTAAAATCGAACCATTAACTTTGACTGTCCGCCATTTTGTGAAAAATGAATATTTTTTAAAATCCTTCGATTAAAGACTAGTTTATACTTATATTTGACTAAATCCATCCGCATTTTTTTTTCAGATGATCCACTTCGCCGCAATGTTGCTCACCACAAACCGTGTATATAAAAACATTATTTCATTGACGCCCATTTGCCACTAAACAATGTAATATTTTTCAATAAAAAAATTACTGAAAGTTCTTCAAGATGTGTTCTTTAAGATGGTACCCGAGTAGAAATATTGTCAGGCTGGCCTGATATTTGATCTGCGCCTGATCAGCTTGTAGTACGAAGGCCTTACTTAAGTTTGCTTTAATTTGCCTGATCAAGCTGGGGTCAGGCGGTGGTCGAGCAACCGGACTTACGGCTTACTTCAATTCGCCTGACCCGGCTAGCTTCAGGCGATGTCAAGCAACTGGACTTACGGGTTACTTCAATTCGCCTGATTCAGCTAATTTCAAGCAATCATCATGTAACTGGACTTCTACAGTTTGGCGCTAAAAACGTGCCTAACCTCATCTTGTCAAATGATACACAGACACGAGAGAAGCACGAGACATATTATTAATCACTTTATACATTTTTACATATAACGTGTACGTTGTGAATAAGATGGACAAACACAATCGGAAGAAGATTGCGCAACGACTGTGTCTGCGTGAATAGCGGGCTCTAAATAAGGGACAAAACGAAGAAATAATACAGCAGCAGGTTAGTATAACAATTAATTTTTTCAAAGACTTACAATTCTTAAATCTATAAATATAAATTAAATTAATCTGACTGTAAATTAACCATACGCCAAATTATATATGCGTTGGTTGAAATATTTATTATGATACATTTGACAGATCCGGAACAGATCCTCTCAGCGAGGAACAACTCGAAATTCCTGAGGATTGGCATGTGTTGGCGCTACCACTATGTAAGTAGATTTATATTTGTTTTGTGTATCGCTTTTATGTTTCTTTACTTGGTCCGTCTCCTTTGTCAAAGGAGAAGAAGAGACAGCGTAGGCCAACCAAATAATGGTAAGCTGACAGCGTAGTTCAATCTGGTAAATGTTTTGCCATCGGTGCTGATTAGCCCGGACAGCGCAGGCTAACCGAATAATAATAAGTTAACTGCGCAGTTCAGTCAAGTGAAAGTAATTCCATCGGTGCAAGTTAGCCCATAAGAAATGCACTTCGGATGGACATTACATTCACTGAACTGACTACGCTGTCAACTTACCATTATTTGGTTGGCCTTCGCTGTACGGCCCCGGACAGCGTAGGCTAACCGAACAATGACAAGTTGACTGCGTAGTTCAGTTAAGTGAAAGTAAGTCCATCGGTGCAAGTTAGCCCATTAGAAATGCACTTCGGATGGACATTACATTCACTGAAGCGCACTACGCTGTCAACTTACCATTATTTGGTTAGTCTTCGCTACAGGCCCGGACAGTGTAGGCTAACCGAATAATGATAAGTTGACTGCATAGTTCAGTTAAGTGAAAGTATTTCCATCGGTGCAAGTTAGCCCATAAGAAATGCACTTCGGATGGACATTACATTCACTGAACTGCACTACGCTGTCAACTCACCATTTTTTGGTTGGTCTTCGCTGTACGGGCTCTCCTGCTTCGATTCTAATTTTCGTTAAAAAATGACCGCTCGCAGCTTTTGCAACAATTTTTTTTCTTCTTTAAAGTAGATAATTGGATGGTGAGAAAAAGGAAAAAAAAATAGAGCTGAATTTTGTGCCACCCTAATAAAATAATGTGCATACCTTATGTAGATATATATGTAGACATTGAATTCTAAGTGGGATGAACATTTTCGTATTTTTCAGTGGCTGTCATTTCGAAATATAGGGAACACGGAATAGAAGTTCTTTCGAAGCAAATTGGACAAGCTGTTGGAGCGGTATCAAGGCCTGATTAATTCAGCAAAAGACTGGGACAAGTTTCGAGCGTCGCATAAAAAAACGAACAGAACGCCCAATATAACGTTTCCTAGAAACGTCTGGTCATAAAAACGTTGAGCTCTGTTTACTTTATTCACGAAGTTTCTTAAGTTTTTGTTTGAAAAATATATTAGTTTATTTCGGGATGATAAGTGGAATATAATACAGTGATATATCTTAGTTTATTTCGAGTTTTTGTTCTATTACAAATACAAGAAAAATGACGTTTGTTTTTCATATAGATATATGTGAAAAATATATGTGATAAATTTTATATTAAGATTAAAAAATAAACGATCAGCGTTATTTATAAAGTGGTACCTTTTTCTCTTTTGTGTATGCGTTGTATTTTTTATTTCAGGAAAAAATCGGTCATCCTGAGCCGTGAAAAATCATATGATTTTTCATTTTGATCAAGCCGTGAAAAATTAAGCCCTTATCAGGCCTTAATTTTTTACGCTGATCAGGCCTTGATCTTTTACACTGACCAGGCCTTGATTTTTACCCTGATCAGGCCTTGATAGTTTACCCTGATCAGGCCTTGATTTTTTACCCTGATCAGACGGAAGTCAGGGATTGTGTTTCAAAAATGATCAGGGCTTGATAAAAAATTCTGATCAAGGCTGGAAAAAGAAGTCAGGATGCCTGATCAGGTGCTTATTGTAGCTGGAGCAAGATTTCTACTCGGGTATATTGATCGATTAAAAAAGTTTTGTAGTTTTCTTTAAAAAAAATCATGAAAAAGGCCTTTTTTTGCGCTACAAGTGGGGGTAACGCCTTAAATGCATGAAAATCGGTTAAAAATAAAGAAAGACGTGTTTCAGGATTTTTCGAAATTCATCCCCTAAGATGGTTAAATAGGGGATGTAAGTGTGTATGTGAGTTTCGTTATTTTTCAATTCAAAACCTTGAAAATTGGTATTTATTCTTTCAGTTAAAAATAAAGACAGACGTGTTTCAGGATTTTTCGAAATTCATCCCTTAAGAGTGTTAAATAGGGGATGTAAGTATTTATGGAAGTCTGTCAGTTTTGAAGTTAGGAATATGAAACTTAGTATTAAAAAAAAGGTATTAGAAACAAAAATGATTTCCCACAGCTTTTTTCGAAATTCATCCCCTAAGAGGAAAAAATAAGGGAAGGAGGTTTTATGGAAGTCTTTCACTACTGCAACTAGAAGTATGAATCGTGGTACTTAGGCTTCGGATTAGTAACTGAAAATCCCCGCTCCAGCGTTCTTCATAATTTATCCCTTAAAGGGGTAAAATGTAGAAAGAAAATTTGTATGAAACTTGTATGAAAGTCAGTTTCAAAGCTAGAAGTATGAAGCTTGGTATATACGCTTAGGCTAAGATGATCGGCTTACTTATTTCTATCTACGTATTGAATTAATTCGTATTTATTTTGATAACCACGCGGAGGAAGTCGCGGGCGGTAAGCTAGTTACGCCTTTTAAAAATTTAACCATCGATTTTTGCAAGATAAAATGATGCGAGCTACGGTCTTGACATTTTTACAGGATATTCTTGAAATCCCAAACTGTCAAAAAGGGTGACAAAAAAAATCGATTTTTTGGGTGTCACGCTGGTATAGCCCCTTAATAAAGTTACTACCCTAGGCTCCAAAAGTCTCCGACAAAAAATTCCATTTTCCAAATTTCAAAATTACGCAAACCCTAGGTCGCGAGAGCTGCGCAACAATCGGTTCGGCCCAGTTCTCGGCATCTGCACGAGAGCGCCGATCATACGAGACTTCGGATCTGTCACGTATCGACGTGTGGGTACAAAGATTGTACAGAGGATGGAGCGAGGTACGACACAGATCGCTGGAGAATTGCGGCACGGGGCGGGTCGAGGGGGACGAGGTCGAGGTGCTAGAAAAAAAAATGTGGCAGTATGAAGTAACATCATCGACGAGAGAGCGACGAAGCGAAAGTTTTATAGTGGTGTAGGGTAGGGTAAAAGAGGGTATGTGCGCGATGACGTGTCGCGGAGCCTCTTCCAGTGTCAAACCAATATAAACGGAAGAGCGGCGTTCCATAAAGATGGGGAGGTAAAGCTCGTGAAAGAGAATTGCTCCGATAATGCGCGAAGGGGTGGAACTAATTCTCGGTCTCATTCTCTCTCTCTCTCTCTCTCTCTCTCTCTCTCTCTCTCTCAGCCTCCTGGTGAGATTGTCGGACGAATGACACGACGACGATTACACTAACGTAGTGCACGAGCCCATGTGCATGCAGTACGAGGCTGTTGCTCGCGGCCTCGCTCCGTGGAGACATCGCGCATCCTCGTCGTTCTCATTTTTTCTCGATCGCGTAAATATCCATGTACATTGATAGGTACGAATATACGCGAGTGTACACGTAGTGACGAAGCCGAAAAGTGAAATCTCAAGAGTCCGCGTTCTTTCCTATCCGAACGGAAGTGGTGTCTGCAAATTTTGCAAACCGTTTATCAACGTGTCATTCAACATTCGTGGTTAGGAAATACCAGCTGTGAGAACCGGAGTTTGGTGGGATTACAATGACTGGGACGTGGCGAAAGTTGGGGCACCGGAAGTGCTAAGGAAATTGAGTAAAACTTCGGAAGGGGGCAAACAAGCTCTTCGGAGCACCGGAAGTGCTCCAAGGCAACTGGAGTTCCGGGAGTGCGGAGCGAACTCAGTGGAAGTCCGGAAGTCGTGAGCAAGCGAGCTCTTCGGGGCTCCGGAAGTGCCAAATAAAATCGGCGGCGCGCCGGAAGTCCCAAGAAAACTCTTCGACGCTCCGGAACTCTTCGAGTCACCGGAAGTCTCAGATAAACTCAGTGGAACTCCGAAAGTACGAAACAAATCCGAACGAACGGTATGAAGCTTTGAAGGGCTCGAGTTACATCCCACGAACTCATCAGGGCACCGGAAGTCCCAAGCAAACCCATCCAAGCTTCCGGAAGTCCCAATCCAACTTGTCGGAGTCCCGGAAGTCGCCGGGCAAGTTCGCCCCACACAAAGCCATTGGAGCACTGGAAGTTTCAATCAATTCGTCGGGGTACCGGAAGTCACCGGGCAAGTTTGCCCCCTTCGCAAAATGGCCACAGCCTGTTATGTGCCTTCGAATACGTGAAAATGCGGGACAATTGGGCTCCGAAAATTGTTGAACAAATGAGTGGGAGTTTGGAGCGGTGAAGCGAACCGATGATCTACGAGGAAATGATCTATCGTGGATCCTAAATACTCAGTTCTCGTACGTACACCAGACGTCAACAGCAGGATAAGAAAAAAACGTAATTTGGTGTCATCATTGACGATCATCAATTCAAAATCGTCCGTCAAAAATTGAGCTTTTTTGCTCGACCTCAATGAACCCAACATCCCCGAGCAAAACCAATTGACGTCGCTACTTTGATGAAATGTTTATGAAAAGTTGACGAACCTCGACACGAACCAAACTGTGGCGGATAAATAAAGTTATGTTCGGAGTGAAATCGGAGTTGAATTAAGGCCTTAGGCCAGTTTAGGATTTTGCAAAAATCGATTGTTTTTTTGTTACCAAGGTACCTTAGTACTTATAAAATTATATTCCAGAAGATCATGGGTGCGAAAAATCTCTAGTACTCGACTTTCGAAGATTGTTGAAGATTGAAGGTATTGGAACATTATTCATGTCGTGACGTTCTACACTGAGAAAAAAAAACATTCATCCAATATCATTGGTGTTATTGAATGAGATTTCGTTGATTCAATTGTAAAATTGTTGGTGGAAATAATCGGATTTATTAGTTCAAACAAAACGCTATTGACTTTTTTATATATTTTATTTTATATTTTTATAACATGATAAAATAAAAAGTTGTTTTTTCATTCAAAAGATACATTGTTGGCCGAGAACAATATATTATTGAAACTATCTAAAAAATTATCGCGAACAAATTATATAGTTATGAATGCATTTTCTGCAACGAACAAAAAAGCGTTTCAATTAATCACATGAATATTGTGAATCGAGTACACAAGAAAAATTAAATTTCGCTCGTTTCATTCAGATAAAATTTCTATTGAGTAATTATGTTATTTAATTTTTTTCACCATATCCGATATGGATTTCCAAGTACATTATTCGTTAAAATATTAATATTTTATTTTGCTTGAAAAATATTAAGCAAATGTCTGATTTGGTTGAAAAATTATACGAAAAAAGTTGTTTCTTGCGCATTTGGTTGAAAAAATTCAAACAAATAGTTCTAGGAGTAACCGCTAGAAGCCGCACGCGCGCTCGTTTCTCGTAAGCGTAGCGCGAACCGAAAATCTACTTAAATGTCGGAGAAACTCTAAAGAGTATCGCTTCTTGGCCTGTTCTAAGATCAAAGTGTAGTATGTGTTCTTATCAGTTGAAAATCTGATATTCTCTCCATGGATATTCCATTGCATATCTGATATTCTTTCCACTATTATCGTGGATGATCATTCTAATGCTCACTGTCTATTTAAAATTTTTTAAAAATAAAAACTTTTAATTATTAATATATTCTTTTGATTGCAATGAACATTTATATCATCGAATATATGTATTTTTTTCTACCGAATACTAAATGCGATGCTACGATGACATCTGTACTTTGTGGCAAAAAATACCATCATTTCGGATCCATATTGTTGATATTTCAATCATGATATACACTTGTCTCTATCTCACATTAGTTGTACGATATCGCACTTTTGATATTGTACGGAGTACGAAAATGTCACGTCTAATGGCATATTCGTTTTGATGTGGTAAAGAAATAATCCATTCTATTGATTAAATTTTAGTACGAAATAAAAATTGTTGTGGCAATCGCTTAATTATTTCATCCATACATCTACGGATTGTATATAGAATGATTCAATGGATTAACATTTTATTTTAAGGATGATGGAGAAATGGAGAGAACAGAAGAGATGTTCAAATAAAATAATATGTTATTAGAATCAATCACATTTCCCAACATTTCATAGTATTGTAACAATGTCATGTATCGGTGGCACTCCGTGATCAGACATTTATTTGCGTCAACCAATGTATTTTTTTTATTCAATTGGTTTTTTTCTCTCACAAGGAACATCCCTCAGTTGACATCTCCAGATTTTGTTGAAATTTGGGCATGGTATAAAGCACCGAAAAGTAAGCGATACGTGTTTTTTTTATCGGCGGAAAAACGGTTTTAAGGGCTTAAACGCACCCTCAAAAATGGGGATGTTTTTCGTTTTTCGTCGATAATGTTTTAACGGTACGAGATATTAAAAAACGTCAAATTGCGACAATGTTTGTTTTATTGTGCTCTGTACATTGGAGATGACAACGATAACGTTATCGACGAAAAACGAAAAACACCCCTATTTTCGAGGGTTCGTTTCACCCCTTAAAACTGTTTTTCCGCCGATAAAAAAAAATACGTATCGCTTACTTTTCGGTGCTTTATAATATATCCAAATTTCAACAAAATTGATGGGTGTCACTTGAGGGATGTTTCTTGTCACTGTACTAACTTTAAGGCGTTACCCCCACTTGTAGCGCAAAAAATGCCTTTTTCATTAATTTTTTTAAAGAAAACTACAAAACTTTTTTAATCGATCAATATACCATGTTAAAGAACACATCTTGAAGAACTTTCAGTAATTTTTTTATTGAAAAATATTACATTGTTTAGTGGCAAATGGCCGTCAATGAAATAA
This sequence comes from Ophion slaviceki, assembly GCA_944452715.1. NCBI lineage: Eukaryota > Metazoa > Arthropoda > Insecta > Hymenoptera > Ichneumonidae > Ophion > Ophion slaviceki. The sequence goes on from OX101791.1 coordinate 35,172,759, forward strand.
TGTTTTTATATACACGGTTTGCGGTGACCAACATTGCGGCGAAGTGGATCATTTGAAAAAAATGCGGATGGATTTAGTCAAATATAAGTATAAACTAGTTTTTAATCGGAGGATTTTAAAAAATATTCATTTTCACAAAATGGCGGACAGTCAAAGTTAATGGTTCGATTTTAACGAAAAAAAACGGCCGTTATTTGGCTATAAAACGGCCATTTTTTTTTCGAAAAAAAAAATCGAACGATTAAAGACTACATTTTTATGTATTAAATAAGCCTGCAAAATTTCAAGAAGATCGGTTCATTAGTGTTCGAGTAATCTTGGTCACCGACTTCAGAAATGCCATTTTGAGAAAAACGCGTTTAAAGTTTCAATTTCAGTTTACACGAAGAAAAGATTTTTTTTGTAAACTTGCATAGAGTCATCTATTCCGGGCATAAAAAAACTGCACTTCAAATTGCACTTCAAAAAAATGCAATAAAAAAAAATCGATTTTTTCAAAATCGCAAGTGGGGGTAACCCCTTAAACGCGTTCCTCGCAAAACTACATCTTTCAAGTCGACCGGACTCACAACTCAAACGAATTTCAACCGATTCACTTGAAATTATAACTGTATATTTAGAATTACATTTCCTAAGCACTACGTAAGATTTTTTTTATTGTACGGCATAGTTCCTTTTTTATGAAAAAAACTGACGACTTTCTCATGGCATTTTACCTTTGCGTTTTAGAAATGCACCATTTTGACGAAAAACAATATATAAAAAAAATCCAACGTACTACCATAGCTATTCTTATATATAAATGGAAAAACTTTAGTGTCTCATCATAACTCAAAAATTATAAGAGCTGTTGGTCCGACTGTTGACCTTCCAGAAATAAAGGCGTCATCGGAAAAATGCTGCACAGTCGCCATTTTGACATGTATCGCTGTGAAAAAATAATTTCGTATGGTCAATTACGTGTACAATAAAATCGCTATTTTGTAATTTCGATTTATTTTATGGTTTCGCTCAAAAAAAATCACAAAATATGGTCTTTTTTGGCCTTTAGAGTGGCCTAAGGCCTTAACGACGAACGACAATCACGATGGACAGAATCATGAGTCAATGCGCTCGTGAGAACGCGACACCTCGCCGTTGCGCGATCGTGCCCGGCTCAACCTCTAGAAGCGTGAGGAACCTTCTTTACAGCAGCGCCGGGCCGAGCTCACCCATAAGGCCCAGGTCCAAATACGATCTGAGGAGCATCAGCTTCGAGGGTGGAAAAGTTCTCCCCTGGACAACCAGGTGCGACACGATTCAACTTGATTTTCCAATCAAATTTAGAGAACGGAACATTTTGAAGATTCGAAGATTTTCGTAAATGTTGCAGGTCGTCGACGGATTCTATTTCGCGAAGAGGCATCCTCTCCCGCCGCTTTTATGGCAGTATCGAAATGGTAACTAGGAATCAATCGGATTAATCCTGATGATTGAAAAATAGGCTTTTTGGGGATTTTTTTTCAGAAAAACTACAAAATAAATCGAGATTACAAAAAAGGGTGTTTATCATACATATCAGTGACTATATACAGTAATTTTTTTGAAGCGGTTAATTTCAAAATGGCGGCTGTGCAGCGTTTATCTCAAAACTGCATTTTTTAAGTTGGCCGGAAACATAACTCCGACAATTTTCAACCGATTCACTTGAAATGTTGAATATATCTTGGAAAATACATTGTCTATGGAAGTACGCAGGATTTTTTTTTTATATTGCATAGTTCATTTGTTATTAACAATTATCTGACGATTTTTAGGCAAATTTTTGGAAAGTGAAAAATTTCGTCAGGTAATTGTTAATAACAAATGAACTATGCAATATGAAAAAAAAAATCCTACGTACTTCCATAGACAACGTATTTTTTAAGATATATTCAACATTTCAAGTGGATCGGTTGATAATTGTCTGAGTTATGTTTCCGGCCAACTTAAAAAATGCAGTTCTGACATAAACGCTGCATAGCCGCCATTTTGAAATTAATCGATTCAAAAAATTATTGTATACAGTCACTGATATGTATGATAAACACCCTTTTTTTGTAATCTCGATTTATTTTGTAGTTTTTCTGAAAAAAATCCCCAAAAGCCCATTTTTTGGCCTCTAGAGTGACCTAACCCCTTAAGACGGAGTGAGCGGAGGTGGAGGGGGTGGGGGTGCAGGATGTTGAACATCTCTTAACAGAAGTAATTAATTTATTCAGCTACCTCAGATCGAGCAAGACGGAACGGATGGTCGAAGATTTCGAGTGGAGAACGGCGATTCGCCGGGCGAGAAGGAAGAGGTGGGAGATGGGCTGATCGGCCCTTCAAATGTTTCCGTTTGATTTTACATTTCTTAATAATTACATAATTATTTTATTGTTTCGATTCTCACAAAAATTACCTGATTACTAAGTAATTAGAGAATTATTTGATTGGTTCAATTCCAATAAATGAAATTACCTAATTACTAGTTAATCAGATATTTATTTTATTGGTTTAGTTCCAATAAATAAAATTAATCAATTACTAGATAATTAGATAGAAGTAGTACATTTATTCCATGTATACCCTCGTGGGTTTTTACATTTCCCTCCTTCCTTCACATATTTTCTTATCGCTAGTTCTTTACATTAAATTAAAAAAATATGCATGAATATAGTCAGCGAGTAGTAGTGAAAAGGAAAAGAACAAAAAAGAACAAAAAACAAAATAAATACATAAGTGAAGAGAAATATATATATATATACACCTAGCTTAACATAACATTTCTTAATGATTACATAATTATTTTATTGTTTCGATTCCCACAAAAAATTACCTGATTACTAAGTAATTAGAGAATTATTTCATTGGTTCAATTCCAATCAATGAAATTACCTAATTACTAGTTAATCAAATATTTATTTTATTGATTTAGTTCCAATAAATAAAATTAATCAATTACTAGATAATTAGATAGAAGTAGTACATTTATTCCATGTATACCCTCGTGGGTTTTTACATTTCCCTCCTTCCTTCACATATTTTCTTATCGCTAGTTCTTTACATTAAATTAAAAAATATGCATGAATATAGTCAGCGAGTAGTAGTGAAAAGGAAAAGAACAAAAAAAAACCAAAAAGCAAGATAAATACATAAGTGAATAGAAATATATATATATATATATATATATATATATATATATATATATATATATATATATATATACATACACCTAGCTTAACATAACATCGATAATTCGATTTTTATTTCATTGATTTAATTCCAATAAAGAAAATTACCTAATTAGTAAATAATTGGATAATTAATTCATTGATTCAAATCCAATCAAGAAATTTGGCCAATTACTAACTGACGAGATATTTATTTCATTGATTGAATTCCAATTAATAAAGTTGCCTAATTACTAAATAATTAGATAACTATTTCATTTATTTCATTCCAATAACTAACATTACCTAATTACCAAAACTAAATGATGTGTTCTCAATAAAGAAATGCGAATTCAAATTTTTTCATTCGCAACACATTATCCAGTTTTAGTAATTGACTAATTTTATTTATTCAGTACAGACACCACGCTCATTATTCTTTCACTTATAAAAATGAATAAACAAATTGGACGCTGCCTTCGTCCACGACTATCTCGATCGACATGGGGTAAAAAAGATTTTCGGCTCTCCGAGCACTCCGGTATTGGAAAATCCTGAGAACCAGACCCGTTGGTACTTCAAGTACTTTCTCGGCAAGCGTGAGTACCGCAAAGTCTTCCCCGCATTCGTTTCTTCATCCCACGGATCACTCGATTCGGACGACTTTCGAGATTTTTTTGCCTCGCGTCTTACGTTTTTCGGCTTTTTAATTTCCGTCGTGTCGATTCTACGATTCATCGGGAATTCTTTTCGCGAGCAGTACATCAAAATTACGTGGCCTGTGACGCGGAAAGGAATCCACTCTTCTTGTCGGTGGTCCTCACCGATGGTGGCGACCAGTGCGTTCCACATTATCGTATTATCCTCTGGAGACGAACGGTGAGTCCCAAGAGTTCCATATTACCCCCAAACTATATCCGCGTGATTATTTGGTGAACGAAAAAAATGGAATTGAGGAGGGAGATACCTATAGACGAGGAAAAAATTACGGATTTTTTTAAAAGGCAAAATTACTTCGCCATTTTTAAGACTTGTGGTATGCTTTATTACTACTTTCGGGATTAATCTGAAAAAAAAACCAACGAATTTTTTTCTTTCATTAACGATCATACGCAGAATAAGAACCAAGAAAAAGTGCGAAATGTTGAAAACCCATTAAATGGTACGCGTTGAAATAAAAAGTTTGAATTTTCCGAAAAATTGCCACATTTTACAATAAAAATCACTTTTTTGTCTTCATTTTCAAAACTATTTATGGTCATGTTTTCGATAATGAGGTTAGAAAGATCGATACCAAATTTCATCAGAATCGGTCGATTAGTTTTTTAGCTGTATGTCACACCAGTTTTTAAAATGCAGTTTATAATACCGTGCGATACCGCCTCCAGCTTCAAAGATTAATTAAAAAACACCACGTAACAGCTAAAAGTAGTAATAAAAAACCCAAAGTCTCAATAATGGTAAAAAATCATAGAATCAGCAATTTTTGTCCTCGTCTCAATGTATCTCCCATCTTAAAAAAATGGCGCCGCTTTTTTTCCCGAGAAAATTCTCTCGTCAAAAAAACAAACGATTATCGGAGACCGACAATTTTTCTGGCCCAGGGAGCGCAGAAAATATCGCTGCCTTATCCGACCCAGAAGACCACCACAGTGAAACAAATATTGAGGTACGCGACGAATGAAACCCCCCTTCCGTGTTGTCCTTCCGATTGCTCGTAGAAAAATGAAACTTCCACGGATCAACGGGAAAAATTTCTGTTTCCTTCCCAGCAACTTCTTCGGAATCGACAAGGTCGACAAGGCGCCGCGCGAGATTTTCTCACCGGAAATACAAAAGGTAAGTGTGCCCTTAACGACGCTAGCCGAAATGAACCTGAAGGATGAGATACCTTTAGGCGAGGAAAAACTGCTGATTTTCATGATTTTTTTTAAAAGGGAATATTTCTTCACCATTTTCGAGACTTCGGGTATGTTTAATTACTACTTTTGGTTGCCACCTCGTATTTTTTATTGATCTTTAAAAATGCGGTGGATTTTTTAAGACGGGGTGACACGTAGCGTCGGCGGGATTAATGTGAAAAAAAACCACTAAAGATTTTTCTTTCATTAACACTCATACTTAGAATATGAACCAAGAAAAAGTGAGAAATGTTGAAAATCGATGAAACAGTACGCTTTGAAACAAAAACATTGAACTTACTGTAAAAAATGGCTACATTTTACAATCAGTTTTTTATTTTATGTTTTTTCAAACACATTTAGAGTCTTGTTTTAGACGGTAAGGTTAAAAAGATTTATACCAAATTTCATCAGAATCAGACCGTGCCATACCTCCGCCATTTTTAAAGATAGTAAATAAAATCTCATGTAGCAGCCAAATGTATTAATAAAGCACACCCTAAATCCCAAAAAATGGTGAAGAAATCTTCCCTTAGAAAAAAAATCATAAAAAATGAGCAAATTTTTGCCTCACCTTAAGGTAGCCCCCCCCTTAATCCAAGAATGCGCGCCTACGCCACTTTATTTTCTTTGCTCTTGACGATGACACAACGCCGCAGGATCTTTTGTTGCTCGAGGAACAGGAAGGCTCGGTGAACTTCAAATTCGGTGTCATTTACGCGAAGGAGGGTCAAACGAGCGACGACGAGATGCTCTCCAACGGTGAGAATCCCTTCTCCCCACTCCGCCTCTCCGTCCCATGTAGAAATTTTGTTGGGTCCTCCCCAGATCCTACCACATCCCTATTAGTCCAGTAAGAGACGGAAACCCAGCACTTTTTATTGTAGAATATGAATTTTTGACTGAAGGTAGATGGTTGCATACTGAAAGAAACCCCGATCAAATTTTGACCCTCAACTCGCCCCAACCCTAAGAAATAGGGGTTGAAAACTTAGAAATCGCCGTATCTCGATAATAAATAGCCCGATCAAAAAATATTTCAAACAAAAGTTGTTTGGAAGAATAAAATACGTATAATGTTATCTGACGTCCAATCCCCTATCTTTGAAAATAGCGGCACAAAAACACGAGAGTACCACTGACCCAGGACACAGCGATATGTCTACTTCGCTCGCACACGCATCAACCCCGAATTTTCGCATCGTTTTTGTTTAAACCCGTTTAATTCGGAACCTAATAATTTTATCGAAAAATATGTCAAACAAAAGTTGTTTAGGACATAAAAGTCCGTAAAAAAGTATTGAACGTTCGTCTTCGTATCTTCAAAAATGCGGGAGAAAAAGACGAATGAAAATTTGCAAGACAAAATCGCTTTACCGCCGAAGCACCACTGGGAGCGTGCGTCTCTTTCTGACAGTGATCCTCAACCAGTAATTTTATCAATGTTCAGTTGTCATTTTTAAATACTTATACAATAATCAAAAATATAAAAAATCTCTAGAAAGTAAGATTAACTCTTACTAAAGCAATGTGTACCAAAAAACCCGAGATATTTACGAATTTGATATTTTTTTATTTTTTGAAACCTCGAGGCTTTCGTCCCCAATTGAATGGTTTTTCGTTTTTTTCTCCTTTATTTTCGAAGATACGAAGATGAATGTTCAATACTTTTTTACGTACTTTTATGTCCCAAACAACTTTTGTTTGACATATTTTTCGATAAATCTATTAGGTTCCGGATTAAACGGTTTTTAAACATTTTTAAACGTGTTTTAAAATTTCCTCGGGGGTTGATTGCAAAATTATTATCGCCAGCGACATCCAATTACCCCTAGATCAATTTTGCGTATTTGTATCTAAAAAGTGCTTACTGTCATGCTGGTTGCCTTTATATAGGGATCCACTGCGCTGACTCATTGGATTCCTATTGGGAAGTAGGGACAAGTATGGGAATTTAGTTGGTTCCCTACGATAATTTCTGCACGGGTCGAGGAAAAAAAATCACATTTCCACAAAATTGCCCCTTAAACTTCAGGCGTCTTCATAACTGTCAATTTTTTCCTCCGTCTCTTCCAGAGAGGGTGAGCCCCGGTTTCGAAAGATTCCTCGAGATTCTCGGCGAGAGAATCCGCCTCAAGGGCTGGGACAAGTACAGGGGTGGCTTGGACGTCAAAGGTAACAGGAAACATCGAAATTACAAAATTGGGGTGAAGGTGCCAGGCATGGGATCCCATAAGCCTGCAAAGGCATATGAAGAAACATTGAAAATAAAAAAAGGAAACGTTGAGGCATCCCCCAAGGGGGAGGATTATTTACATTTTCGATTTCCCCAATTTTTTTTCGATCAGGTGACATGACCGGCAAGGAAAGCGTGTACACTGTTTACGCGGGTCACGAAGTCATGTACCACGTTAGCACGAAGCTCCCTTACTCGAAGGACAATCCACAGCAGTTGGAACGAAAGCGACACATCGGGAACGATATTGTTAATATTATTTACACCGACGATCCCGCCGTATTCGATACGTTTAATCCGAACTCCATCAGAAGCCAATTTACGCGTGAGTACAGAATTCGATAGAGAATGTTGAGGAAATTAAAGGATTAACTTTGTGAGTGAAAATGTTGAGGAGGGATTCAACGAGTTTTTAATTAAATTTAACAAATGGTTTAATTTTAAGGAGGGATTTAATGAGTTTTTAATTCAATGTAACTAACGATTTAATTTCAAGGAGGGATTTCACGAGTTATAAATTACATTTAATAAGTGATTTAATTTTAAGGATGAACTTAAGGAGCTTTTAATTAAATTCAAAGCGTGATTTACTTTCAAAAATGATTTTTACGATCTTTTTTCCCTAGAACAAACATGCGCGGCATTGCCAATAAATTGTATCCATATATATATATATATATATAATGAATGTTTGGTTATTTTCATATTATTGTTATTAATATAAACTTACTTCATACTAAATTTTCATTTTTTCTTTATATGGGCAAAATAATAATTTCGCATGACACCTTTGTTAAAGTCTATAATAAGAATAATTATTTATTTTATTCTTCATTCCTCATTAGACAGCGCTTTGAGCTTTTTATAGCCCCCTTTCATGTTTACAAAGTAACTAATAATAATTATTATTATATGGACATAAAAAATATACATGAAGTATATATGTTTATAAATCATGTATAATAATAATCATTATAAACGTTGACATTTATTTCATGCACAATTTTTCATCTTTTCCCCTTGGAAAGAAGAATGAGAATTCAGTATAAAATTAATGTTAACGTCAATAATAATAACATGAAAATGAGAAATTATTTTTTATTTATTATTAAGTTATAATAATGACAATTATTATTATTATTATAAACGCTTTTCAACGTTGATGTTGAACTTCTATTGTAAAAAAATTCCCCGATGAAACGCTAGACCTCCCTTCGAGCATGTCGTGAAATACGTAGAATGCTTGCGTGTCATGTGCTCGAACAGACGTCTTCGCGGTTGTGACGAGTCTCGAGCCCTGCCGGGGTTGGCGAGTAGCTATATACTGCGACGAGACCGTACCGTTGTTCGGCCCGAGTCTTCCCTGTCCTCCGATTTTCGACGATCCCTACAATTTTCGCGAGTTCCTGCTGGTCAAGCTGATCAACGGAGAAAAGGCGGCTTTCGACACCCCCACGTTCTCGAGGAAACGCGAGAGAACGTTGGACGCCTTGTTACGCGACATGTATCAGGAGTATGCGCAAGACGGCAAGAGCAACGTAAGTTTTTGCCGTACTGAAGGTTTTTTTTTGAAAATTTTAATTTTAACATTGTTTAAAATGCATATAAATAAGGGAAACAACGAGCTCCATCGATTGGTGCGTCAGAGGGTCTGCATGAACTTGGAGCCAAAAACAGGTCAATTTTCAATATTTTTTTGTGGTAAGAATTTTGGGATGATGAGATCGGGATTTTGTAGACAATTAATATATAGTCTTGGCGAGTTTGAGTTTTTTTTAAATTGGAAAATATCGATAAACAATGAGGATATTATTATTTAAACGAAGTGCCGCCGTTGCTGCATGACGCGTCGATGTAGGTGGTTCGACGACGATGAAGTTGGCATCGTTGGAATGCAACGAAAATTAATTCTTTTGAGGAGTTTCGAGACGATTGACGAAATGTTACGAATTTATACAATAAATTCTTTGTCACATGCTGAATGCACTCAAGAAATTTGAAATCTGTAAATGATCGATTTCAAATTTCTTGATAAAAAAAGGAAATCGTTTCTATAAAAAATGCAACTGGAAAAAACACTTTTCAACACAGGGAGATGCCCACCCTCATCGCTGAATGGGAGTTTTACTCACGAAATAGTGTGAAAAAATGTTTAAAATGTTATGAAGAACTGTCAAATCATTCAGTACACTATGACAATTTCGTCATCAGTGTCAAATTGTACCGAGTAGTTTGACAGTTTAGATTAAATATGTTAATTTGATATTTTACTTAAATGAAATTTGAGTTAAATATGTTTAATATGTATATACGGGACTACTGGTTATTGTTCACGATTCCGTGACCGGGTTGTAGGATATGTTTTCCGCTATCAAATAACCCAGTATTGCTTCATACAAAAGTGAATCATTTTCGAGACATTATCATTATTTTTCAACGTGAGAGGCAGGCGACTTGAAAAATTAATGAAAAAAACTGTTGTATGGAATCGAATTTTCAAAATGATTTGTAGTTTGGGGACGCAGTGACGAATAATTATTAACAATAAAATTAGAATTCTCATTAGACTTGCAGAATTTTGGACTTCTATTTCGAAAATGTTTGCAGATTATTCTTATTTTATTGTTGACAATTCATTGTTATTGTGTCCTCAAACTACAAATAATAAAAAAGTTTGATACCACCCAACAGTTTTTTTTAAATAAGATTTTAAAGATGCTTACCTCTGACTAAAAGAATAATAATAATATGTCGAAAATAGTTCACTTTTGCATAAAGCATTACTGGCTTGTTTGATAGCGGAAAACATGCCCTACAATCCTTTCACGGGATCGTGAGCAATAACCAGTAGCCCTGTGTGTGTGTGGCATGTATATATATACAGGTACTCGTATAGCGAGTACAACTCGGTAATTATCGACGTCAAAATAAAGTGTTCCAGACAAAAGTTATACGGTGTGAAGGGGGCCATCAAATGCGGCAAATTTTTTTATTTATTTCGGTGGAGGCGCTGACGCACCATAAAGGTCACCTCTACTTTTTTTAATCGAATGCTACATTTTTTTCAACCATCTTGTCGAGCACCTCACCCGCATAAAAAACATTAGGGGGTCGAAGTCGTTCAAGGTCATTCAAGGTCAGTGTCGATTATACAAATCTAAATATCTCGGATCACCACCAAATATTTGGTAGCGATCCGAGATATTTAGATTTTTATTTCATTTTAATAGGCGACCTTGAATGACCTTGGTCGACTTTGACCCTCTAATATTTAGATGTGTATTTCATATATTTATATATTTACTGTGTATATTTAGTTCAATATGTATATTTAGATTTGTATTTCATTTTAATAGGTGACCTTGAATGACCTTGAACGACTTTGACCCCCTAATGTTTTTACGCGGCTTGAGGTGCTCCACAAGATGGTTGAAAAAAATGTACCATTCCATTTGCAAAAGTGGAGGTGACCTTCACGGTGCGTTAGCGCCTCCACCGAAATAAAAAGAATTGGTCGCATATGATGGCTCCCTTCACGCCGTACAACTTTTGTCTGGAACGTTTTTTTGTGACGTCGATAATTATCGAGTTATTTCGGGTGGCAGAGATAAGAGTGTGTGTGTATACATATACATATACATATATACATACATACATACATACATACATACATATATATATATATATATATATATAATTATTTGTTTATTTATTTTTATTTATTTATTTATATAGATATATTGTGAAAAAGGTTACTACGGTTAACTGAACCGTTTATAATCAATCAATCGATCGTTTTTCCCGGCTGGCCCGTACACCTCACGACACACAAACTCAGACACACACACGTCCGATAAAAATATGACTCGCGACTGATCCTCTGTTCGCAAAGATAATGCTCAATCGTCGTGCTCTCTCGGACGTGGTGGACACACCGGGCAGGCATCGGGAGGAAACGCGGGCAGTAGAAATGGTGCGAATTGGTCAGGCGTTGAAACTGGAGGCGATAGTGCGGGGTTTGGCGCCCACCTCGCTCGCAACCGTCGGGCCCCTCAAGCCACGTCCCTGGGAGCCCAGATGCATATATCCCGATTTCCCACACGAGATCGTTTGCGGTGACGTATGGCCGGAGAACAAGCTCGTGATCGCCACCGAGAACGGGACCTACCTGTTGGAAGGTATACGAATATGGATTTATTCACAGAGCCACGTCGTACCAGGTCATTGCACCCTTATGTGCACGTAGCGTCGCGTAAAAATAAACGGTTCGACCTATTTTTTTTTTTTCGTCGTTGGCCGCTCGTTTTTTCTTGCGAGGCAAAAATTCTGGAGACGCGAATGGCGATACAAGGGATGGTCCGTTTGCGAGCCTGAGGGTCGTTTTATTGACAGTCTAAATAGAAGAAGCGAATGGAGGCGAATTGTGGAGTTCTCTATTGAGAATGTGTGAGAATTGGTGACGAATTGATTGAAAGAAAAAAATATGGAAGCGCTGTTTTTTCTTAAGGCGTTACCCCCACTTGTAGCGCAAAAAAGGCCTTTTTCATGAATTTATTTAAAGAAAACTACAAAACTTTTTTGATCGATCAATATACCATCTTAAAGAACACATCTTGAAGGCCTTTCAGTAATTTTTTTATTGAAAAATATTACATTGTTTAGTGGCAAATGGCCGTCAATGAAATAATGTTTTTATATACACGGTTTGCGGTGACCAACATTGCGGCGAAGTGGATCATCTGAAAAAAAAAATGCGGATGGATTTCGTCAAATATAAGTATAAACTAGTCTTTAATCGAAGGATTTTAAAAAATATTCATTTTTCACAAAATGGCGGACAGTCAAAGTTAATGGTTCGATTTTAACGAAAAAAAACGGCCGTTTTTTGGCTATAAAACGGCCATTTTTTTTCGAAAAAAAAAGCGAACGATTAAAGACTACATTTTTATGTATTAAATAAGCCTGCAAAATTTCAAGAAGATCGGTTCATTAGTGTTCGAGTAATCTTGGTCACCGACTTCAGAAATGCCATTTTGAGAAAAACGCGTTTAAAGTTTCAATTTCACAACGGATTCTTCTCTTTCAACGCTCATATCTCAGTCAATTTTGTTCGGATCGACTTGAAATTTTCAGGACATATTCTCAGATACTTATACTTCAAAAAAATGCAATAAAAAAAAACGATTTTTTCAAAATCGCAAGTGGGAGTAACCCCTTAAGTATGTAAATCTGATCATTTTTAAGAATCTGATGGATTCCCACTATTATATACACTTTTGTAGCGACCGGAAATTGGGTTTTTGTATGTCGTCTCGGAATTCCTTCACAAAAATACACAATTTTAATTTTTTTTTCTCTCTAATTGGGTCGATAAACGACCCTGAAATTTTACAGAAACGATTTTTAATATATTTAGTGAAGCTCAAAAAAAAATTATGAAAATCCTATGGATTGAAGCGTGGCGATAGAACTAACTTAACTTTATGAAAACCTCACTGGAATCCCGTGGAGTGACAAATGAGAACACGCGTGAAAAGCAAAACGTCGATGTTTTTCACTACCCAGACGGCATCTCGCAGCGAATGCTATTCGACAAGTCGGTTCAGATAAAGCAACTGGACGTCGTCGAGCAATTTGGAATTCTTCTGTTCCGGGCCGGCGAGAAGGGTCGCGAGAGCAACGTTCACGTTTTCCGTTTGAACGAGCTCGACCGAGACGAGTCGAACTCGAGCATGGATGTCATTTCCTTCGATTACGACGAGGAGGAGCTCGAGAATCAGATTTTCCATGGTACAACGAGCCAGGGAGCATCCCCGCGTCCGACCGTCACCAGATCGCGTTGTCACGTCAAGGAGAGACGATTGGAGCGCACACGTGGATGCCATCTCTACAGTCTTCCCAGACCCGGGGCCTCCCATTTGCGAATGGTGATACGTTTTTTCGTTTTCTTACTTTTTTTTGCCCTGGGTTGAAATTCCGAACTTTGAATGATCAGAACGCTCAAAACTCCGAACGAATTTTACACGAAAAACCAAAACTCCGAAAATCTGAACACCGTAAAAATAATTCGACTATGGAAATTTTAAAAGTTTCACCATTTTCAATAAATCGACGAATTATTTCAAGAATTTTTTTTATCGATGTGATTGTACGTCAATTTCATCATCTACAGTCTGCATCATTTACAGTCAACTGTAAATTCGGAACATTAAAATTAGGAATTTTAAACCGTCGGCACATTCAAAGTTCGGAATTTCAACCCGGTCCCCATGCCAGCGAAAGTCTACACAGTTGACTGTAAATTATGTAGAACGTATAACATTGTCTAGACAAATTACAAAATTGACGCAAAATCACTTTATAATAAAAAAAAAATTCTTGACATGATTCGTCGATTTTTTGAAAATTTTGAAACTTCTAAAACTTCCATAGCCGAATTATTTTGACGGTGTTCAGATTTTCGGAGTTTTGGTCTTTCGTGTAAAATTCTTTCGGAGTTTTGATCTGTCGGAGTAGTATTCTTTCGGAGTTTTGAGCGTTATGATCGTTCAAAGGTCGGAATTTCAAACCGGCCCCATCCTGAATTTCGGAATATACAAATTTGGAGCATTCAAAGTTCGGAATTTCAACACGCCCCCTTTTTTTAGAAAAAAATGGCTAAAAACGATTTTTAAGGCCACTCGAAACACTTCACATTTCATCCTTTCGGTCCTGCGGGGACAGTGCCCCGCCGCCCTTTTTCTGCCTTCGCTGTCGTAACCCTTTATTCCAGAAAGCCGAAATATTTCATAAACCTGAAATTTAGCTAGTTCATCGAATGAAATTATTGCAACTGTCGTAGAATATTTATTTTATGGAAAAAAAATGATAAACACCATTTTTCAATTTGACAAACTTTTAGCCGCCATATTTTCGAGACAGGTTGAAAAATGTTACACCTCAAGCATTGACAATAATCAGTGCTCATGAAATACTTTAGTTCGATAAATACCAGAATTGTTCGTAAAACGTTTATTATCACAAAAAAACGAAGTCGAATCCAATTTTCCGATTTCCTCCCAGTAAAGATGCCAAGGGTATAAATAAATCGAAGGAAATAGAATTTAATCACTACAATTTAAAAAAATGTCTGCAAATACTTAGTAGCAATGTTTGGATATGTAAACACATTGTAAGATTGCACATTCTATTATTTTTTTAATATTAGACTTTATTGCTTTGGGCAACGCACTTCCTCAGTTTGCACTGGGAAACATTGACCTATCCCCGGGGGTTAGGCTCGGTCTTCTATATATATGGAAATTTTCGATTTTTTATTGGTCGAAAAAACCCAGAAACTTAGTTGCGCACCTAGTAAAAGAAAATTGGTCGCGTTTAATGGCCCCCTTCACACCGTACAACTTTTTTCTTGAATATTTTTTCGCCGCGTCCTTAAGGATGTATGGCAGCTACTGCAGAGTCGTTACAGAACTGATTATGCAATTTGCAAAAATCGCATTTAAAGACTAAATAAAATAATTGTAGTATTCATTGAAGCTAAAAAGGAGATTTACCACAGCTCAAAGTAAAACGTGCGGTACAGAAAGAAGAATTTTCAATTTTTAACTGCAAATTTAGTTGCTGATTTGATGTACGTTTTCCCTGACGTTGTCGTGGTTACGACATACGAGCTAAAGAAATACGAAAACGGTCCCATTTAACTCGCAATATCTCGCAAAATATATGGGCACATGTCGATTTTTTTTTAACGTATCATGCATATTACAGCGATACCGCACAAAAGTTTTTTTTACAAAAGAGTACTCCGGAAATACCTTTTTTGCCAATGTAAAGGGAATTTTGGACGTACAGTCCTATGTTCCCCGTGTTAAATGACCCAACTTTGAATTCGTTTATCTCAGCATTCACGTGGGCAAATTTTGTTTTTTTAATCTCAAAAAGTTCTCGATATTTTCCTTTACAATATCAGTGAGTTTCAATTCGAACAGTAGTAAATAACTTAGTTGCCATACATCCTTAACCAAACCTCCTGGTGGGGCCATCTTTTGTCAAACGGCGGAGACTCATTTGTACTCCCAATATGTATACATATACAGGGTGTCCCTCTTATTTCTGCCACCCGAATTAACTCGGTAATTATCGACGTCGCAAAAAAATGTTCCAAACAAAAGTTGTACGGTGTGAAGGGGGCCATCAAATGCGACCAATTTTTTTTTTTATTTCGGTGGAGGCGCTGGCGTACAGTGTAGGTCACCTCCACTTTTTAAAATGGAATGGTACATTTTTTTCCAACCATCTTGTGGAACACCTGAAGCCTCATAAAAAACATTAGGGGGCCAAAGTCGTTCAAGGTCATTCAAGGTCATCTATTAAAATGAAATACAAATCTAAATACCTCGGATCACTACTAAATATTTGGTAGTGATCCGAGATATTTAGATTTGTATAATCAATACTGACCTTGAATGACCTTGAACGACTTTGACCCCCCAATGTTTTTTATGCAGCTTGAGGTGCTCCACAAGATGGTTGAAAAAAATATACCATTCCATTTAAAAACTGGAGGTGACCTTTACTGTGCGTCAGCGCCTCCATCGAAATAAGTAAAAAAATGGTCGCATTTGATGGCCCCCTTCACACCGTACAACTTTTGTCTGGAATATTTTTTTGTCACGTCCACAATTACCGAGTTATTTCGGGTGGCAGAGATAAGAGGGACACCCTGTATAAAATATCGATTAGTTCACGATAATAAGGGAATCGTTAATACCGCACGCAATTTTCTCTTGCAATACATTGAGCGGAAAAATTACGCAATGACTGTTGACGCAAAATCGACGGCCTCGTTGCGCGGGCGAGGATGGGGGACGATGATTTGTAAATAGCTGTTCAATGATCGTCAGTGTGTCGCGGTGGGACGAAGATTGACAGTTCTACAATGGAGGCACAACGCGGCCTGGTCAACCTGGTGCACGTTGGCAGACACCGACACCGTGGACGGTTTCGTGCTCTTGAAGGAGCTGAACGCGAGCGAACAACCGTCCCTGGTGACGATGATCGAGAGCACGGAGCCCGGTAACGAGTGGTCGCTATGCTGCGCTCTGAGGCATCATTTCGAGCTGATCGCTGCGAACGGAACGTCGAGAATTTTACACCTGGAGGTATCGTCGACGAAGCCCCAGCTGGTGGCCGCGTTGGACCTACGGGAAGAAGAGGAGCCCGAACTTTTGCTATGTTACAACAGTTGGTTAAAACACTCACTTGACGATATTTCACGTTTTTTTTGCTCGCCTTCGCGCTAATCGCGACCTCATAATTAACGATGAAGAAATGATCGATGGCGAATTCGCGGAGTTTGCACCGCACAATGTATGACGAACGATTTCGCGACTTTTCTTTTTATTCACTCGTTTTCTCTCGCTCTCTCTCTCTTTGCTCCAGACACCTGCCACTTTCAGAAATTGTACGAAGACAGCGTCGCCTCCAAAGAATTCAACTTCAACTGGAACTCCGTGCCAATAACTGTCGGTTAGTTTTCAGATCGGATATCAATTAAGGCGGGATATACATTTGACAGGAAAAAAATAAGCAATGTTGAGGGATTTTTTAAACTGAGAAATAATTATTTTACAATTATCAAACTTTAGGTATACTTTGATAGTATATTTGAGGGGCTATACCAGTGTGAACGCTGAATATTTGGATGATTTTCGGGAATTTTTTGGAAGAAAAGTACTCAATTAAATATTTCGAAAAATTGAGAATATATTTGGCTATATTTGACCTATATTACATAATTTTTTCATAGAAAAATATTGAGATCCACAAAACTTATGCGCTGCCTTCGGGGGCGCCAAAAAAAAGTTCCTCCACTGCTGACATGATTCCGGCCGATTGAGTAGCTGAAACCGAAATAGGAAAAAAATGTCGTTAAACTGGAAGGTATTTTCCGTACAATGACGTAGGGTTTTCGAAAAATATCAAAATCTAACAAATTGGCGTAGTTATGAAAAAAGTGTTTTCTTGCCTATAAAATGGTCGTTTTTTTCAATGCCAAATCGTCAATTTTCATCCAATGAAAAATATCCTACGTCATTGTAGAGTAAATATATTCAAGAGCACTCAGTTCAAATTTCAAGGGAATCGGATGATTGCTCTTTGAGTTACAATGTCAGCAAATTTGAAAAATCTCATTTCATATTCTTGAAAATATAAATTGCCAAAAAAGGCAACAAAAAATCGATTTTTTGAAAGTGTCCCACTGGTATAGCCCCTGAAGTATACAAAACAATTTTTTGTTATTAAAGGAGACTTTGTCCTTGGAGTGCCATATTTCAGGTGTTTAGATTTTATTTTTTTTTTTAAAGGAAACGAGTAAAGCTTTTTGAGTGCGGTTTTTTTCTTGTTTTTACTCATGATATAGAGAACGTTAAAAAAATTTTTTTTTTGAAAAAAAAAACCATAATGGCGGCCGTTGCAGCTCCGCGAAAACAGGTCCTCAAATCGCGGGAGGTAAACGGCTGACATCACTGCCCCCCTCTTGTTGATCTGAAACACAAATTCAAAGCATATTACCAATCTGTGACCCTTTAGTCATGGAATGACGGATGGGTTTTTCGTTTAGTACAAATTTCGGAAAATGACGGCAATTTAAAAAAAATCGAATTTTCGCGGTTTTTTTCGCATAAAAAGATAAATAATAAATGCAAAAATGTATCTATCGAAAAAACGATCCGTCATTCCGTGAAGACATATTTTCTGAGTATGCTCTCCAAATTTCAGGTCGATATGTTAATTACAGCGGTCAGGAGAATGTCAGCCTTTTTTAAAAACGTGTTTTCGAGAAAAACGCGTTTTCGAGAAAAACGCGTTTAAAGTTTTGTAATGTGTTTACACAAATGTGTTTATAATTACCGCTAATCGGCAATGCCTGGTCCATAGAGGCATCCCTCCTCTTCTTCTAGCTGCTCATGTTGAGCCGCTAACATCTCCCGCTGCTTTCAAGGACAAAGTCTCCGTTAATTCATCATGAAAGTGGCGCAGCTGTGGCAAAGTGTCGCTGCCGAAGTTGCGAATCGGCGTGCAGTCTAGCTTCCCGTAGAATGATTTGCAAAAATGTTCAAACATTTTTTCAGTTAGAACATGTATAGTTTCTATGTGACGGTAACTAAAATAATGAAAATGCAAATTTAAGAAAATGGCACGCATTTACAAAAAAAAATCAACATTTCACGCAACATTTCTGTAAAATGTATATTGAAAAACTCGTTTTTTTCCAATTTTTCAAAAACAATTTTCGTCAAGAAGAAGGTACCAATGTTATCAATATTCTACCAAGTTTCAACTCAATCGGCTTAATAGTTTTTTAGTAATCCTGCACGCCAATTTCGATAATGCAGTTTTGAGAAAAACACGGTTGAAGTTCACGCCCGCTCCGAATCCGAGCGATGAGGCACAGCGTTGACGGGCTGTAACGTTTGAAGTTTTTCGAATTTCGCTTCGAAACTGGGAAAATATTCTGCATATATAGTTCTATAGTTTAAAGAAAAAAAAAAAGAAATCGATTTTTTTTATCGTTGTAAATGTATATTCCGTCTTAAGGTTGATAATTGAAAAAAAAGAGATGTTTCATTGTTTCGTTTGTACTTCGAGGATTTTTAGATGTTTACGTTTTTCCTTGTTTTTTTTTAAGGCAAGTGTTCACGGTAGTTGTTATAAACGACACATAGACATAGATTTATTTTCATATCATTATTTTGAAATTGATTTTATTCACGGGTTACACCTAGCTCGTGGCTGAAAAAAAGATGAATTTTCGTGAATTTTTTCGGGAACGACGTGTGCAGGTTTTCGAATTTTTTGTTCCATGGAAGAGTATGGTTTTAAGTATTTTTGGTCATTTTTGTAGAGACAAATATTTATAAATGTGGTAGATACAATGGTTTGTGTCTATCACAACAGACGGCTGTTCGAAAAAGGTCCTTCGCGGTGACCACTGCTGCTCGGAAACAAATAATCCGAAATTTAAAAAATCAAAGGCATTTAGTTTTTGCATGAAATGATCTAGTGATTGGACGATGGATTTCATATAATATTGATTTTTGAAAAAATAGCCGCAGTCTAAAGGGGATCGGTTTTCGGTGAAAAATGCTCTATTTTCGTTGAAAAAAAATTATACATCGAAAAAATATTCCTACGTTCAAGCACTGCTTTTTGATATGTAAAAGAAGCTTGTAAAATTTGAAGTTGATTGATGCAGCGATTTTTGAGGTGTCGTGGTCACCGATTTGGTAAAAGTCATTTTGAGAAAAACGCGTTTAAAGTTCGCACGTTCGCGGGATCGACCTATGAACGCTCGTAACTATATTCGGAGAATATTTTTGAAATGTTATATTTTGGAAATCGGTCGTAAACCAAGAAATGGATATCTTTTAGAATGCCTACTAGGTGTAAGCCCTTAATTATTCTTTTCTTTGTGCAGCATTTACGCTTTGAGTGTTTCACCCTTCAAAAGTTTTGCTGTGTAATATAATTCTCCATTTATTTTCCTCGAAATTGTTATTTTGCTCTTTAAATTGAACACATATATGAGGCATTCTTCATCAACTCGGCCACTGTTTTTTCTACCTCTCCAATTTTTTTCAAAATCTACCAGTTTGAAATATTAGTCAAAAGGAACGTCTGTGATTTTTTTTTAGATTTTTTTAGGCGCCCGTTCAAGATTTTCAATTTTTCATTACGAACACTGTATCCGAAAAAATATTCATCAAACAAATAAACATAAGAATAAAAACTTTTTATTTTTTCCGCTTTATCGAAAAAAATCAAAATCATAAGTTTTCTGCATTGAGAAAATTGAAATTTGGCAAAAAAATGAGAATAATATTTTTTTAAACCTAATAACACACTTTCGATTCCGGTACAAATTTTACAGGATGTGTGTCACTGGGTAAAGAGTCTGCGAAAAAATTTTCAGAATAGTACCTGCAATGGTTAGAATGAAAAAAAAATAAAAACCCTGCGAAATCTCATAAAAACCCTGTGAAATCTCATAACCGCATATGTGCGGTTATAAAAACCCTGCGAAATCTCATATAAAAAAATAAAAACCCTGCGAAATGTCATAACTGCACATATGCGGTTATGAGATTTCGCAGGGTTTTAATTTTTTTCATCCTAACCATTGCAGGTACCATTCTGAATTTTTTTTCGCATACTCTTTATCCAATGACACACATCCTATAAAATTTGTACCGAAATCGAAAGTGTTTTATTAGGTTTAAAAAAATGTTATTCTCATTTTTTTGCCAAATTTCAATTTTCTAAATGCAGAATAATTATGATTTTGATTTTTTTCGATAAAGCCAAAAAAATAAAAAGTTTTCATTTTTATTTTTTTTTTGTTTGATGAATATTTTTTCGGATACAGTGTTCGTAATGAAAAATTGAAAATCCTGAACGGACGCCTCAAAAATCCAAAAAAAATCACAGACGTTCCTTTTGACTAATATTTCAAACTGGCAGATTTTGAAAAAAATTGGAGAGGTTGAAAAGAAAGTTGCCCAGTTGATGAAGAATGCCTCATATAGGAATAAATAAATCTATATATATATATATACACATATATATATAATCGTGAATGACGAGCATCGTTTCAAACAATAACCACCATTGTTCGCTTGTGCACCATGCAGCTTGTGCTTTCCCATACGTAATCGCCTTCACGACCAACACAATGGAAATACGACTGATAATAAACGGCAATCTCGTGCACACGATAGCCATGCCGAATCTCTGCTTGATCAGTTCGAAACGCGACATATACTTCGGAACAACAGCGCCCGAATTTTTGGCATCATCGAAAAACGACAGATTTAGCATCGAGGGAAAAACATCGGAGAGAGGAGACGATCGCGGCTTATCCACTTCACCGCCCTCCCAGTCCAGCTTGCAAGGTAATCAGCTTATCAATTAATCGCAATGGCTTTTTGTTATTTTTTTTATGAGATAAATAGTTTTTCTTGATGTTGATTTAAAAGGCGGTATATCAATGTATTTATTTATTTATTTTTCGATTGATTTATTCACTTATTTAGTTATGTATTGATTTATTGACATATTTATTTATTCATTTATTTTCTCTATTTATGTATTTGATATCATGTCGATTTATTTACGATTCAACATTGAAATCTTGAGTCACGTTGATTTTCAAATCTATCCTCCCTCCCGCTTTTTCTGTCGCACGCTCTCTCTATCTCTATCTCTTTTTCCTTCGTCTTTAGTTTCCCAGGCTGATACGAAACCAATGAGAATATATCGTATACCGTTGAACACACTCTCGAGAGGTCCCTCGACGCCTTGCAATCAAAGAAGATGCCCGAGTCCCATCGATCCGGAAACTGTCTCCACACAATCGGCCCCGGATCGCAATTTCTTGTGTGTCGAGTCACACCGGGTTCTGAGCAGGTCCTGCAGCAGCAGTCCTACACCGACCATTGAAGCGTCCTCGCCGAGCACGCCGAGCAAATAAAATCCAACTGTCCACCCATCGCATCCTTGTGAATTTTTAGCATTTTCGATGAGCTACGCCAATATGTATCGTTTTAATAAAAATACTAATAAAAATCAATTTCATTGAAAAGCAATTAGTACAAGAGATCATTGTGGATCTGAATTTACCGATTAGGAAGAAATATCAGATGTTCTAGCCGTGCTGAAACTTTTTCCAGAGTTGTTGGAAAATGGCTGGTGGCTGATGACTCCAGCAATTTATTTTGGAAGTTTAGTAGCACATAATCTGATTTTTCGACAGGTGGCATGAGGCATTCCACGTCACTTCAGCCAGTAAAAAAAAATCCACAAATAATTTTGAAAAATCGAGTTACTTTATTGAAAAATATTCACCGAGTGACGACATTTTTTAACAAGTTCTGACGTTTTTTCTCGTTGATTACCATTTTTTAATATTTTTCCATTCCAATGGCTGTATCTTTGGCAGGATTTGACGTATTTACATTCGTAAAAAACGAAAATGTGCGTCTTTTTCTAGCCTTCCAGAAAAAAATTAATTTAGATTTGATTGAGCAAGTCGAACGTGCGTTTCAGGGCAAAATAAGCAAAAATATTTTTTTTCTCAAGGAAAGACACTCGTTATTTTATTTTTAAGAATTTCCCCGAATTGTGAATACGAAAAACGGATTTTCGGTATTTTTTATATTATGGGATTCCTAAACACCGTGAAGTAACTGCTATTTTTATTTATTTTTTTTAAAATTAATATTCGAATGAAGTGTGTGGAGCACTCGCTGTATGTTTACCAGGTTTTTGAAATGCATATGACATATATGTCAAATGTATTGGAGCCTTGGAGTGCTCCACACTCTTCAAACGAATATTGATCGAATTCAATCGAATTTTTTTGTAGAGCCTTACATTTCCTATAAAACAATGTTTTGGGCATTGCCGTGTGTTTACCCGTAGGCGAGTTATAAAGCTGAGAAGCGGCAGATAAAACTGTTACCACGTTAAATGAATGGGAAATAGTAAATCGCGATGAGGGACCTCTAAATATTGATATAAAGGGCCAAAATTTGGTCAGCACTCATTTTTTGTCAGTCTCAACAAAATTTCAATTGAAAAAAAAAAAAATTTGTTTGTCCAGTCTATTGGTTTTTGGGCCAGGGCTACTGGTCATCGGTCGCGATCCTGTGAAAGGATTGTAGGACATATTTTCCGTTATCAAATAACCCGATAATGCTTTATGCAAAAGTGAATCATTTTCGAGATATTTTTTTTTTATAATTTTTTTTACGTGAGGGGTCGACAACTCGAAAAGTAAAAAAAAAATTGTTGTATGTAGTCAAACTTTTTTATTATTTGTAGTTTGAGGAAACAGTAACAAAGAATTATCAACAATCCAATACGAATAATTATCAGACTTGCAGAGTTTAGGACCCCTAATTCAAAAATGTTTGCAGATTATTCTTATTTTATTGTGGACAATTCCTTGTTACTGTGTCCTTAAGGTAGTTCCTCTGCGAAAATCTCAACCAAAAGTTTACATACCATGTTCGTGTTTAAAAGATTGATAATTGGTTTAATTAGTAATAAATAAAATTAAAAACTACGCAATATTGACTCGGTACTAGTGGATAATACGATGGATATCATTTATTGCCGTAAAATATATTTTATATTGTGTTTTTGATCTACCATTGCCAGTAAACTTTTTGCCAGGACTGTCGAGGCTTTGCCCCAATTGTTTTTTTTTCCAGGCTTTGCCAGGCTTTGCACCAAAATTGTGAGGGCTTTTCATGGTTATATCTTGGAAACTATATGGTGAATCATTCTCATTTTTTTTCACATTATTCGTGATATCTTACTCTAGCTTATCCTCGTTTTTTTATCAATTTCTTAATTTTAGTTTTGACGGTAAAATTAATGATGCTCTGTTTGCCCATCATAACGCATTTGTTACGTGTAAACCAAGCCAACTTTAAGTGTAAATATCTCAGGTTTGGGGTGGTCAAACTTATTCAAATTGCACAGATGTTTGGATAATGTATTAAATAACACATGTCAAATTTCAACCATTTCTTAATTCAACTCTTCTGTGGAGGCACTACCTTAAAATAAAAATAACAAAGAAATTTTATTCCATGCAACAGTTTGGGAAAATAAATTTTTGGAGTTGCCTACCTCTCACTTAAAAAAAGCAATAATAATAACATCTCGAAAATGGTTCACTTTTGCATAAAGCATGACTGGGTTATTTGATTGCGGAAAACATGGCCTACAACCCTTTCACGCGATCGTGACCAATAATTAGTAGCCTTGTATATTATGATTTTAATAAAAAGCCTTGATAAAAATCTGATACTATATATATATATATATATATATATATATATATATATATATATATATATATATATATATATATATATATATATATATATATATATATATAGACAGGGTGGTCCGAAAAGTGACGTCCAAAAGGAAAATCTAGACGCCTCGTATCAACACCTATCCGAATCACCTCCATGTATCGTCTATAATCTTTTTAGTTGTCGAGAAAAAAGCATTTTTTTTGTGTTTTGTGTATGTACTTTCCTCGCAATTTTTTAAACTCATGTTATGGTTATAAACTGCACTGTTAAGCAATAAATAAATTACCATCTGAACACCAACGAGCTCTAGATTTTTATCAACAATTTAAAAAATAAGTTTGACAGCATGTGGCTAAAGTGTAGATGATAAATAAAAATACTAGTCTAAATGACTCCTAATTGCTTTTAAAAACTTCTATAAGAGGAAAGTGCATACACAAAAGAGAAAAAATACATAAAAACCGATCTTAAAGGAAAACTCGAAAAAATTTGTTCAAATGTTGCCTTTTCAACAACTAAAAAAGATCAGAGAACCCAGATCGGGTTGATTCGAATAGGTATTGGTATGAGGCATTTAGATTTTTTTTTGTACGTCCTTTTCAGACCACCCAGTGTATATATCCAGAGTACCAGATTTTTATCAAGGCCTTTAATGGAAATTTATAAAAAATCTGGCTGCATGGCTCGTGGATATTTCCCCGGCTCCGTTTTTGAGATCCCGCAAAATAGTCTGTATTAACATTTGACACCTCAAGGTCTCCATATCGACCACAGAAGAATATCGTCTCTAAATATAATGATTTAAAAAATGACTATGAATAGTAAAATAAATGTGCCAAGATTCAAGGGAAGATCGAAGCACGCGTGGCAAATATCGGTTCTCCCACTTTGAGGAAGTCTCATTGTCAGTTAGTCTATTCATTTATTTCTTTACCAAAGGCATACACATGTTCGCTTTTTTACGCACAAAAGACGCGACCTAAGCGTGTACCGAATACTTCAAAACGCGCATCCGGATTCAATGTTTTTTCAGCTTCATTCACATGGCTGAATCATCCCCCCCCCCCCTTAAAATTACTTCCCGTTAGCTGTTCGATTTCTCGTAGTCGTTACGCCTGCACATCAATTCTTGACAAACGATTGGCTTCAAACTGCCAATGTATTGACCTACCGATAACTTCGTCACTCCGTAATTAGGCTTTTCATTCCAATTTTATTGGTCTCGTATTCGCTTCCTTGGTTTACAGATCAATCCTCGAAGTATGAAACTAATTAGGCGTAGTATTGACTGATTTCGGAATATTTCGAATTTCCAATTTCGATATCGAGCTACATGTCTTTTGATTGGATGAGGAAAACTGCGATCAGTCAAGTAACGTTTCTGCAATTAAGGGGTTATGCCTAGTCGCAAAAGGCGAAAAATCACTTTTTTTCAAAAACCAATATATTTTGACAGTATATCATCTTATGAATGTTTCCTAAAAATTTCAAGGTGATGCGATCAAACTTGACAGATTTATAGGCTGTGATGTTGACACCCGTCGGAACGCTCGGAGCGTCGTGCGAAATGTGAAACGCTTTTTTCTTGAAAGAACGTTTTCAAAATCGGTGAGCAAAATATCTCAAAAAGTACTGCATCGATCTTTCGAAAATATTTAGGGCTTTTTTAGATGTAAAAATGAAGAGTATTTGATCGGAGTGAATTTTATTTGATTGGAGTCAATTTTATTGGTCGGAGTTAAATTCCGTAATTTTGTCCGATTTTTACTTTTGATTTTATGAACGAAAAATGCTCATTTTTTCGAAAAGATGATGACTTGCTTTGAACACGCGCCATTTTTTATTTATTTGAATTTTCGGAAATTCCTTCGATTAATCATAGGATAAACCAATGTGCTAACGAAATCTGTTTGATTTTTTTATATCAGGTAACCTGATTCACCACAAAAGACGTTTTCGAGACGTGCTTTCCGAACATCGGCTGTGAATCGATTATAATTAAATATTTTAACACCAAAAATTACAGAGTGTTCTCCCGATGATACTTATTTAAATACCTAATTTTTGTAGAAAAAAGAAAAGCCCAAAAAGAGCTGTTTTCAACTGTCATAACTAGGAATAACCCGTTAAGGCCTTACGCCACAGTAACGGGTATAAAATCATGTGCGAATTTAACAATTTTGTTTCGTATGAAAAAGTGATTCACTCATGAAATTAATTATGCATCTATTTAGTATGAATATCAAGCTGTTAGAAATTTTTTTTTTTCGATGTACAAAATGGCCAACTGCTCGAAACTTCTCGAAACAGCTTTTTTCCAATTGGCGTGACAAATAACTTCAACAATTTTCACTCGATTTACTTCAAATTTAAAAGTTATGTTCCTAATTTCATTTCGCAGAGAAGTACGTACGGAATTTCTGATTAATCGAAAACTTTTCATTTTATGAGCAGTTTATGAGCAGTTATAACAAAATTTTTCACTGAAAATTCATTTCTTAAGTTCAAATACCTACAACTTTTGAATAAAACAATATTTTTAAAATTCCGTACGTACTTTTCTAGGTAATCTAATGTAGATTGACGGGATTTTTTGTTTTTTTGTTCTAGGTCAAAACTTGTGGATGCTAAATGTCACGCCGCGGAGCGCCTAAAAAAAGATAACAAGAGAAAATATTGGTAGTCGGCCATTCTGTACATCGAAAAAAAAAAAATTCTAACAGCTTGATATTCATACTAAATAAATGTGTAATTAATTTTATGAGTGAATCACTTTTTCATACGAAAAAGTTACTGTGGCCTAAGGCCTTAAAAAAAGATTCGGTGGAAGCGCTTTCATGCTGGGCTCGCAAACTTCGTTACTTCATTTTCCCTCCAAAGAGCTGTTCATCTTCAATGGTTGTCCGAAATGTTTGGATTTGTTTGGGTTTATTTGGAATATAAAACTTATTTGATCCTCCCAATTGATCGAATGAGAAAACGCTTCGTATTATTGATCGGCCACGATTTTTGCGCGGCAGAAAATATTGTGCTCCCTTCGTGCTGCTTTTACCTCGTGATGACTTCTCCCAGCAATTTTATTGCAGCCCAGCAGTGTGATTTTTCGCCGAAATTATTTCGTCTCGCAAGTCCGCGAATGAGTTTTTGATAAGAGCACCCGTTTCATTCCATTCTTCGGCATTGGTGCCATTTATCGCTGACACGAATCGTGCCACGGTAGCTTTCACTTCCTGTTTGAAGGCGATCCAGTCAGCTGCGGGTATGAGAGGCGCAGGTGCAGCAAGTTTACCCCCGACCATAAGTTTTTCAAGTTTTCCAATCGGCTCATTGGCCTTTTGCGTTGGTGACATAGAATTACCGGCAGAATCTGTAAAGTCCTCGGCACCGCGAGCTTTTTGCAATTTTGTTTCCTTAGCATCAAGGGGAAGCACAGCTTTTTTCGTGAGTATAGGAACCGTCGAGGAGTCATTGGATGTCAGAGTGTCCACCGCTTTCTTCAGTGCGGCAAACTCGTCTTTGATGGAATCCCTGAAGGCCGCCCAAGCTGGATCATTCGGCGCGGAAGGGGCGTTTGTCTTGATCGTTCCCAAGGCTCGAATCAAAGAGGCGTTTATTTGACTTCTGAAGTCTGTCCAGTCCTTCATGAGCGAGGAAAACTGTAATTCGTCGAGTTTCGGGATCTTCGGATCAATCTTCGGCATCTTTGGATCAATCTTTGCCTTCCCAACCAACATGGCAGCGTTGCGGATGTCAGATTCGCCCTGGAGATTCGTCAATGTTGAATCCTTGGCTGAGGGCCTCGAGGGAACTATAGTTCTGTTGATTATCTCGCTAACGGATTGGATTATTTCGTTTTTGAACGACAACCAGTCGAAGATTTGCCCTGTCGGAGGGTTTGTCACTTTTCTCGTTGGATCGGTCGTCAATGACGTCTGGGGTGTCGCCTTGCTCGGTATCTTTTCATACTCGCTCATGATTTTTTCCCGCAATTGCGTCCACGCCATTTTGCCGACTAGCGGCATGTTTTTGATGGTAGTATTGAGGGTATCGACCACCGAATGAATGATATCAGTTTTGAAGGCGATCCAATCAAACGGAACATCATTGCCGGAGACTGGCATTTTTTCTTCGGCAGTTTCGATTGGCGTATGCAGCCCGGAAAATTTGTCTTTGAACGTGGCGAATCTGTTCATTATTCCTGGACCGAAGGTTGCCCAGGCTGGATCACCGGGTGGAGGATTCTTCCCCGCCATATCCGAGTAAGCATTCTTGACCGATTCGTTCAATTCCTTTCTAAAGTCGTCCCAAAATTTCGTGACCGCTGGATCCTCTGTGGGTTTCAAAGACAACACGACACCGTCTTTGTTCGATCCGGTGGAGGCGTTTCGAAATTTCGCAAAGGTATTCATGATCTCCTTGCTTGAGGTCATCAAGGCTGGACCATTGGGTAACAATGGTTTCTTGGCCAACTTCGCTGCAGCGACGTTTATCGATTTGTTCATACTGCTGGCGAAGTCGTCCCAAAAACCGGTCGCCTGATCCGGTTTCGTGACTTTTTTACCTACCGATTTTTTTGATGTGCCCGAAGGTTTGCCTGGATCGGCCGTGGGTGATGGGCTTTTTAACGCAACACTTCCGTCGGTCAAGATGCGAGCGTTGCTGGCTATGCTGGCGAACTGTTTTCGAATTTCCAGCCCATAGGTAGCCCATGCTGGATCCCCGGGGGCCGGTGCTTCCGTCTGTATACGGTTGACGACATCGGTTAGAGCCTTCGACAGATCCTCCCGTAGCTTCAACAGGGCCGAATTTATTTCCGCCTCTTCGATAATCGCCGTTTCGTTTGCCGATTTTGCTGCTTTCATGGACGCTATAGTCGCTTTGATGGCGGAAATTTCGGACAATACGTTTGCCAAAAGTTCGCTGCGTTGCTCAGGGCTCGGAACACCTGTTGCGTTCGCCAGAGCGTTGTTCAAATTTGTCGTTATCTCGTTTCTCAAACGTATCCAATCTTCGTACGTTGCGTACGTGATTGCTGGAGCCTTCAATGTTGCCGATTTTGGAGATTCTTTCGATTTTCCAACCCCAACATTCGAGGATGGTTTTCCCGTAGCTTTAACGTTTGTTGGATCAATGGCGTTGATGTCATTCCGAAGATCGGCAAATGATTTGTTCAGCCAATCTCCGAACGTGATCCAGTCGAGTTTGGCTCGCGCCGAGGCATTGCCGAAGCTATCAACGAGCTCCTTGACAGTGGCGTTTATTTCTGCCTCAAAATCCTGCCAAACTTTGGGTTTTTCGGCGACTGCCGATGCCTTGACAATCGACGGCGATGCGCTCTTCCAAGCGGACAAGTCGACGCCGGGAAGATCCTCGCACGATACAATTGGATTCTTCGCACCGGCTGATCGCATTACTTCCGGTTGGATTTGATGGATCTCGTCGGAGCAGTCGCAAATGATTTTGCTCAAACTAGTTTTCCGAATCTCGTGCAGTTGAGCTGATCGACGCAAAATGAAACAAAAAGAACAATTATTTGGGTGGATGCTTTGCATTTCGTAAAGACTATCGATCAAACAAGCCGATTTGTTACCTTCGGTAAAGGATTGCGGCCCGTCAGGTGTTTCGTACCAGAACCGATCACCCTGCTGGATCCTCGAGAACTGGTCACCAATGAGACACTTGAATGTCGGTCCGATCAATCCATCGGCATCGTGATTTTCCGCCAGAGCACCGGTATAGAGATCAATGTCGTCAACGTCAGCGTAAAGTTTGGAAATCTCATTGAACGCGTCGACGTTCATTTCATTGCGAAGTTCCTCAAATGTTTCGGCCTTGCCGAGTCCGCAAAAGTTTCTCCAGGCAGTGTAGCCGGGAAGACCGTGATCCCTCCCCCTCTGAATGTTCAACGAGACCAAATCCAATCCGCAAGGAATGGTACTGTTGGAGAGTGGATCTTCGAACAGATGATTTGTCAATTGGGAGGTGACGTGGGTCGTCGTTTGCTGGATCATGTTCGAAGTGGCTGTTGTCAATGACGTTTCCATGCCACCTTTAGAATACAAGCTGTAAGGATTGAAAAGCATTCGATGAAGTTCCACGTAGGAGAAAGTGCCTCTTTCCGAGTCTGTGACCTTCATCAATCCCGGCAACAGGGTATGGGCGAATCTGAATGCCGCAGCGGCGAAGCTGTTCGCTATGGCTGGATTCACTTGTGCCGAGGTGTTCCTCGGTCGAAAGCCCGATGACAGTGGCCTCAATTTCCGAACATCGGTCACCGTCTCACCGAGCACCAGCGGAATGAATTCCTTGTAGGTGATGTGCTGCAATTGAGCACCGACTATTCGACGGGCCTCTTGGAAAACCGTTTCGTCGTTCCAGGTTGGATTCATTTGGGAGAGTTGTCCGGCGAGTCGGTTGTGCTGTCGAGCCCACAGCAGGTGCATCGTAGTGAGGTGCAGATTTTCGTTGGCTCTTCCGTCACCTGAGGCGAAGCAGTAGCGTCCCCGAGCACTCTCGATGACTCTGTTGCAACCGTCATTGGGATTGGTGCTTTGGGGCAGCAGGGTCCTGTTGTCGGGTGTTGTGAACATCCGCAACAAGCCACCCTGGCCCGTGCGAAGGTCATTGGCTGTTCGCAGATCCGGTCCGTAAATGACGGAACCATCGATGAAGGCTGTAACCTAAAATGGCAGGAATTATCGAATTTAGGTTCGAGTGAAAGCTTCCACATGGAAATGGCCCGAGTGGAAAACGTAACTCATCACCGCCTTGCCACAAGCTAGTAAAGTGATGTTTCGAATCGCCATTAGCTAGTCGTCTTAGCTATTGACTAACCAGCTTTGTAACGTTTTGGTCCTCTAGTGACGGAATACAAAAAAATAGATGGTGACTAGATAGAAAGGAATATCTCACGTCTGTATTATATTCTGACCTAGCCATGACCTAGTTTTTTCAGTAGCGACTGGGAACAAAAAATTAGGTGGCGCTTAGATTTAAAAAAATTGCGGCTATATATTTATATTTTCGTGATTTTTTTGCACATTATTTACATCATTGGACCCTTTTACGATATTTGTCGTTGTTCATTAAGTAGGGTTATGATGTTTGCGCTGTAAATATATTAATGGTTCAATATTAAATTAACTCAGACAAACGCTTACACTGTAACGTAGTTTTGATCCCGGGACCTCTGGGTGATGAGTTGTGACGTTGTCCACTGAGCCAGTTTTACTTATTTATTTTCTGAATTTTCATATCGTCTACATATGTTACACTACACCATGTCAGATTATTGAACAATGGGTGGATTAACAAATGTAAATAACATTATCGAATCAATGACTCAATTGCGAGAAAACGCGAGATACCGACTTAAGGATTTTTTTTATTCGCAACGTCATCTGTAACTCAAGTTGCTTAACCAACCATGAGCCAGTCGCTCGATGGAAATACACGTAATCACATAACCACACTTTATCATTCGTGATCAAGCTCGGCTTGGCAGTGACTAGCCAAGGGGTGCATAGCCGCAGTTAGCTACTGTTAGCTAGGTCATGGCGTCATGGCCACTTGAGAATTTTTTTCTTTTGCACAGCCATCTGAAACTCAAGTTGGCCAGCCAGCCATGAGTCATTCGCTCGATGGAACTACACGTAGTCACATAACCTCATTTTGTCATTTGTGGCCAAGATTAGCTGAGCAGTGACTAGACAAAGGATAGATAACAAAACATTCACAATATTACTAGCTCATAGCGAGACAACCATTGGTCAGTTCGTATGAGCTTAACCCTTTCGTTGGCATTGACGCAATAGTGCGTCAAATAATTCCGTGCCCTGTGTGGCATTGACGCAATAGTGCGTCAACCTTTATTTCCCTATTTAACTTGCTCTGATTTGAAATCGGAGTCTCACTCGGGGGTTTTTGGGCTAGCTGAATCCGAATTTGAAGTCAAACTTTGGAAATTCAAAATGGCGGAGCCAATATGGCGGACAAAAATCAAAAACTTCACTCCATTTAGATGAAAATTAGTACTCCCGGATTTTTGAAGTCGCTTTTCATGAATCTGAAATTTAAATTTGAAAATTCAAAATGGCGGTGCTAGAATGGCGGACCGAAATTGAAAATTTGACTCGAGTTTAAAAATCATTATTAACATTTACTAGTGCGCAACATATTTGTTCAACTTCATACAGACTGCTCTTGTATCCGCAAACTGAATTTGCAAATTTTATGTTCAGACTTATAATCAGTGACCTACACAACCTATGAGTACCGAGTTTCATCTAAATAAATCTGTATTATTTGTATTTTCATTCGCCATATTTGTGCGTCATTGTGAATTCCTGCATTTTGAGTTCAGATTCGTAATCAGCACCCTCAAAAACCCCAGAGTACAAGTTTTCAGGATAAAAAATTGCCATTTTGGGCACTTTTTGTCGAATTCTCTCTGCCAACGAGGGTTAATTGGGCGAGCCAGTTACTAGGTGGTAACTCAGACGGGCTAGCACAATTTCTACTCGGGGGATAGTCTCTTTACGAACCTGATTGAGTTGTTCGCGGGGTCCTATCTTGCACTGCGGTGCAGGTGCACTCCTGACGAATTCCATGCAATCCCGGGCAGCCAAGTCGAAGACCGGATCCCCAGGTCCAACTGGCACGGGAAAACATTCCGGATGTGCGTTGGCAGCCGCGGGACAACAGGACAACGAGATGCCATTGGTGCCCTGGCTGATGGCCGTGGCTGTTATGTCGTGATCCAAAAATTGACCGAAGACCGCAAGCATCACGGTGAAAGCGGGATTCGAGCTTGGCGCTGGTGGATGGACTTTCAGGCTGATTTCCCTCGCGGATGGCAATGCTTTGCCGTTTTTGCCGACTCTCGGTGATTCGATGCCGTCCGCGTAGTCAGCCGGTAGATTCCTGATGAACGGTGTCAGGGCGCCGCCGAGGTTCGCCGGGTGATTGCACGTACCGTCGAAACTTCGGTACTTGCTGGACGGACAGGCGAACGTGGCAAATTCTTTGCACGTGTTGTTGGGCACCCAGACGTTTGCGAAGTAGGAGCCCATCGATGAAGGCATTCCTAGTTTGACTCGAGACTTCTCGAGGTATCGGGTGGCGGCCAATTCGCCGATACCACCCAAGGCCAACTGGCCCGCCTGAAGACTCGTCTTCACCGCGTATTGGTGTCGGGAATCCGGCGAAGGCGCTGGCAGCGGCGTACTCAGGCTATCGGCTGTCATACGAGAGTCTATCGCTTCTCTTCCAGCCTGCACAGCAGCAAGCCACTCGCTGCTCGTCAGCAGACTTCTATTCGATTCCATGGACGTGCGGAGGGCTCCCGGCATCCAGATGGCTTTCAATGATGGTGGCGCGGCAACTTCTCCCGCCTTCTCCAAGTCCTCCATCGATGGTTCGTCAACTTTGTTTATGGAATAACTGACCGCCACGACGAGCGTCATGATGATGATCGCACTGGAATACGAAATGCGGAAAAATCTCAGCAAACTTCGCAGACACAAAATGGGCGGTTTCGTTTGTGGGGTTCTTGCCATGGCAACTCTGTGACTAAAATTCAATGTGCAGGAAATATTTTTAATTAATTTTTTTCCACGATGACTTAAACTTCCCCATTAAGGCTACACCAGTGTGAACGCTGAAAATTTGGATGATTTTCGGGAATTTTTTGGAAGAAAAGTACTCAATTAAATGTTTCGGAAAATTAAGAATATGTTTGGCTATATTTGATCTATATTACATAATTTTTTCATAGAAAAATGTTGAGGTCCAAACGACTTATGCGCTGCCTTTGGAGGCGTCAAAAAAAAGTTTCTCCACTGCTGACATGATTCCGGTCGATTGAGTAGCTGAAACCGAAAAAGGAAAACATGTCGTTAAACTGGAAGGTATTTTCTGTACAATAACGTAGGATTTTCGAAAAATGTTGAAATCTAACAAAATGGCGTAGTTATGAAGAAAAAGTCTGTTTTCTTGCCTATAAAATGGTCGTTTTGTTCAATGCCAAATCGTGAATTTTTATCCAATCCAAAATATCCTACGTCATTGTAGAATAAATATATTCAAGAGTACTTGGTTCAACTTTCAAGTCAATCGGATAATTGCTCTTTGAATTACAACGTCAGCAAATATGAAAAATCTCATTTCATATTCTTGAAAGTATAAAAATCTTGAAAGTATAAATCTTGAAAGTATAAAAATCTCATCTTATATTCTTGAAAGTATAAACTGTCGAAAAAGGCAAAAAAATCGATTTTTTTTAAGTGTCACACTGGCATAGCCCCTTAAATCAATTGTCAATGTCGCTCTGTATAAATGGTTCAGAGTCCATCAACAAGGCGCTATTTTTTCGTACTTGCATCTGCATCGAGAATGGCGTTGCCAGCTTCGAGATCTGTCAGGTGCTCATATTTCGAGCATTCGACATTTTTGCGAAATACAATCATTATTCAACGAGAGATCAATAATTTTGCATTAAAATAACTCGTTTATTTCTATCCTTGATTTTTTCCGATTCTCGCAGTGGTTGCGGCTTAAAACCGGTTTTCGAATCTTTTTATTCTCGCGTTCGTGTGAGGTGTACGGTGTTACGTGTGCACGTACACGGTGCCACTCTTTATGGGTACATATTAACCGGCGTGTGCTATAACTCGCTTTCGATCGATGGCCGTTTGAGGCTCGCGTAATTCTCAGCGACGAGTGACAGTCACGTCGTTCAGATTCTCCACTCTACGCAATGGAGATTCCCCTGTTAATTCGATTATTGGATCGTAATTTTACTATTTCTGCCAGGGTTTCTTGCCATATGTTTCTTCATTATTTCAACGAGGTAAAAACAATTTTTCTTCAGAGGGAAAACACGAATCAGTACTTAAAAGAGCCTTGACATTTATTTTTTTACAGATCATTGACGAAAGATTAAATATTGCATCTCTTTCTGTATTTCTTCATATGCTTCCAAACGTCAATTATTCCCGATATTGAGAATTTAATCGCTTCGAAAACTAATAATAAGGACTATAAGTGTACGTGGGTGTGAAAAATATATATATAATCGTAAGAAATTAATTTGTACACCTAATATAGGTATAAAATGTATTTAGAAAAGTGCAAGAAAGATTTGCATCGATAATGTAGTCTCTATAACTTTAGATGACCTTGAAAAATATAGAGACTATTTTATTGATCTAAATCTTTACCTTTATAAATAAATACTGAACTTTACAAAAACGTAAGAAATGAATGTATATATATATATATATATGTCTATATTAAAGTTTACAAAAAAGCCAAAAATGCATATATATATATGCATTTTTTTGCTTTTTTTGTAAACTTTAATATTTATTCACAAAGGTACAAGATAAAAAGTTCCTTTAGAAAAAAATTTCGAACTTTGAAAAAAGCTAGAAATCTATATATATATATATATATATATATATTAATTTCTTATTCATTTCTTGTTTTTTTGTGAAGCTCAGTATTAATTTATATAGGTACAAGAAAGATTTGGATCAATGAAATAGTCTTCATAATTTGTTAAGTCATCATAAGTTATACAGACTATATTTTGATGCAAATATTTCATGCACTTTGATAAATACAGTTTTTCAATTTACAAAAAAGAGGAAAAAAATTAATTCGTAGACCGATTGGTTACGAATGAAAAATTTCTGCTAAAAATGACTACCAATAATTCCAACACATATCCTATTTCGAACGATAAAATAATAAATAATTGTTTGTACGCAGAATAAGAAACCAACATCTTCCAAATGGCCCATCCTCTTACGATTATATAAAATGCACTTACATCGTAATAACGTATAACGAACATTTTCGCTGTTGTTCTTTTTTTCGTCTCGTATAGAACAAATGAACCCCGTAATCGTTTCCGTAGAGTGGATAATTTGAGGTATTCTCCGACCCCGAAACCCGCAACGGTGTATTCTCACCGGACATACTGCACCAGAGAAATGTTTTCTCGTACTGAACATTTATTCCATAGAGCCTCAATCGTTCACGGTACCGTGAGTAATTCTCATAAAGTTGCGACGTCCGAGTTTTAGCTTATATAAGTGTACGTCGGCGGGAGTTTTACATGTTTCGTTATGGACAAGAGATTAATGACAATTTTAATGAAACGCGAATCAAAGCTTCTCCTTGTCACTGGTTCAGTACTGAACGTAGGCCTACATTTGTTCGTTAGTCGACGTAATCCGCATGCTTGTGTGGGGTGTACGTTGGACTCTCGTTGGAAGCCCAAAAACGTTGAAAATCAACAATAACAATAAATAAAATAGGTCATACGAAAAATAAAAATTTCGATAAAATCTTTGCGTTCTTTTGGGTAAGAAGACTTTTAGTTTGGTTGCAAAAAGTTGGTTGGTCTTGTTTATAACTTCCTCAGCCCTGTGTACCTCGGTTCCCTGCAGTACAAATTATTTTGATATTGACGTTTCCCATACAAGACCCGTACGTGTCCCATGAAGACCCGAATGGGTGCGAGTCTTGTTATCAACAAAATTTACTCACCATTTAATATTATTATATTATGAATGTTATATAATTATAATAATGATAAAGACACGGGATAATAACTTTTTATCGAAAATCAAATTGGAAAAATTAGCCGAAATAATTTTCTATAATTACGAAATTTGAGGAAAAAAGAGGCCGGTAAATAATTAACGCGAAAGTAGTAGTACAAATATAATACTGGCTTCGGGTAAGGTTGCGAGACCCCTCCCCTCGGTCGAGCTGAAATTTTGCACAAACCTTCCTTTTGATATTTTGAGACAACCCTTAAGGGGTTACCCCCACTTGCAATTTTGAAAAAATCGATTTTTTTATTGCATTTTTTTTAAGTATAAGTATCCGGGCCCATACTTCTGTATGGGCCCAGAATAGATGACTCTATGTAAGTTTACAAAAAAAAATATTTTCTTCGTGTAAACTGAAATTGAAACTTTAAACGCGTTTTTCTCAAAATGGCATTTCTGAGTCGGTGACCAAGATTACTCGAACACTAATGAACCGATCTTCTTGAAATTTTGCAGGCTTATTTAATACATAAAAATGTAGTCGTTAATCGTTCGATTTTGTTTTCGAAAAAAATGGCCATTTTATAGCCCAAAAACGGCCGTTTTTTTTCGTTAAAATCGAACCATTAACTTTGACTGTCCGCCATTTTGTGAAAAATGAATATTTTTTAAAATCCTTCGATTAAAGACTGGTTTATACTTATATTTGACTAAATCCATCCGCATTTTTTTTTTCAGATGATCCACTTCGCCGCAATGTTGGTTACCGCAAACCGTGTATATAAAAACATTATTTCATTGACGGCCATTTGCCACTAAACAATGTAATATTTTTCAATAAAAAAATTACTGAAGGTTCTTCAAGATGTGTTCTTTAAGATGGTATATTGATCGATTAAAAAAGTTTTGTAGTTTTCTTTAAAAAAATTCATGAAAGAGGCCTTTTTTTGCGCTACAAGTGGCGGTAACGCCTTAAAGGGATTTTTGGCGAGGCGCAATAGTTTTTGGATTTGTTTCTTTGTTTGGGTATTTTTGTTTGAACAAAACAGAGAGCGCGATAATATATAAAGGTATGAACGGAAACGTAGCAGATATATATATATAGTCGGCACGCGTTAAAAAAACTTAAAAACTCAATTTCTCGAAAACTATTACGAGTCGCGGTAATTTCTTCTGGAGGTTGTCTTAAAATATTAAAAGGAAGGTTTGTGAAAAATTTTAGATCGAACAGAGAGGGGGGGGGGCATCGGAACCTTATCCATGGCTTCTGTCGAATATTTCAAAGGCAATTTGTGCAAAACTGGTTAATGCTTCATCAGCAAACTTAATAAATTCTTCAAAATTGAATAAATTGTTCTAAAATAAATCAATTCTTGAAGAAAAACACGAAGTACTTTACATTCAACGGTGACAAGTGTCTAAAAAACAATTCACATGAAAATAAGATCGTACAAATACAGAAAAGAATGATAAACTGATTCTAAGAAACAATTATTTGACAATAACAAAATAAAAGATAAATAAAACGGAATAAATAAACAATAAAAACAATAAAATGGATGTAATCGAAATTTAAACAGGTCACGAACAAAGGTACGAATTTCCTGTGTGCAATCAAAAATCGATTTTCTCACTTTCCATAGACCCTTGCACATATCCGTCCGTCTTGTTTCCCAAAGTACTGATCAAAGCTTGCGACTTATATTTTTTTCGTCACTCGTCCATCTGTCTATATCGAGTGCATGGGCTTCGCGTCCAAAGGGTAGGCGGTTCAAAAGTCTACAGGTGTTTGTCTTCGGGATGCAAATGAATATCACTTACACTAGGAACGCACCGAAGCAACATTGAAAATGGCGCATTTTGGTTCTTCGATTCACCAAAATTCCAGCAAATTCAACGTAAGTCGGCGGATCGGTAGGTCGCGTGAGAGAGGTCCTTTCCGTGACGACCATTTTAATGAGTCACCTCGAATATAAGAATATTTTTCTCGAGGATCACCCTCCTGTTGTATCAAGTTGCACGCCGGGTACTGACCGAACCAGAAGAAACACGATCGCACATACGAAGCCCTCGAACGTCACTGGACAACTAACGATCTTACGCTTTTGCTTATGTTCCATCGACTTCCAGTGCACACACCTTGCACACACACACACACGCACACATACTGAACGTACTCGCAACGAAGGGCCTCTAATTAAAAATGACAAACCTTAAAATATTCGTGCATATACGGGGTGTTGGGAAGGTCGATGCAAAGCCTTAAGGGGGCGATAGGTCACCTCGTTAGGAACATATCTAACCTAAGTTACCTTAGTCCAAAATTTTAGGATTTCGAGTTATCATCGTAAGTATGATTTTTGGAAAATTTCCCAAAATTAGGTACTAACTCGTTCATAATGTTCAAACAGACAATAATTGGTAACTAAAAACTTATTTGAGTCGTAGCTTAATGTGTATTCAATCGACGAACACCAATACAATCATCTGTATCTACACGACTAACTAAATGGGACGTGTTGAATAATTAAAAACTTGTCAAAAAATAAAAATACCTCTTATGTTATTTATAAAAAAAAATTTACTTATAAACAATTATCGGCATAAATTTTAGTTTTTATTAAAAACTCATTAAAAAAAAACTAAAAAGTGCGCTACTTTTGAGTTTTTTTTTAAATATTACAATATTTAATATTAAATTATTAAAATTAGTTTTAAAAAAGTAGCGCACTTTTTTATACTCTATCAATCTCTATCATATATTGAGTATAAAAAAGTAGCACACTTTTTAGTTTTTTTTTAATGAGTCTTCGACGAAAACCGAAATTTATGACGATAATTTTTTTTGACACCTCATTTTAAAAGCCAATACTGTGGGTTGATTCGAATCCCCAGAAAACGCACAGAAAAAAAGGGCAAATACTCAATTTATTAAAAAAAAATAATCTAAATTAATTGACAATTAATATCGTTTTAAAATAAGATATTTCGTATTTTAATTCTAATTATTTTAAAGAGAAGGTAATTTCACGTCACCAGCTACGTTCGTACTACTATATATTCTTTGTTGTTGATACAACAACGTCATCTGATGATGACGAATGGAATCAACGAAGTAAAATGAAAAGATAAATCAATCATATACTGAGTTTCGTTAACCAAGAATCTCTTTTTTCAGTGCCAGAGGTGCCTTGAAAATTAACAGAATAAAACGCAACTTACAGTCTCTTAGACGTTGATACTAACGATGATCATTCGTGCAGAAAGTTTTTTATTGTTTCATTATGTACTGTAGGAGCCCAATGGATTAAAATCAAGAAGTATCCCAAATTCTAAATTTATAGTAGTATCATAATCTCTGCAATATTATATATTTTACAATAATATATATTGTTATGATATTATAGAATAATATCATAACAATATATATATTATTTCAATATTATAATATTATATTAATTTATTATTATCTTTCAAAGACAAAAATGATGGATAAAAAGTATTGTTTATGGAATATTTCAAAAGGATCGAAAATGTGAAAATGAAAAAACGTGTTCGAGTTCAAGAGTTACATTTTTTGTCTGAAAAATATGACTTTCACATTCAATAGGTGCTAAAAAAAATCCGAATTAGGATGTGTTCGCCCATGCGGTCGTTCGTCTAAAAGTATTACTCTTTGCAGTTGCACACTCCGTCCCAGAGAGTAAGAAAGGGGAGAGACAAAAAAAAGAAGACTTTCCCACGATCGAATTTTTTCCGTCGTATGATCAGCTTTGGCTGCTTGCTTGCTGGTTGCTGCTTCCCTTGCAATGTTTGGTGAGCTCGTCGAGCGAGGCAACGTGAACGTAGAAATTCGTACGATTCCAATCGAACTCGGCGTACTGAAAGGTTGCCAGATCATCGGTGACGAGATAAAGCTGCCGCGTTGCGAGATCGAGAGCCAAATCGTTCGGGAAGACCATAGTTTTGTTGTCCTGTGCAACGATACCTGAGCCAAGAAAATCAGTCATCGGTTATGTCGAAACGCCAATTCGTGTCGGTTCAAATTCCGTCCAGCTGAAATAATATGTTCTCCAAGAAAAGAAAAAAACGATCATTCGTATCAAATTCAAGCAGACATACTTCGTTTTTTAAACCATAATTTTTTTATTGCTTTCATTAAATTTTAGCTCACACATTTATGTTTTGAATTGAAATTTACTAAAATTAAAAGCTGCAAATTTAAATTAATAAAAATCGAAAGCTGTATTTTAAATAAAAGCTTCAAAAGTCAATTTGTTTAAATTAGAAGCTGTAAATTAAGAACTGTATTTGAATTAAAAGCTTGACAGTTTTATTTATGTAAATAGTACGTTAAAATGAGCTTTTGTTCTCCTTTCATGAAAAATTGAAATCAGAGTTTTTATTCGACCTTTATTTTTTTATTTAAAATTAATCAATATTATATATTGTCAATATTAATTAATACAATTATATTGACGATGAAATCCCAGCCCAATTCATGATTTAAAAAAACTGCGTTGAATTGTCAAGATTCGAATTGATTTTTTCTCAACAACGATGCAGCGGAAATTCCGGAAACAAGTAGAATTTCCCACGTCAAAAGAAAAAATGCAGTATCCGGCGATATTTACCATTGAAACGACTCGCCTTTAACTTCAGCTCCAAAAATTTGTCAAAATAAAGGATTCAACAGCCTAAAAGCTTAATACTTCAATTCATCCCGATCCTTATCGTGAAACGAAAACTTTGTCTCGAGCCTGCGGTATTCAATCATCGACCAGACAACGTCAAGACAACGTTAAGTGGAGAGATCCCTTAAAGCAAGAAAAAAATTGCTGATTTTCATGATTTTTTTTTAAAAGATTTCCTCACTATTATTGAGGCTTAGCGTGTGTTTGTTACTACTTTTGGCTGTTACATGGTATTTTTTGTATTCATCTTTAAAAACGGCGGAGGTATGACACGGTTTTCTGAACTGCATTTCCGAAACTGGCGTAACGCATGGCTAAAAAGCCAATCGACCGATTTCGATGAAATTTGGTATAAATCTTTCTAACCTTATTGTCCACAACATGAACCTAAATGTAAAAAAAAATGTTTTAAGTATTTTTTCATTTCAAAATGAAGCCATTTATTCGCTAAATTCAATATTTTTGTTTCGAAGCGTACCATTTCATCGCTTTTCTACATTTCTTACCTTTTCTTGGTTCATATTCTGCGTACGAGTGTTAATGACAGAAAAATCTTTGTTGGTTTTTTTTCAGATTAATCCCGCTGACGTTACGTGTCACGACGTCTGACAACCCCCTCAACCAGTTTAGGAGACCGTGTCATACGTCAAGCATTTTTTAAGATGAACAAAAAAATACTATGAACAGTCAAAAGTAGTAATAAAATAAACCCTAAATCTGAAAAATGGTGGAGAAATCGTTCCTTAAGGCCTTAGGCCACTCTAGAGACCGAAAATATAGGCTTTTTGGTTTTTTTTTTTTTCAGAAAAACTACAAAATAAATCGAGATTACAAAAAAGGGTGTTTATCATACATATCAGTGACTGTATACAATAATTTTTATGAAGCGATTAATTTCAAAATGGCGGCTGTGCAGCGTTTATCTCAAAACTGCATTTTTCAAGTTGGCCGGAAACATAACTCAGACAATTTTCAACCGATTCACTTGAAATGTTGAATATATCATGAAAAATACATTGTCTATGGAAGTACGTAGAATTTTTTTTACATTGCATAGTTCATTTGTTATTAAGAATAATCTGACGATTTTTTAGGCAAATTTTTCACTTTCCAAAAATTTGCCTAAAAAATCGTCAGATAATTGTCTGAGTTATGTTTCCGACCAACTTAAAAAATGCAGTTTTGAGATAAACGCTGCACAGCCGCCATTTTGAAATTAATCGCTTAAGGGGTTACCCCCACTTGCGATTTTGAAAAAATCGATTTTTTTTTATTGCATTTTTTTGAAGTCCAAGTATCCGGGTCCATACTTCTGTATGGGCCCGGAATAGATGACTCTATGTAAGTTTACAAAAAAAATATTTTCTTCGTGTAAACTGAAATTGAAACTTTAAACGCGTTTTTCTCAAAATGGCATTTCCGAAGTCGGTGACCAAGATTACTCGAACACTAATGAACCGATCTTCTTGAAATTTTGCAGGCTTATTTAATACATAAAAATGTAGTCTTTAATCGTTCGATTTTTTTTTTCGAAAAAAATGGCCGTTTTATAGCCAAAAAACAGCCGTTTTTTTCGTTAAAATCGAACCATTAACTTTGACTGTCCGCCATTTTGTGAAAAATGAATATTT
Organism: Ophion slaviceki; assembly: GCA_944452715.1. NCBI lineage: Eukaryota > Metazoa > Arthropoda > Insecta > Hymenoptera > Ichneumonidae > Ophion > Ophion slaviceki. The sequence continues at coordinate 35,215,852 of OX101791.1, forward strand.
TTTAAAATCCTTCGATTAAAGACTAGTTTATACTTATATTTGACTAAATCCATCCGCATTTTTTTTTCAGATGATCCACTTCGCCGCAATGTTGGTCACCGCAAACCGTGTATATAAAAACATTATTTCATTGACGGCCATTTGCCACTAAACAATGTAATATTTTTCAATAAAAAAATTAATGAAAGTTCTTCAAGATGTGTTCTTTAAGATGGTATATTGATCGATTAAAAAAGTTTTGTAGTTTTCTTTAAAATAATTCATGAAAAAGGCCCTTTTTGCGCTACAAGTGGGGGTAACGCCTTAAAAAAATTATTGTATACAGTCACTGATATGTATGATAAATACCCTTTTTTGTAATCTCGATCAATTTTGTAGTTTTTCTGAAAAAAAATCCCCAAAAAGCCTATTTTTTCGGCCTCTAGAGTGGCTTAACCCCTTAAAAAAAATCATTAAAGCAGCAATTTTTTTCTCGCCTAAACGTATCTCCCTTCTTAATGCAATATCGACTCATTTGGAATCGAAAAAAATTGAGTCCGTCATGTTTACTCACGGAACGTGTCGGGATTGAGTTCGACGTTGCTATCCCAGCAGGCGAGTGCGTTCTTGTTGAGTTGAGTGAAGTAGATGATGCCAGTTTCAGGATCCAAAGTCATCGCAGTTCCCTGACTATTTGCTCCCTTGTTCCCGAGGGCCCGGAATTCCTGGTAATAATGACGTTCCGCCAGGGCCGTTTGGTCCTTGATGAGATCGGTCGACACGGCGAATTCGGTCGTACTGGACATCGCGTGGAAGTAGAGGGTCTTGGAACCGTTGGCCAATGGAGGACTGAGGGTCAGACCGAAAAGCCCGTCGGTCCATTGGAATTCAATTCCATTGATATTGTAGTCACCTTGGAAACGAGGAGAAGTGTCAGGTTAATTTGCCACCGGGGCCGATAATGACAATAATGATAATGATGACGACAATAGACAAAAATAAATAAGCAGCAAGAATCATTAAAAAAAATAAAAATTGAAAAGATCGGAAAATAATGGTACCGTGGATTGGGGTTACTTTGATCAATTTTGAAATGAAAATCCATACATCTTTTTAAATAATATCGCATCAAAAATTGCTTAAATAAAAGCATCAACTTTTATTAGTCTTTTTTATCTTCCAAATGACAATTTAAAATATTTAAAAATAAATTAGAAAACGAAAATTAGTCGTGATCAAATTTATACTGAGATATGGGTTACTATGGTACCCGCCATTTTCTTAATGAGAACCGGAAGTAACCCCGTAGAGGAGCATTTTTCCTAAAGAAGAAAAAAACGGTCAACGCGATCGAAAGTTACAACGATTTGTATTGTTTTGGGGTTACTTTGATCGAACAAATATTACACCTTTACTTTTCAAAATCAACTTTATTGATAAACAACTGGTATTGTTTAATTATTCTTATGGTAAAACATCCATAAACTTCGAAACATTAAAAAACTAGCAAAAACAAGTTGAAATACTTATATCTAGGTATCTAAATAACAAAACGAGATCACATTGGTTTCATTGGGAACATGGTTCACTTTAAGTAGGTCACGTAACAAATCACAATAATTGTAAGATAAAAAATATCGAATAACAATTTGATATTTTTTGTCTTACAATTAGTGTGATTTGGTGCAGGATTGCAGAATTGTAGGTTAAGAAATGATCCTAATGGACGCATTAGGAACATTTCTTAACCTACAATTGAAACTTCCAATTGAAACATTATCAAAAGACGAAAATCCCTGAGAATACTCCGAGACTAGCAATAAAGATAATAAGTGGGGTGAAATTGATCAATGATCAATGTTGCCCCGTCGAAACGATCAAAGACACCCTAACGAAACAACTGTCGTCCATAACATATGTTTTTGAGGTTATGCCACACAACAAAGCATGATGGTGTAGTTCAATAAACATCTGACAAGATGATTGTTACCAAAACCATGTCATTGCAACACTCAACTTGTTATTTTTAAGTTATTCGAGCATAAAGAATAGTTCAAATACATTATTTACATTTTTATATTTTTACGGTCACTTGAACCCGTTCGTTCGTGCTGCGTCTAAGTGATGACATAAAGAGACATTTGGGCTTGCCAACCGTAAACAAAAAAACTTTCGGTCGCGTTCAGGAACTTCGTAATTTGAATTTAAAAACAAAAAAAGTTTTTATCAAAGTAACCCCACTAATCGAAGTAACCCCAATCCACGGTATTGAAGTTTGGATCGTTGGACTGCAACGAAAATGCATTTTTTCGTATTGCCAATTTTTTGCGGCGCATTTATATAAAATGTTATATTATTTAATTATTTTTAAATTGTTATTTTATTATGTGCTATTATATTTTATTATTTATTGTGATATTTTATTATTTTATTATTATATTATTAGTAATATTTTATACAAATAATACTGAAACGTTTCCGAGGATCTTTATTAAGGGGTTACCCCCACTTGCGATTTTGAAAAAATCGATTTTTTTTTATTCCATTTTTTTGAAGTATAAGTATCCGGGCCCATACAGAAGTATGGGCCCGGAATAGATGACTCTATGTAAGTTTACAAAAAAAAATTTTTCTTCGTGTAAACTGAAATTGAAACTTTAAACGCGTTTTTCTCAAAATGGCATTTCTGAAGTCGGTGACCAAGATTACTCGAACACTAATGAACCGATCTTCTTGAAATTTTGCAGGCTTATTTAATACATAAAAATGTAGTCTTTAATCGTTCGATTTTTTTTCTCGAAAAAACTGGCCGTTTTATAGCCAAAAAACGGCCGTTTTTTTCGTTAAAATCGAACCATTAACTTTGACTGTCCGCCATTTTGTGAAAAATGAATATTTTTTAAAATCCTTCGATTAAAGACTAGTTTATACTTATATTTGACTACATCCATCCGCATTTTTTTTTCAGATGATCCACTTCGCCGCAATGTTGGTCACCGCAAACCGTGTATATAAAAACATTATTTCATTGACGGCCATTTGCCACTAAACAATGTAATATTTTTCAATAAAAAAATTACTGAAAGTTCTTCAAGATGTGTTCTTTAAGATGGTATATTGATCGATTAAAAAAGTTTTGTAGTTTCCTTTAAAAAAATTCATGAAAAAGGTCTTTTTTTGCGCTACAAGTGGGGGTAACGCCTTAAAAGTCTGTAACCAAAATGTGCATCGAAAGATTCTCGATAATAATCGAAATTAAGAAATTAACAAAATGAAGAAGAATTTTCGTTGCATTCCAATGATGAAAATTTCAGCAGCAGGAAAAATATAATTGTTGAGTTTTCCAATTGATTTACTTTTACGTACCAGCCAAGGGGTCAAAGTAGAAATAGTTGTGCTGTATCCTCCAAGAGTCATTTTTGGAAAGGCTGTACACGACCAAGCCGTAACCACCGAGATCGGAATTGTAAACGTATGCGTCATCGCAGTTGTTCGGATCGACGTCGACAACGGTATCCGCGAAGAAACTGTGGTCTGTCAAATCGCTGTCCTTGAACGTGTATCTGTGAATAATCTGAAAAACAACGGGACGTCGATCGACTTAGATTATAATTTTTTTTTAAATTAACTTGCTCGTCCTTCTATCTCTCGTCTCCTCACCTCATTCGTCTTCAGGTCAATGGCTATTAGCTTGGGAGGTTGAACGACTTTAAAGTCACCCCAGATGTCGTCTACCCCACTGTCGACTGCCCACATACGATCGCACGCGTCGATTCTCATTCGCAATATGTTTACGATCCCATCCTCGGCATGGATGTCGTTGTCCTCCCAACTGGGATACGGGGTCAGACGGGGTGAGCTTTCGTCTTGGAAAAAAAGAGAAGAAGATATTGTTGAGATCGGCTAATCTTCGATTTTTATGAGGTTGGGGTTCGCGTCGTTGGAATGCAATGAAAAATACTTTTTTTTGTTAGTCCACGAATTCCCTTTGACAGACTTGAGCTTTGGAATACGCTGGAACAATTTTGTAGAATATTTATATTACATTTATATTACATTTTATTGCAAGAGCTGAAGGCTTTGTAAAATAGTTCATATTTTTTATTAATATCAAGTCTACGAGAAAGTTCTGTCCATTTTTTAATTAATATAAAATAATACATTTATTATGGCGGGACCCCACTGTGAGGCGTAAAGAAATCGATTTTTTTTGCAGTTTCTCAAAGTATACATGTTCAAGAATATATCAAAAAAAGTTCACGTTAAAATATTGAAAATTGACCAAGTTACAGACGATTCAGTGAGAACATTACGATGCAAGTATAGTAAAACTTTCAATCGCCTTTTGCCCGAAACGACTTTGCTACACCTGGCCGAAATCGTAACTCTAGCTATGATGATCCGATTGACAATTTTTTAAAATCAAAATCTCCGCATTTGCAGCAGCCATCATACGTAACTGTATTTTTTAGAAATTTAGTATATTTACTATAGTTCCCGAATAATTTAAATATAATTTAGTACATTCACTTTAACCCCCGAATATAAGTGAAAGTTTCGTCAAAATTGCACTTTTTAGAACACCCGCCATTGTGTGAATGCTTTAAAAAAAACGGCTATGTACAACGAGAATTACATTCATATATATTATAAAACTTTTTATTTTTATTTTTCAGACCAACCAGTGTCAAGCTATCGATCTGGCCCTTGGACTACATTTTTTATGCAGAGGCTCAGTTATGCTTCAGTAACGTTGTTAGTTTCTAATTTTCTTAAATACAAATTTACACGAAACAACTTCAATGTATGCTTAATAACATACCTTTTTTTCAAATTCCAAATAAATAATCCAGTAGACAAAAAAAATAAGAAAAAATTATCTTTTTTCGGCCCATCACAGTTGTGTCCCATCTCAATATTTACTGAACAATGTAATTCCCACTATATCATGTTTTTCAGTAAATATTGATAAATTCTATATTTATGAGTATAGAATAAATTATTTTCTTCTATACTCCTATGCCTCCGTTATTCGAATAATTTCACGCGCACTTGACGCAACTATTAAAACATTTTACGTCACAAAGAGTACCGCTTACTTTTGGCAATGGTTTCGCTGAGGCTGATATAATTGAGATTCGCCGGTACGCCTTTCTTCCATCTGGGCACCGTTATGAACAATTTGTCTCCCCATACGTTAACGCCGAGTGGAAGATTGCTCGTTGGCGAAAAATCACCGGAAGCCTCGTAACTCCTTCTCACCGAGTCATTCGGAAAATTCCAATCAATTTGTTTCCAAGAGAACAAAGGCTGGAGCGGATTATTCTCTCCGCTGACAATGGTCAGACCACCCAGCAATAGCAGATACAGCATTTCTGATAAATCTGCAAAAGAATCGTAAATCATTAACGGACGAGGCGATACGCCGAGTGCCTGACGTGCCATTAATTCATTCATGATAGCCACACCCTGATTGGATCGACGCGCCTCGAAAATACATATATATATATATATATATATCGATTGCACTTTTCATTAGCGTACGAAAATGACAATGAGAGCAAGCCTCCTCGTTGTTGGAATCGTGAATAGTGGAATCGATTGTATTTGCACAAACGGCCGAGAAACGTAACAATAATGATGCATGAGTGCACACTTTTCTATCACACTAGGCTGATATAAATATTCACGTTTACCTGATACTTATTGCTCTACGGTAAACCACATTTTTCGCGATCTCATGCACAATTGTGGAATCAACGTCTTTTAGAATCAAATTGCAAATCTTTTTTTCCCAACCGTTTCAAAGTCTGAATAAAAAAATCAAACAAACAGCTATTATGGGTACGAGGACGAAATGATTTTTTTCGAAATTATTTTGGGCAGCACTTGAGAATCGAACTGTTTGAAGATTTGTATATTTGTGAGGCGCGCAGCGTCGAATGAATTGCAAAATATTATTTTACATGGTTGAACTTTCAACTGATAAATTCGATTTCTGGACGCAAATAATGTTTTTTTTTTAATGTAGAGAACATTGTCGATGTTTTTGCAAGGGTGATTAAAAAAACTGTAAAGGAAGTAGAAGACTGTAGAAAATGGGTGAAAATTTGACGGTGCTTTGGTGTTATTGAAAAGAGACGTCAGTGTCGAGGTTGTTGTATACTTGAAACAAATATTATACATTTCGTAAGTGAGCTCGTATACAATTTAGGAAAGAAGTTTAGAAAAAGTGATGATAAGTTTGGTACAGAACATTGTTGATATTGAAGGAGAATAGAACTCTACGAAATTGTTCAAAATGTATCGATTGCTTGATACAGAATTTTTTGAAAGAAATTTATAGTCATTGACTTCGAATTAATTCAGTTTAAATTAAAAAAGACCTAGAAAAATGTTGAAATCGGTAATTCGCCTACCGATGTTCTTTGGTGTTTCAACTTGCTCGGGGCGCAAGTTTCGTAATCAGATTTGATATCGACGAAGATATTAATACCGACGCAAATATCTTTACTCCCCAGATATATCTGCCCGGGAATTAATTTTGCAATGTTCGATATCGAAATCGTTGAAAATGTATCGTTGTTTAGGCGCAGAATATTTTTGATATTAAACAATTTATATAACTCGACGAAATTGTTCAAAATATATCGATTGCTTGGTACGGAACTTTTTGAAGGAAAGTGAAATTAATTGAACTGGAATTAGATAAGTTCGAAAAAATTTAAATAGTAAAATATGAAAATCGATATCTCGCGTGCCGATTTTTGGTTCTTCGATGTTTCAACTCACTGGCAGCGCAAATTTCGTAATCAGGTAAATATCGACGAAAATATTAATTTCGACGCGAAAGATTTTAATTCCCTCGATATGTTACCGCAAACAATTAATTCTGCAATGTTCGATATTGAAGTTGTTGTTTTCGTACAGAACATTTTTGATATCGAACGTAAAAACGTGGAGAACGCTACGAAATTGTACAAAATGTATCGAATGATTGGTACAGAACTTTTAAAATAAATTTATGTTAATTAATTTGAATTAATCAAGTTGAAAAAAATTGAATATAAAAATCGGTAACTCGCTTACCGAAAAGATTAATTTCGACGCGAAAGATCTTAATTCCCTTGACATAGATTTTCGCAAACAATAAATTTTGCAACGTTCGATACGGCATCGAATGCCCCTCACACGTGAGAGCGGTGCAGGTCCCTCGTGAGTTGGGTCAGCTCTTTTTCAACATCATTGTTGCCGTTTAAATATAACGAAATACACACGGTGTCGAGCGACACTTTCTCCCCGGAAAACTAGTACCGCGTTGTGTCTCTTCGAGGACTCCACTTACAATTGTTAATGGCCCAATTTCCGAGGCACACAGAACCAACTTTCCGACGCACGAATTCGTCATTCTCTTTTAAAACGTCCTGTCTCAAGGACCCGCGAGCAGAGATCCGGTCTCTTATTATTGCATCCGCGATGTATATTTGTGCGGAAGTAAATCAAGGACTTTCGCGAAGGTCTTTGTTCGCACACGAACAAAGGATAATGCGAAGGAGAAAATTAACGGAAGCTAATTTCCTGCTGTGTCCGAGCCCAATTTCAGCATTTTTTTATTTTTCGTGTTCCACGAGAACAAAGCCAAAAATCGCTGTTACACTAGAAGTTTTAGTTCCGGAAGCTGGACATTTTCGAGTAAACAAAGTGCGGATAATAATAGAGCCGTAAATAAAAGCAAATAATACCTTCTACAAATTTAGTGAATTTACTGCAAAAGTTATTTCGTATTCTAGTAGGTCTATATTGTGTAGTATAATAATATGAACAAGATGTCGTGTTTTATCTTAAGGCGGAAGCCTGAATTAGAAAATCCAAAAAGCATTTTTTCGGGAATTTTTTTCGAAGGGAAAAAGACAAGTGAGCCCAGTAAACATTGAGGTAACTTTTCATGTATATATGAAATGTATAAAAAAATGTTCAACATGAAACAATAAATGACTGCAGATTTATCAGCCTATTCCATGTGCGTCTTGCCACTGCAGTCCCCAAACGGCGGGAAATATGCAGCTCGTAATTCTTGACTGAACCAAAAAAACCAATAAAATTTTCAACTGTCATATATATTTCTTCTGGGTGAATTAAGAAAAAGCTGAAAAATTCGTAAAATTTTAACTTTTCTCAGGTTTGAAGAAAAAATGACTTAAAAAAAACACCCTAATCTGCTATAGAAATTATTTAAAAATACTTTTTCAACGACTTTTTTTATTCACTTTGAAGAGATTTTCATACTGAAGAAAATAAACTTTGGTTTGATTCAATAGGTCGTTTAGTTTGTTTGCTATCATCCCCGCCAATTTGAAAAATCGTGAAAATGAAAACTGGAGAAAACGCGCTTCAAAGTTCTCAATAGGAAGAAATATCAATACCAAATATCAATCGCTTCTCTGCTTTTGGCCTTGTATTTTCGAAAACATTTACTATTGGCTTCTGTAACTTTGTAAATATATTCTTGGATAGTTTATCTGTCGATTTAAGCAATAAAAAAAAACGATTTTTCGGACCTTCTTGTTCAGCCTCCCGCCTTAATTGAACGAAACTAAAAAAAAACACATTAATTCGCAATGGAATGAATCAATTAATAAAAAGGTATTAGTTTTTTTGTTCTGTAGTTTCTTTTATTTATATTCTAACGTCTTCTATATCTACACTGAAAAAAAAAATTCGTTCATCCAACCAAAATTCAGTTGATTTAACAAAATGTATCTTTAAATACGTTCAACTTGATTTTTGATTGGCATAACAAACGTTTCGTTAATCTAACTCATAGTTTTAGTCGTGTGAACTGTAGCTTATTTAGCATGTCTGAGCAACTGTTAAAACAACAAAATTTCGAGACAACAAAATGCATTTTGCACATTCAACGATTTCTTTTTCTCAGTGTAAATATTCTTCCACGTCTAATATGGACACGAAACATTCTTGAATACGTTAATTATTGACAAATAAAGTTTTAATCAATCAATTATATAATATATTGTTTTGGTATTTAAATATGTAAATATTTCATATTTTATTAACGGTGGATTATAAATATATATATATATATGTACACATTACGTACATAAAACAACTTCTTGCCTTTTTTTGCAAACTCAAAAATTAATTTGTAAAGTCAAAGATTTTGATGAATAGTCCCCATAATTTTTGCTGAGCTTAACAATGATGGAGACTATTTCAGTCATCCAAATGTTTCCCGTGCTTTAGTACATAAATTAAAAAATTGTCGGAAAAAGCCAGAAATTACTGTTTACTCTGAATATAATAAATCGCTAGTTTAAAAAAACGGTAAAAATCGGTTACGTGAAGGCTGGGGGAGTCTGCGATCTCCAAGATGTCTCGCTCGTCACAGCAATTAATTATGGATCGAAATGACGCACGGGAAAATTGAATTCGAGGCGTTAGTTTTGAAGATGCCGTAGACAGTATTAGGACTCACCGTAAACACACGTGAAAAAAGCGGCTACCTGCAGTATGGTACAATCGGGAATGAAGCTATGGCGAGTTCGGTCCTCTTTTATACCGGTGACGATACAACTAGTAGTGTGTAATCCTATATGGGACCTTTTACTTTTAATCGAATGTGCTGGTGTGCCACGCGATTTTGAACATTATTTTTTCGCTTCCGATACTCCGTAGAGTAATCTAAAAAAATTTCTCATCCGTTTTTAGACTGTTCCAAAATATTTCGATTTTTTTAGCACTCGCTTCCAATTGGCACCAAGGCATTAAAAAAAATTACATTGAGCCTGGATCAGTTAATGAAGAATATATTAATTATCTATGAACTCATTAATTTGCTGTTAATTAATTAAAGGTAAATTGTATTAAGGAATCAAGAATAAAAAAAACTAACGACCGATTGATAAAAAAGGATTTACGGTTAATTGAGAACGAATTTTTTAATTGAGAATCACATTAGGGGATTAAAAATAACAAATAAACGATTAATCACGAATGAAGATTGAACGTTTAATTACGAATTAAAAACCAAAACCGGCAATTGTGGATTAATAATTAACGACTCGTTAAAACTTCAAAATCAACTAATAATTGCGATTACCAACTAATCGATTTTAATTAATAATTAAGATAAAGAATTAATTTACGAAAATTAATAACTAAGTCTAATAATGAATTTATCTAAATTAACAATCAAGATCAATAATTTATTTATCTCGATTCATAACTGAGTGTAATAATCAATTTATTCCGATAAATAATTAAGAATAATCGAGAATTCAAAATTAACCACGAGAGCATTAAAACATCAGAAAAATCTAAAAAATTGATGATCAATTAAGGGGTTACCCCCACTTGCGACTTTGAAAAAATCGATTTTTTTTATTGAAGTATAAGTTGAAGAAGTATATTTTTTTGAAGTATAAGTATCCGGGCCCATACTTCTGTATGGGCCCGGAATAGATAAGTGTAAACTGAAATTGAAACTTTAAACGCGTTTTTCTCAAAATGGCATTTCTGAAGTAGGTGACCAAGATTACTCGAACACTAATGAACCGATCTTCTTCAAATTTTGCAGGCTTATTTAATACATAAAAATGTAGTCTTTAATCGTTCGATTTTTTTTTCGAAAAAAAATGGCCGTTTTATAGCCAAAAAACGGCCGTTTTTTTTCATTAAAATCGAACCATTAACTTTGACTGTCCGCCATTTTGTGAAAAATGAATATTTTTTAAAATCCTTCGATTAAAGACTAGTTTATACTTATATTTGACTAAATCCATCCGCATTTTTTTTCAGATGACCCACTTCGCCGCAATGTTGGTCACCGCAAACCGTGTATATAAAAACATTATTTCATTGACGGCCATTTGCCACTAAACAATGTAATATTTTTCATTAAAAAATCACTGAAAGTTCTTCAAGATGTGTTCTTTAAGATGGTATATTGATCGATTAAAAAAGTGTTGTAGTTTTCTTTAAAAAAATTCATGAAAAAGGCCTTTTTTGCGCTACAAGTGGGGGTAACGCCTTAAGGAATCGACATTACTGACGAAAGCATTATAGCAACGTTAAATAAATTAAAACAAATTAACGATTAATGAAGAATTAAAAATGAACGACGAAAGTATTATAAAGTGTGGAAACTTTTCTTTTTTAATTCACGAGGCCCTAAAGATATACGAAAAATCGAGGACTGCAAATCAGACGCAGGTCCGTTTGGCGTGGAACGACTCGTGTACGGACGACAGGATACCTTTACTGTGCGCGTCCGAATGTTTACCTGCCTGATGTTTCCCATGTTTAACGGCTTGAAATCTCATCCGACAAGCCCTCCTCGCATTCTCGTTAAAAATTCGTCACTGTCCATTACGAAAAAGCCCGATAACTTAGAACACTCAAGTATACGTTGACAAACAATGTGTAGTCGTAAAGTAATATCGGAGCATAAACTCCAGCGGTATGCAAATATGAAAAGCGAATGTAGGGAGAAAGACAATCAGCCTTCGCAACGTTACGACATATGCTCGTGCTTGGCAATGTTGTAGTTTCCATTTGTTTGGATCTTCGTTCCGCGTAGCGTTGATACGCAAGCACTCACGCTTTCAGCGCTAGTACAAATTAGCAATTCAAACAAATCCAAGCAAACCCATCATTTTTCCCGACGTCGTAGACAAAAATAAAGGCCACGGTATTGGCGCGTCAAAACGTCAAAAAATAACGAATGCTCTTCGCACTGACACCGATTGTTATAACGCTCGAACGCGATGTCCCTTATCAGCAAGTATTTTTAAAAAGCGAGTCGCTGGGCCATCTTAATTTTTATCGAAAAAGAAATATATTTCAGGAGAAACGCAGTTATACAAAAAATGTCATGTATAATAAATAAGGTTTATTCCTCGTTGAGTAGTTTCGATATGATCCTTAATCTACCTATATTAAATTTATTTTGTTCTTGTATAATTTGTTCTGGTTACAATTGTTCGTTGCTACGCCTCTTCATTTCCTGTCTTTTTTTCTTCAGAGTTTCGCTTCGGCTTCCAATTCCTTGATATTTGGTACTTCCTTCACTTTCCTGCAACGAAAATTCATCGGATATTGACATATGCATAATGACACACAAAACCCCGTGACATTCTGTGACAAGTGAAGTCTTTTTTCAACCGTTCACCAGGTGCAATTTTTTTCAAAAGTTTTCCAGGTACCATTTTTTACAACAGTTTGCCAGGTGCCATTTTTTACAACAGTTTGCCAGGTGCCATTTTTTACAACAGTTTGTCAGGTGCGATTTTTTCACGGGGTACACCATCAACTTACTTTCCAAATTCTTCTCCGTCCTGTAGTGTCTCCGGGAGCTTGCACCCAGCCGTTTCCGGTAGTAGCAAGCACAGTGCAGCCCCGATGAGAGGGAAAATTCCGAATATCACAGGTGGTAGCCAGACCTTGATCAGAGCCTTGTTAAAATAATGTTCCATTAGTAAACATCCACGGGCAGTATTTTATTACATTTTTCCCGCAATTATCATTATGATTATTGTTATTTTTATAAAAGTAGTAGTGGCTTAGTGGAGAAGGGTTAGCCTGGTGCAATCCCCGAATAATGCTAGTCATGATTTTTTGTTTTCCAATTCGGCTTCGACAGGCCTGAAACGGTTTATTTTTCATTTGTACTGAATTTAACATAAAATAAGTGATATCGAATAAATTGTTTTTCATCAAATTCAGCGCGAATTAAAAATAGACCGTTTCAGGCCCGTCGAAGCCGAATTGGAAATCACAAAATCATTACTAGCATTATTGGACGTTAAAATGGTAAAAATCAGCTAAAAAATATAATTAATTCGACAAAAAATAGAAGGAAAAATGGGCCCACGATGAGTCTAGTCTTAAAAATCATAGAATGGATCACTCTATTTTAGAGAATTTTTTGGAATAATCAAAAAAGGCAATCATTTTTTTAAAAAATAGTTTTCACTTCAGAAGCAAAAAAAACGTTGACATTGATGATTGATTATTTTTTGCATATTTTTTAATGAAAGTATGAAATGAAAAAAAATTAAATAGTGCCATTTGTCGATATCTCTATTAGTTCTGGAGTTATCAGCGTTTGAACGTTTCCAAAACTACTGAAATCGCCTTTTTTATGAAAATTATAACTCCTAAAAGAGAAGAGATAAAAATCTAAAAAATTGTGTAGGTATTCCTTTCAGGGAGTACAATTCTACAAAAAAAAAAATCAGGAAAACAAAAATGGTCGGGGCCACGGGCTAGCTGAACTGGCGCGGAATATCCCATATATAGCAAGAGAGGGAAAGAGAGAGAGACAGAGAGAGAGAGAGAGAGAGAGAGAGAGAGAGAGAGAGAGAGAGAGAGAGAGAGAGGATGCAACGACGTGTGCATCGCTTCAATGATGTTCCACCTAATTACATGGTATCGATGCTCTGCCACTTCCTTTTGAATGCATTTATTATCATTATTGTTGTTACTATTATTGATACTATACATATATATATATATAAGTTGATATTGAATATATATTACTAGTTATGTATGCATAAATCAGTCATCGGCTTAGGCAGCGTTTCCCGAAAACTTCTTATGGCTCGGATGATAACCGATCATTCGAACACTGCGGCTGGATCATTGAATCACAGCGTACACCAGAAGGTGCTGCCACAGACGCCTGATGCGAGTGCTTCATTTTAAACGCATATTACCATCCGGAGCGAAAGTAGGAAGAGATAGGAATCGAGCCCGTCGGCAAAATATTTGTCGGGGCTTTCCTCCGCATTCAATGAAGTCATGATCTAGTAGCGAATCCGAAACTAAGATTTCTACTTTGTCCGAAAAGGCACAGCCGGTCATACGGCAGTGCAGGTCAGACAACGCGAATGTCGGTGGATATTTTAGAAAAATGAGGGTAGGAAAATCCTGCCGACGTTTTGAAGGGAGCATGGATTGCGTTTGTCACTTGATGAAATAAAATCAAATGAATTTGCATTTTGTTTCATTCGATTTTTTTCCTACACGTCCCTGTAGGAGGATTAATCAAATAAATAAGTAGGTTTCATTTGATTTCGTCCATGCAAGTCCTTAGAGAGGAAAAGTGTAATGAATTAGCATTAGTCACTTGATTTCTTCCCTACATGTCCTTGTAGAAGAACGAATGAAATGAATTTGCACTTTTCATGTGGTTTCGTCCATACAATTCCCTGTAGAGGAAAAATCAAATGAATTGATGTTATTCATTTGACGTCGTCCCAACAAGTCCCTGTAGACGAAAAACTAAATGCATTTGTATTTTTCATTTCATTTCTTCCCTACTTTGTCCGAAAGTAGGGAAGCCTGGAAAATAGGGAAGTAGGGAAAGTGACAGCCGGTCATACGGCAGTGCAGCTCAGTAAACGCGGATGTCGGTGAAAAGTTTAGAAAAATGAGGGTTGGAAAATCCTGCTGACGTTTTGAAGGGAGCATGGTAACGTTTGTTACTTGGTGAAATAAAATCAAATGAATTAGCAGGTTTCATTTGATTTCGTCCATACAAGTCCTTAGAGAGGAAAAGTCTAACAACTTGGCATTTTTCATTGGATTTTTTCCCTACATGTCCTTGTAGAGGAACGAATCAAATGAAATTGCATTTTTCATTTGATTTCTTCCCTACAAGTCCCTATAAAAGAAAAAATCAAACCCACTTATAGTTTTAATTTGCTTTCGTCTCGACATGCCTCTTTAGAATGAAAATCAAATGAATTTCTATTGTCCATTAGTATTTGTCCCTGCAAGTTCCTACAATCTAATGAATATTTTGTTCTACACTATTTCATATTAAATATATATATACTATTTCTATTTAATTTACCAATGAAACAACGAAAGGAGCCACCATCGAGCCTATTCTAGCGCACATGCTGCTGGTGCCAACACCGATATTTCGTACGACAGTTGGAAAGAGCTCTCCGGAGAATAGATAAGCGGTGGTGAAAGACACCGACATTCCAACGATCCCAACGCACGCCAGTATCAATCGCAGCCATGCCGTCTCTGCGCACAGAATAAAGGTCATTCGTTCCCATAAATTATCTTGCTTCGTAGCTTCCGTTATCATCGTACATGAAATGGCGTAGTTTGATTTGTTTTTGGAACTTTTCCTACTTTCTGAAACGACGAGAAGCAAGAGCGCGGCGATTCCCGCGACGCTGTTGCTGCATATCATAGTAATCTTTCTGCCCAACGTATTCATCGTCCACCACGCAACAAAATTACCCGGTATCTGTATCGCACCGGAAATGGCAAAGTTCATGAATATATTGCCTCCAACTTGACCTATGTATTGGCTCATTCCGAACAATCCCATACCGCATACTATCCAGTTGAAAAATATCGAGAGTGACTTTGTCCTCATGTTGGGCGTTCTTACGAGATCGAGAAACGAGGCTTTGCGATCCATCGCTGTGCGTCTCGAGTTCTGCAAAAAAGAAGATCAACCATGCTTTCATTCCTGTCGAATCGTTTCGCAACCATTCATTGGGTTTTCATTGATCTTGATAAATCATCGATTACTATAACTCAATTCATCGCTTTGATTCTCATAAAGTTCCAGTCAAGCATTCCAGTTTCAGTTTACAGATTTCCAATTAAGTATTCCAAAAAAATTCAAAAAAAGAACTCCAGCTTTTGATCTTCTTGGAGTGGCAGAGATTGAAAGCGACAAATCATTGGTAATCCCGCAAAAAGATCAGCCCCACGAAAGGTATGTGTTTGATTAATGAAAATCTGTGTAATATTGTACCTGATAATTATAATGCTTTCTGACCATACTCGGTATGTCTTTACCCTCGATTCTATTCCATTTGGCTCCTCTCTGGAGTATCCGACAGGCGCTTCTCTGTCTGCCAACGGCGAGCAACCATCTCGGGGATTCCGGTACGATGCACCAGTAACTGAGAAGAACAACCGACGGCAGTGTGATCGCTAGTTGGAGGTGCTGCCAGTGACGGAACCAATAAGCCAACCCAGCTAGGGACATGTGTCCTAGGCCGTAGGGAATCTGATACAGCACGGTGATCGCAGCACGCCATTGCGGTCCTACGATTTCCATACCTGGTTTTTTTTTTCATTATAGTAAGAAGAAAGATCGAAAGGTGAGCCGGTCGAACCTTGATGTGGCAAGTTCGTTGAGAACGGGTTTATCGATGATGACTTACAGATCACAAAGCTGGTCACCATCGTACCACCGGTGGCAAGTGCACTGATCAATTTCAGGCCCAACAGAGCAGGGTACCAAGGAACTACCGCACAACCGATTCCTGATGCCAGTTGCAGAACCACCGAAACCATCAGTGGTGTTTTTCTTCCGTACCTAAAACGGGCAAAAAAATGAGACTACTAAACGGTGTGGGGTGTAGTTATCATCGCAAGGAATGGGAAGAATGTGTTGAGCGCTGGAGCCTCATAGTCACACGGTTGGCAAAGAGGGTCTTGCGTTTAGCTGCAGTCAGTATTTTCCGCAGACGCATTGACTGCGGCCATTGGTGACCATAATCAACTATCCTAAACTGCTCAGATGGATTTCCTGCGGTCATTGATAATTTTCCATAATGAACTGTCCTATATTGCTTAGATTGACTGTTCCTACTAACGATTCCCCATAATAAATATATTGTCTGCGGCCATTGATGATGTTCCATGATGAACTATCCCAAATTGCCCAAATTATCACATTTTCTTGACTGAACAATGGACTTCACGGTAAGTTCAGATTCTATCGGACATGTCTACGCCTAAAAAAGAATTGCTATGCTTCAGCATTCAATGGCAAACCGCTCGACCTTCCTCAACCATATGGCGAACTTGCGATGACCGGAAGCTCACCTGTCAGCTAGGCAACCGAATATGACGTTTCCCAAAAGGATTCCAAACATCAGTATGGATTGCTGCACATTCGCGTAGTGCGATCGATCGCACACCAAACTCCACTGCAGTCGCAAAAAAACAACGTGGTCAGTTATTGGAAAAATAGCAGAGCATTCTGCAGATTCATTACCATGCGGTTATAGATTCACCTGCGATATCATCGTTTCGGAAAAGATGCTGGTGTCGAATTCCCATTCGGTACATTTTGTATGAGTACCATTGATGCTGACGATGCACTGATCCTTCGTCCATGTTCTACCTGGACTCGTACAGTTGTATTGTTGTCCTAGGGGCGCAGTAAATACTATTGCCAATTGGTGCCAAGCAACGGGAAACTTGATGAGCGAAATAGCGAGGCAGATGAGAATTTGCCATCTGCCGAGTGCACCGATCGCCTCCTGGATTCCATCGACATGCTCCTCGTGTACACGCGACTCTGGATCATCCTTGGCGATTCTGACACTTTCGTCGTTCACTTCAGCTGTACAATAACGGGCGTTTGGTGTGGTAGTTCTTGAGGATGGCATTTCATAGGCAGCAGCCTTTTGGTATCTCACTAATCGTTACTAGCATTTGTCCAATAGCTTTTTCAAATACCATTTTTTGGGCAGTAAAAGAGTGCAGCGTGTTGTAACATCACTAGCATCAGTTCCCTGATTCATCATACTATTTGTCTAACGCTACTGCCAACTAGTAAGTCACCAAGATATGCTGCTCTTCGGTTTTATTTTTCTGTTTTTGGTAGCTTACTAATAGTTACTAGCTTTTGTCCAATAGCTTTTTAGGCAGCATCCGTTTGGTAACTTACTAATCGTTACTAGCATTTGTCCAATAGATTTTTCGAATACCATTTTTGGGCAGTAAAAAAGTGGAGCGTTTAGTGACATGACTGGCATCAGTTCTTTGGTTCATCATACTATTTGCCTAACGCTAGTGCCAACTAGTAATGCACCAAGAAATGCTACTTTTTACATTTATTTCTCTGTTTCTCGTAACTTATTAATAGTTGATAGCATTTGTCCAATAGCTTTTTCAAATACCATTTTTTGGGCAGTAAAAGAGTGCTGCGTATTGTAACATCACTAGCATCAGTTCCCTGATTCATCATACTATTTGTCTAACGCTACTGCCAACTAGTAAGTCACCAAGATATGCTGCTCTTCGGTTTTATTTTTCTGTTTTTGGTAGCTTACTAATAGTTACTAGCTTTTGTCCAATAGCTTTTTAGGCAGCAGCCGTTTGGTAACTTACTAATCGTTACTAGCATTTGTCCAATAGATTTTTCAAATACCATTTTTTGGGCAGTAAAAAAGTGGAGCGTTTAGTGACATCACTGGCATCAGCTCTGTGATTCATCATACTATTTGCCTAACGCTAGTGCCAACTAGTAATGCACCGAGAAATGCTACTTTTTACATTTATTTCTCTGTTTCTCGTAACTTATTAATAGTTGATAGCATTTGTCCAATAGCTCTTTAAAAAGGCCATTTTTAAGCGCTGAAAAAGTGCAGCGTTCGGTGACATTATTAACATTGACGTCATGATTCATCGTGCTATTTGTCTAACGCTAGTGCTAACTAATAAGTCACCAAGATATGCTGCTTTAAACTTTGAATTTTCCATTTTTTGTAACTAATTAATCGTTACTAGGTTTGTCCCATAGCTTTTTTGGAGACCATTTTTTTAGCAGTAGAAAAGTGCAGCGTTTAGTGACACTACTAGCATTGACGTCATGATTCATCGTGGTATTTGTCTAAGGCTAGTGCCAACTAGTAAGTCACCAAGACATGCTGCTCTTTGCTATGCTCTTGAAACATCACCTCAATCTACTTTCACAAGTTCATCAAACTAGCTGTCTTGCTTTGCATTTAGTGCCGATACGTCGAAACAATTAGACAGTCGTTGTTGAAATAAAATGAGTAGTGAGATAATTCCGGTCATTTGCTGTTCTTTCGAATGCAGCGACGTACCGCATTCGGTGGTTGGCAAATTCTTCATATCACCGCCTGATAACTCAGGTCAAATACTTTTCTTCGATATGGCCAGACAAAAGTTTCCTTCCAGCGTATATAGGCCGTCGGGGTTCTCCTATCTCGAACCACTCTTGCCCGCAGTCTACAATCCAAAGTCTGGAACATACGAATAAAGTGATGTTACACTTCGGATAGTCGATGTGCCGACAGATGTTCAATCAGAAGCCGCTGCAACGGAAGACAAACGAAATTCTTTTTGCGTCACGAGAAAATTCTTATTTTCCTGTTCGCATCTCTATACCCGGAAAAAAATCCACGCACGTGCTTAATGAGCCACGTTTATTGGAATAATATTTCTCCGAATTTATCCAAGCCACTTTCGCGTCAGCTTCGTGATTCTTTTCCACCTTCAGATGAAATTATTTTATTATCCTTTCTGTGTAAGGAAAAGGAAGTTTTATCCGGGTTTTCCCTTTTTAAAGGGAAAAAAGTTTTTTTTAAATTTGGAAGACGCGCAACGTACCGTGTATCCCAGCGATCGCGCATCATCGTTTCGAAAAATGTCTCTTTGCAACGTACTATCAGAGGGATTACGCGTCATCTTTCTCGACAGTCAAAGAAGTATGTTATCATTGATCAAAGCAATAAAATCATGTGTCTTAATCCGTTTGATGTGTTTGCAAAAATGCGTCGTAATGAAAGCAAACATCAGAATGTATACTTTAGCTTTTTTTAGTGATAAAGTCGATATATATATATATATATATATATATATATATATATATATATATATATATATATATAAATGTGTGTGTGTGTGTGTCTCGCAGAAAAATTAGTTTAAGCCCAGTATATCTACGCAACGTTGGCTATGAGCCAGTCAGGTTGTTTTGGACACGGTCCTCAACATTTTTCTCCGCGAATCGTTGACTTTGGGGACAAGACGATCCTTGAAATAATTTCAATTTAAATATGTTCAGCCTCAACTAAAGTTGATTCTGAAGACATTTGGTTTAACATAATATCGACTATGAGACCAATTGGCTTTAACAAGTCAGTCCTCGAAGTCGAAGGTCCTCAAAATCACATTTCCCTACACGAACATCATTGTCAATTATCGCGCAATACCCGCTGTAAACAAGCACGCGTTTTCAGTCCCCCTGTTTTTCAAACGTCCGGACGATCCGGGCTATCTCGAAAAGCGATTTTCGCCTCGCTTCGTTATCGCAATTTTATATATATACGTATCAGTTTAATTCGCCGGATTTCAGCATCGTGAATCTAGTCTCTCGATCATTCCGTCGGGCCTCGTTTCGCAACCAATTTTGCTAGCGCGATCGATGCCGATCTGGTTGAATGGGCGGGCCCGTTCGTACGCGACGTTGAGCCGAGACCGCAGAAGACCGGGAATTCGTTCCAGTGTGGGAAAAGAAAAATGCAACGTGAAAACGAGTGCGAGTACCAAATTCAAATAAACACGAGGCGACACAGGTGTTTCGAATCGGCATACTGCAAGCAGGCCTTGCGGTATCTTTTCGGTGTATATAGTATAGTGTATAAACTTATGAAAAATGTCATACAATAATAAATAAATAATTACACTTTTGTATTTGTGTTCATAAAATTGTACAACTTATAGAAAACTTATAATGTGTGTATGTGTATATACATACAGTGGGTAAAAAAAGTATTTGTACACGTCGCCTTTTTCAAAGTAAGCATTTAATTTGCAATTTAATTAAGCAATAAACAATAATTGAAGCATTAAAGAAATTAAATGCTTTATTAAGTTTCTGTGTTCGACAGCTTTTCCTAAATATACATTGTGTCTGTCTGCAAAAATTTTGGGAAAACACGAACATAGAAACGAAGCCAAATTAAGAACGGTTTCATGTGAGATGTACAAATACTTTTTTACCCACTGTATGTATATTACAAGTTTCTTTGTAACTGTATTTGATATTTGAATACGGATTTAAGAAATAATAGCAAGGATTTATAATAAATTAATTTTTTCACGAGAATTTAAAAGAAAAAGAAATACAAGAATTTGAAAAAAAGCAGGACCCAAATATTCGTTTCAAAATTCACAAAAAGCACAAAGCGGTAGTCAATGAGCTTGCGTAAATGTGTCTACTCGCAAGATACAATTTACCCCTACAGTTTAAGGGGTTGCCTCCACTTGCGATTTTGAAAAAATCGATTTTTTTTATTGCATTTTTTTTAAGCATAAGTATCTGAGAATATGTCCTGAAAATTTCAAGTCGATCCGAAAAAAACTGACTGAGATATGAGCGTTGAAAGAGAAGAATCCGTTGTGAAATTGAAACTTTAAACGCGTTTTTCTCAAAATGGCATTTCTGAAGTCGGTGACCAAGATTACTCGAACACTAATGAACCGATCTTCTTGAAATTTTGCAGGCTTATTTAATACATAAAAATATAGTCTTTAATCGTTCGATTTAAAAAAAAATGGCCGTTTTATAGCCAAAAAACGGCCGTTTTTTTCGTTAAAATCGAACCATTAACTTTGACTGTCCGCCATGTTGTGAAAAATGAATATTTTTCAAAATCCTTCGATTAAAGACTAGTTTATACTTATATTTGACTAAATCCATCCGCATTTTTTTTTCAGATGATCCACTTCGCCGCAACGTTGGTCACCGCAAACCGTGTATATAAAAACATTATTTCATTGACGGCCATTTGCCACTAAACAATGTAATATTTTTCAATAAAAAAATTACTGAAAGTTCTTCAAGATGTGTTCTTTAAGATGGTATATTGATCGATTAAAAAAGTTTTGTAGTTTTCTTTAAAAAAATTCATGAAAAAGGCCTTTTTTGCGCTACAAGTAGGGGTAACGCCTTAATGGCTTTCCGTTAATCGCGATCCAAATTTCCTCCGAGTGGAATTTCATTCGAATGATATTTTTTCTACTCAAACTCCCCATCAATAACTGAATGGAAATTCAACTCGTGATTATTTTATTATAGATTCGTTTAAGCGCTGAAAATTTTGTCATTTTTAAACAATCTCAGCCGCTCCATAAATTACAATCAAATAAAAAATAAACGCAAACTGGAATCTTAAAGGATCTAATTTTTCCATAGTTCATCCCGATAACACGATCAAAGGTGATCGAATCGCTCGCCCTCTAAGACCGTGCGCGATCCTCGAAGCTGCGAAGCTTTAATAAAACTGCTTTGATACGAGCAATTTTGTTCTTTCCATCCGCATCCAAGCCTGTGATAACGAGCACACGTGTATCAAATCCGCGGTAACACGCGCCGTTATTAATCGAATCCAAGGTAATAACGAAAACGTGGGCGTGAATACATCAATCGCGCGGATGTTTGCGCGTACGAGATACTTCAGGGCTCCAACTTTGTAATTGGAATGAGAACGGAAGCTCGAGCTCATGAATGGGCTAAGGGACCTGTGAAGTCTATATCACAGAACCATATGCGCCCGATCATTTTCTATCTTAGATAATATTTTTTTTTATTCAACAATTCAAATTTGTTTTTTTTTTTAATTTACTTCAATGATATTTTGTCAATGTAATGGATTTTCTAAATGTGTATTATTAATAAAATAATATTATTTAAATTTGAGGATATAGCTTTCTTTAAATTTGGCTTATTGATTTAATGATATTTATTAATCGAATTATTTCGTTTGGACTATTAGTTCAATAAAATTTTTTTCATTTAATGATGTAGATTTTATGTGCAATAAAAAATGTCTGAGTGCCAAAACGAAAAGAAAAGGTTTTCTTTTTCGTATTGGAGAGCAACTTTTTTTGAAGCGCGTCGCGTGCCGTTTCTTCAAAACTCGAAAGTCTCAGGTGAATTTACGCAGCGCGAAATGTCCTATACGTGCGTTTTTACGTGTAGAAAATATAAGAGATCGCATACGCGGTTGCGATCTCGTGGCACTTGCAACTACGCCAAGGTTTCCCGCCTCTGACTGACCGAGAGGTTTCGCATTTATGGGTGAAAGTGTGCATAAATGCACTTGATTGTAGAGAAACATATATATATACGTAAATACATGGAGGACATGTTATTTTGAAGACATCGGACTTCGAGGACCGTCTCCGTAGTCGCTGATCGTCCAGCTACTCGACATTACCGAAACCCTAATTGATATCACCTCAACATCGAAGCATTTTTACATAAAGGTCATTTTGCGGACCGTCCGTTCTCCTGAAATCAACGATCAGTTTTGAAAAAATTCAGAACCGTCCTCAAAAATGTCGGATAGCCGACATTGCATGCATATAGCTGGCTCGAAAATACCTCCACATACACACACACAAACACACAGGGTGTCCCAGAACGAAATGCGTTCCCTAAAATGGGGGGTTGGGGGTGAAATTCTGAGTCGATTGATATAAGTATGTGTGGGTCTCAGATCAACCCGTGAATTATTAAGGGGTTAGACCACTCTAGAGGCCGAAAAAATAGGCTTGTTGGGCATTTTTATTCAGAAAAAGTACAAAATAAATCGAGATTACAAAAAAGGGTGTTTATCATACATGTCAGTGACTATATACAATAATTTTTTTGAAGCGATTAATTTCAAAATGGCGACTGTGCAGCGTTTATCTCAAAACTCCATTTTTTAAGTTGGCGGGAAGCATAACTCAGACAATTTTCAACCGAATCACTTGAAATGTTGGATATATCTTGAAAAATACATTGTCTATGGAAGCACGTAGGATTTTTTTATATGGCATAGTTTATTTGTTATTAACAATTATCGGACGAAATTTTTCACTTTCCAAAAATTTGCCTAAAAAATCGTCAGATAATTGTTAATAACAAATGAACTATGCAATGTGAATAAAAAATCCTACGTACTTCCATAGACAATGGATTTTTCAAGATATATTGAACACTTCAAGTGAATCGGTTTAAAATTGTCTGAGTTATGTTTCCGGCCAACTTAAAAAATGCAGTTTTGAGATAAACGCTGTACAGCCGCCATTTTGAAATTAACCGCTTCAAAAAAATTATTGTAGACAGTCACTGATATGTATGATAAACACCCTTTTTGTAATGTCGATGTATTTTGTAGTTTTTCTGAAAAAAAATCCCCAAAAAGCCTATTTTTTCGGCCTGTATAATGGGCCTTAATCATTTTTAAAGGCGGGCGCACCTGATTGGCCCACCTTTAAACATTAATAATAATTCAGGGGTTGATCTCAGATGCTTATATGAATCGACACAGAATTTCACCCCAACCCCCCATTTTAGGAAACGCATTCAGTTCTGGTACCCCCTATGTATATATGTACACACGCACACACACACACGTGTATATATGGTGTGTATATATGTATGTATACACACCGCCGCAATGTTGTATGCATGTATGTATGTATGTATGTATGTGTGTGTGTGTGTGTGTGTGTGTGTGTGTGTGTGTGTGTGTGTGTGTGTGTGTGTGTGTGTGTGTGTGTGTGTGTGTGTGTGTGTGTGTGTGTGTGTGTGTGTGTGTGTGTGTGTGTGTGTGTGTGTGTGTGTGTGTGTGTGTGTGTGTGTGTGTGTGTGTGTGTGTGTGTGTGTGTGTGTGTGTGTGTGTGTGTGTGTGTGTGTGTGTGTGTGTGTGTGTGTGTGTGTGTGTGTGTGTGTGTGTGTGTGTGTGTGTGTGTGTGTGTGTGTGTGTGTGTGTGTGTGTGTGTGTGTGTGTGTGTGTGTGTGTGTGTGTGTGTGTGTGTGTGTGTGTGTGTGTGTGTGTGTGTGTGTGTGTGTGTGTGTGTGTGTGTGTGTGTGTGTGTGTGTGTGTGTGTGTGTGTGTGTGTGTGTAGGGTGTCCCGAAAAAGGACCCAAAAGGAAAATCTAGATGCCTCGTATCAACACATTTTTTTTCTCTCTTGTGTACGTACTTTCCTCACGATTTTTTTCATCTCTGTTATTTTTATGGAGTGCACTGTTAAGCAGAAAAAAAATGACCGACACTAAATGCCTTAGATTTTTATTCAAAGTTCGGAAAATAGATTTTAGAGGATGTCACTAAATTTCGGATGATAAAAAAAATCCTTGTCCTCGGTTAAATGACTTCCAATCGCACCAAAAAACTTCTAAGAGGAAAATACATACACAAAATTGAAAAAAAATGTGATTTCAATTAAAAAATAGATTGGAGAGGATCAGTAAGTAAAGATCGGATGATAAAAAAAATCCTTGTTACATGCACAAAATGCAACAAAAAATTAAATCCATGCTACAGGGAAACTCGGGAAAAAATCAAAAAAGGTTTTTTTTGTTCGGAATGTAAAAAGATCGTCGAAGATACATAGGGGTGATTGGGAAAGGTATACGAGGCATCTACATATTCCTCTTGACCGTCACTTTTCATGCCACCCTGTATATGGATAGAGAGAAGGAGAGGGAGATATCGAGAACGCACAAAACGCTGTACGTCCAATTTTACAATTATTCTCTCCCCTTTTATGTGTACCGAGTGCGCTCGGCTTTCCCACAAAAACGTTCGTTCACGTGGCGCTCTCGGCCATGGGCATGCAGGCGACCAAAAATGATCGCACGTAACACTGCATACACGATTGCCCAAAGGTCAATGAGCAATTGAACCGAATGATTCGTTTATCTTGAGCAATTACGCCGATTACTGTGTCGATTATGATCATATGAAAATTACTCTGACAGACGCACAACAACAACGCGCGTATTAACCAATAATAACTGAATATACGAGAAACAAAAATATAGAAAAATAGCAATGACGATGGCGAATCGAAAGACGGAGGAGACTGATGAAAAAAAAAGAACGTCGTGTCTGTTGATTTTTTTGTTTGCCGCCACAGAAACTGGATCGAACTGACCCGCGAGGTTCGAAGCACGCGCGGCTCTGATGTATTCCTGCGAATCGATGATGGAATATCAATATATGGGTGAAGGAAAAGCGAGCCTCGATGCGCCGACGCGGCAGGGAGAACTTTTTTCAAATTGCGCATGCGGCATTGAAATTTACGCTCAAGTACCGAACGAACGTGGAATAAGTAATGTTCGAACTGAACGATGAATTTTTTTTTTCGGTTCTGAAATAAATTCACGACAACAGGCGAAAATTCACGAATTACAAAAATTTAGCGATTTTTTTGGTCAAAAATTGATTATTTGTTTTTGACGAAAAATAAAAATCAAGTAAATAAAGATTACTAGAAAATATGAAAGATTGAAATTTAAAAGATTTAGCTGAATAATTGAAATATCGAAAATATGTGCATTTGCGTTATTTCCCGCCTTAAGTGACGAAAGCCCGATACGGTTTAAAGAATACACATACAAAAATAGACGCGCGATCGACTGGCAATTGGATGATCGTTGATGAATTGTCTTTGTTAGTTTTAAAAAAGTCGCTGCTCTAAAAAACGAATTGATGAAATTTTACCACTTTCTTTAGGTGCAAAATTGATTATTTGTTATTGATGACTAATCAAAATTCAGTAAATAAAGAGTACGGGAAAATTGAAAGTTGAAAATTTAAAAAATTCGCTGAAAAATTGAAATATCCAAAAGTATGTGCGTCTTCGTCATTTCCCACCTTAAGGAACGAAAGCAAGATGCGGTTTAAAGAATACACACACAAAAATAGACGTAA
Organism: Ophion slaviceki; assembly: GCA_944452715.1. NCBI lineage: Eukaryota > Metazoa > Arthropoda > Insecta > Hymenoptera > Ichneumonidae > Ophion > Ophion slaviceki. Next base: position 35,242,365 of record OX101791.1, read on the forward strand.
GATTGACTGGCAATTGGATGATCACTGATGAATTGTCTTAATTAAAAAAAAGTCGCTGCGCTAAAAAACAAAGCTGATTGCTGGAAGCTAAATAAGGATTCCATTGTTCTGCAAAGATGCAAAGATAACACACGTCAAGAGGCGCAGCGGCACCGTGACACCAAGTAATAAAAAACACATATTTATGCGTCGAATATATATATATATATGTTTATATAAACTTTGAATCTTCATTACGAAATATTTGATAACTCGCAGCACCCGGCGGTCATTGTGTTGCGACAATTTTATCATGCCTGAATTTTCCGCCATTACCCAATCATTTGTCTGCCTACGAAAATTCGTTCAAAATCATTTTCGAGCCAGCGCTGCGGGCCTTTCACTTCTGATCGGAAAATCGCGTTCGCTCATGCAAAGTGAAGGTTAATCAAGTAAAGCGAGACGTGATAGTAACCAAAATTTCTTCCAAGAAGTCGTTATTTCATTTTGCTTACTTTTTGGATTTTGAGGCTTCTCAGCTAATTTGAATCTACAGGAAAATGAATAAAACCTTAACAAAGAGTTTGCCTGGAATTCCCTCTTTCAATTGTATTCATGTTTCGTATTTTGAGTATTTTCTTTATCAAATTTCAAAACTTTTTCGATTTTATTGATTTTTTGTATTTTTAAGATTTACTTTATCAAATTTTAACATGTACAATTGTAATATATTGTATTGTAATAATAATATTCTATTATATTATAACAATAATATTATATTGCAATATATTCACTTGTGCCATAATAACGATATAGCAATGTATTGTAATTTATTATGAAATACTAGATCGGCAGAATCGTATTAAATTGTTGAGGGGTTAACCCAGGGGCCGAAAAAATAGGCTTTTTGGGGATTTTTTTTTCAGAAAAACTACAAAATGAATCGAGATTACAAAAAAGGGTGGTTATCATACATATCAGTGACTGTATACAATAATTTTTTTGAAGCGATCAATTTCAAAATGGCGGCTGTGTAGCGTTTATCTCAAAACTGCATTTTTTTAATTGGCCGGAAACATAACTCCGACAATTTTCAACCGATTCACTTGAAATGTTGAATATATCTTGAAAAATATATTGCCTATGGCAGTACGTAGGATTTTTTTATCAGTATTGCACAGTTTATTTGTTATTAACAATTATCTGACGATTTTTAAGCAAATTTTTCATTTTCCAAAAATTTGCCTGATTTTCACTGATAATGAACACCCTTTTTTGTAATCTCGATTTATTTTGTAGTTTTTCTGAAAAAAATCCCAAAAAGCCTATTTTTTCGGCCTCTAGAGTAGCCTAGGCCTCAATTGGGTGGAGCGTTTTGATGTGACGCAGAGTCCAATTTCGAAAATGACCAATGAAAACCTAATTGACTGTACAAGAGTGCGCGATGCAGGCTTCGACGCTTAAAAATATCTCGTCAATTACTTGGCGTCACGACGCCGGCGGCCCCCCTGTATCTTCATATATATTGTATTTTACGATATATAATGCATTTTAATATGCGTACATAATAAACTACACATATTAATAATTCTCTGATATACATAATATTTATATAATTGTTTTGCGTACCCGTAGACGGTTCGAATCTATTAATTTTTCGTACGTCCCTCTCGTTTTCGATTCTCAAAGCTTCTGTCGGCGGAAGTCGATGGCACGACGATCGCCCCTTGGATCCCGCTCTTCTCGAGCGTTCTACCGCGTGCAGCGGATTCTTCTTGCGCCGTTTTACTATTTATTTTCTTTTTAAACAAAGTTTTTCGCTCGAGTGAAAAAAAGGGCAGTTTGTTTTTCACGAACTAGGAATCCTCTCGTCTCGGATAGATCGCGGCTTTTGAATGACGAACTTCAATCGTCGTAACGCGACATAACGGTGTAACTCGATACGACTGACCGCACTCCACTCGTCGATTAATTCAACATCGAACGCTAACAACAAAATAACGCTCGCTTCGTGAACAAAAAAATTCAGCCGCAAAAATAACGCTCGCTTCGTGAACAAAAAAATTCAGCCACAAAAATAACGCTCGCTTCGTGAACGAAAAAATTCAGCCACACAAATATCGCGGCAGAATTGTGTCTCGGGTCTTCCAAAAAAATTGCATTCGTTCACTCAGCCGTGTTTACTAATTAAATTTTCAGCAAAATAAAATTGTTTTATATTCGTTTTTAAAAAATAGTTTCTTGCTTTTTTGACGTTTCTTCAATATTTTTTTCCAAGTTTTTTACGTGAATCTCAAAATGATCGCTCACGAATTTGATGATAACTTTTTACGATGAACCCTTTCGAGGGCTACAGGGCGATCGTTCACTTGACAACTATATTCTCGTTTTATAAATTTTCTCGGGACATAATCGTGAGTTGTCGAAAATTTCGCAGATCTCGTCGTGAATGTAAACGCAGTTGGGAAAAGATAGTGTATCCGTTGGCGTTAGAATGCGCGCGCGTTTGCGACCGGAGCTGTTCCGTTGCTGATGACCGTTTGACTCCGCAGACGTGAAACTTTGTCTTGAAGCTTGACAGAGGCGTCAAAGAGGAGAAGGCGAGTGCTCGCCTCACTGGAGGACTCGCCCCAACATCTTACGCAATCCTGTACGTAGATACGCGCCGTTGGTGGTGGAATTTCGTCAAAAAAGTACAAGAGTCACAGTCGAGACAGTGCGAGGCTGATATGTCGGCCTCGTGGAGGTGGAATGACCGTACGATGATTAATTTCATTGTCTACGCGCGATAACTGCGCTTCTGCGCCCATACGATAACGATGAAGTAAGTTAAAGAGCAGCCGGATTTGGTTTGAGTCCAACCAGATAAAATGCCCCGGCTTTCGAACTATGCATTCGTTGAATATTTGTTTATTTTGGAAACAGCAGTGATGTGTTTACGTTGATATTGAAACGTCAATGGCGTAATAAATTTTGTCGATTTTTAATTCACTATCATAGTTACGTCCGAGGCCAAAGATCAGGGTCCTTCAGTCCAGGGTTGTCAACTTATTTAACGATTCATGCATTTTTTAGACGGTTTGTCTCCTTTGGCACATATTTTCGGCTTACTTTCCTGACGTCGTGCATTTGGTCATTCTAGCGTAATAATGGTATCAAAGTTCGCATCATTAGAATGATGATTTTTTTTCCACACATCAGAGGATCTTTGAAAATTTATAACAAAAACCTAAAAAAAAAAGATTTCAGATGATGATGATGATGATGATGATAAAGATAAAGGAATTGAAAAATCACGATGAACTTTCGTTGCTTTCCAACGATGCCAACGTCAGCATCATCTGTAATTCGTGTTTACCGTTTGGTTCTTATCAGCTCGGTAGAAAGATTCCGTTGCCTTTCGCCATGTTTGCCTAATACGATGAGATGCTCCTGTTTTTTTTTTTTTTTTTTTTTTCATTTATTTTGTTCCCCTTCGTTTTGTTTTTAGAGATCATAATTTGAGAAGAGACCATCAAAATGTCGTAAATAAAAAGAAAATGTTTTCAGTGTTTCTACGTACACTTTTTCGGGCCTTTACGAACCAGCTGATTTAACCTTTACCGCTCGCCACTCAATTTCCGGTTCCTGAGAGATACCCCGAGAGTGTTGCTCACAGCCACTCTATCCGAGCGCACTACTTTATCGCATCAGCACGAGGGCGCAGGGAAACTGAGGAAAACCGGTGCCGATACAGGCAGCAGTATTTTTACTTGTCAGTTGCTGACGATCTTGATTGCTTGACGATCGGGAAATCGATGAAACTGGCGTCCCGTTCGGTAGTCGGCGTGCAAGTCGCGTCCGAGCGGTCGCCCATTCGATTATTGGCCTCGACCAACTGGTCGTCCAATTTTTGTTAAACTTCATTTATATCGGCTGCTGGTTATAAGAAATCGGTCCAAATGACCGCATGAATTTAATGCTCGTTCAGAATGAAGGAGCTTTCAAGATTGTCAAAGCTGCGAATGTTTCTATATCGCAAGAAAAGAATAATTTATTATATAAATACACTGAAGAAAATATTAACCAATGAAAATCAAACTTAAATATTATTTCATAAAATATTTGTACATTACTAAATTGTAATATAATAATAACGAATGTATTAGAAAATGTTGCATAAACGGAAAGACATGGAAACAAATTGTAAGAAGTGTAAAGGTGAAGAGAAGGTGAGAGGGAGTATAGATGTAAGCACCCTTACATGGTATACCATGGAATAAATACTACTACTACTAATAACGAATGAATCAAAATTCAATATAAATTATTAATTAATTTTATATTAAATATTTAATTCAATTATATATATACATATATATATATATAATAGAAAAAATTATTCTTATTACATAATATATGATTATTATTCGTACATGACTTATCATTAATCTTAATATTTACGTTGACTACTTAACTATTGATACATTTTTTGCATATTTAATATAAACATTGAATATTAGCAATTTTTCAAATTTATTATAGATGAAATATGTATCGACTGTCAATACTCTGGCAGGAAACAAATTGTTGATAGAAATAATCGCGATAAAAGCGTCGTCGGCAAGGAAGAATGCGACTATAATTCCATACGTCTGGGCGCGTCAACGAGGAACAAGAACGAAATCCCTCTCTACCGATACCCGATAAAAAAATTCTCGATATTAATATTCATGACAGAGGCTCGTGCATATCGAATCGTATTTTCAATGCAAAGCGAAAAGGAGATGAACAATACTCATCCGTCACTCGTGTACTCATGCATGCAATATAACCAAGACGACTTTGACAAGTATAGCCTGTTCAATATTTTCACGTAGATTGAATCGTGCCAGCTCGTGGATTATTTTTTTTTCGTTCAGGATCGACGAAATGAAAAAAATACGGCATAAAAGATGTTTCGTAAACTCGCTATTCCTCATATACCTGGTATACTTTGCAACGATGATAAATGGAAGAAAAAACAAAGTTGTTTTCACCACGGGGAAAATTCGCGTGCGCGTGTCAGTATGAGTTCGTATCATACACGCGTTGAATAAAGAAATAATTCAACACATAGTAAGACGAAAATTAATTTCGCTTACCGTCATTTGATTCAACTAACGCGCATTGGAAAAAAAACAACAATGTGTTGTCTCACCGAGATATTTTTTGCTTATAAGGACGAGGGGCGCGAAATAAGTCGTTCGAAACCCGTCAAAGTTCGGTTTTCGAAATGTTAATTATTGAGTTTTAAGCGCGTTAATGTTTATTGCACACAAAAGATTTTCTGCTGACAACGCGCAATAATCGCAACAGTGGAATGCTACCGTTGTTTGCGTTTCACTCGCATGGAAGTAATCTGGCCGTGCTACAGACGTATAACCTTTTTTTAGTGTACATATTAAGGTGCTCGTACGGACGTTCGGGCACCTTTGTATATCTACCGACTGTAGGTGTCGGTAATATGTATATATATATATATATATATATATACACACATATAAATATAAATATTAGCGCAGTGCCCGAATATGCATACACACATACACAGACACATATCTATATATGAAAGTAAGAGTGCGCCGTTTATCCCGCCACTTTTTACACCTCGCAAGCCAACAATAAGTGTAACTCTTTCACCAGTTTACGTTCTATTTGCAAAGCAACGCCCTGAATATTTACCATTATCCGTCAAGAGCGTGTGTCATCGTTTTCCAAAATGTTCTACTACAGTTTTTGCGTAATGAGAAAACTTCGGAAGTTGGCGGTCTCTTTCTATCGCTGTAATTTTAAAAAATAGCACTCTTCAAAAAGCGATGTTCCTTTGACGGAACTTTGGAATATTTTTCCTGAGGATGTTAGAAATAACAGAAATGTGCATTTTTTAGAGATAAATATATATTTTTTTATAGACATTTCTGTGAGGCGTTACATCGTAGAGATATAAATTATAATCTAGAAAAGCGTACGGGTGATATGCTTTTAAAACTATGAAACAAAAATATAAATACTATAATTGGTAGATAGATAGATAAATTGGTAGATGTTAATCAAAATAAAAAAACAGACTTTTTTCAATGGAAATGAAGACAATCCGTGAATTCGTCGTCCAGCCTCAGGGAAAAAAAGTTCATTTGAGTTTTTACTGCTCTCTGATTTGTCGCAGGTACCACGTTCGCCTCCAAACAAATGTAGTGAGCCTGGACCTTTGAAATTGCATCTTCTCAATTTGCTTGCCGAAGCTCCCGAAAAGACAATCAATATGTGGGAATATATTTAAGAATAAGTGGATTTTAAGGAAAACTTATTTGTGCCTAATTTACGTCATTAATCATTTGCGCATTTCGCCAACTGTCATAACAGGAGCAAATGCAGCTACGTCACCATACATCAAATAACCGATAAAACCTTTTTAGTGGGACAATTATAATGTATGTCTCATCATATATACTTAATGACATACACAATGCGTTCAAAGCAAATATATATTCTGTATATATTTATAAAATGTTCACGCGTTATGTACACGTGTGCGAATCCAGAATTCATCCAATTTTCTCCGCTAATTGAGTAAATCGAAAATTATGAAAAATTGCGATTTGTTTCCCCGTAATACGTCCGTATACTCTCGTGCTTTGCTATTTTCGGAGTTGCGCGCTTGCAGAAGAATAATCTCATGTTTAACGTCTCGGAGCTTTTGATTGCATCCTTTGCATCGGCATCAAAAGTCTCCATGTTCAATGACTAAGAATGGCTCTCTACTTCCCGATGCTGCGTCATTTATGAATTGCTGTCTGTAGATTTTTCTCATAATCGATATCAAAGGTCGCAGGAAACTAGAGCTGGCTATTGTACGCTAAAAATGATGATTTCAAGGAGATTTACGAAGATGATATATCAAAAAGAAAGTGGCTCGCGATACATCACTAAAATACTGCCTTTGGGTGCGTATCCGATAGCCGACCGTATCACCGGGAAAAAAACCATCTACCGATCGCGCTTGTAACAATAAAGTGTCGATAAACATTTTAATTTATCAATATCATACTGTAACGCGAAAGAAGCAACGGGTGCGCCGACACGGCCCAGCCGTACAATAATAACGATAAATTTTACAAATGCTGCACGTATACTTCTTCGTGATGCGGCAAGAGAGGAAGAGAAAGAATAATGAACGTCGCCATATATAAGAAGAGTTTGAGAATCCTTTTTGATAACAGTCCAACTTACCGTACGCCACCGACGGAATACAGACCGAAGCCGAGTCTAACACGCAGACTGCAATGACGGGTACTAGAATGTTTTTTAAATAATAATAGCAATTTTATAAATTAGGAAGGTTTACTTAATTCGAAGGTTACAATTATTAATATTGCTTCATACTTAATAACAACTTCGTTCTTTTCAGTCTTAAAGTTCCTAATTCTTGCATCGGCGATCGCGTTCGTGCTGGGACCACAGCTGTCAGTTCAACATTCGGTAGGGGGCTTAATAAAAGGAGTGGAAAAACACCATGAGAGCAGCTGGAAGAAAGAATCTGGAAGTGATGAAGAAAGTTGTGAAAGTGACAGTGACGAGTTGGATAGTGGAGATGGGTCTTCGGTAATAAAATCTGAGTCCTCCACATCTTCTTCGTCGTCTTCTATCTCGGAAGGATCTGCCTCCGCATCGAAGTCAGCATCGAGTGCGAAGTCGTCTTCTTCCGGTGGATCTGGATCTGGATCTGGATCGGCAGCTGCAGCAAGTTCCGGGGCATCTGCTTCCTCCGAAGGAGCTAAATCGGCAGCTACAGCAAGTTCCAAGGCATCTGCTTCCTCCAAAGGAGGTAAATCGGCAGCTGCAGCAGGTTCCGGGGCGTCTGCTTCCTCCAAAGGAGCTAAATCGGCAGCTACAGCAAGTTCCACGGCATCTGCTTCCTCAAAAGGAGCTAAATCGGCAGCTGCCGCAGGTTCCACGGCGTCTGCTTCCTCCAAAGGAGGTAAATCGGCAGCTTCAGCAACTTCCAAGTCAGCTGCCTCTTCTAAATCGGAGGGGGGCAAGTCTGGATCCCAGTCGGAATCTGCAGCAAGTTCCAAGTCAGCCGCCTCTTCTAAAGCCAAGGGGGGCAAATCTGGATCACTGTCGGAATCTGCAGCAAGTTCCAAGTCAGCTGCCTCTTCTAAATCCAAGGGGGGCAAGTCTGGATCCTATTCTGAATCTGCAGCAAGTTCCAAGTCAGCTGCCTCTTCTAAATCCAAGGGGGGCAAGTCTGGATCCTATTCTGAATCTGCAGCAATTTCCAAGTCAGCTGCCTCTTCTAAATCCAAGGGGGGCAAGTCTGGATCCTATTCTGAATCTGCAGCTAGTTCAAAAGCATCTTCCTCTGCAAAGGGATCGAAAGACGATGACTGTGATGACGATACTTTGAAATCAGGTGGCAGCTCTAAAGGGGGAAAATCTGGATCAAAGTCTGGATCAACAGCTAGTTCCAAGTCATCTTCGTCTTCTAAATCTAAGGGAGGCAAATCTGGATCCCTGTCAGAATCTGCAGCAAGTTCCAAGTCAGCGGCCTCTTCTAAATCTAAGGGGGGCAAGTCTGGATCCCATTCTGAATCTGCAGCAAGTTCGAAAGCATCTTCCTCTGCAAAGGGATCTAAAGGACATAAACATGATAAAACCGATTCCGACGACGACTGTGACGACGATACTTTGAAATCAGGTGGAAGCTCCAAAGGCGGAAAATCTGGATCAAAGTCTGGATCAACAGCAACTTCCAAGTCATCTTCGTCTTCTAAAGCTAAGGGGGGGAAATCTGGATCCCAGTCGGAATCTGCAGCAAGTTCCAAGTCAACTGCCTCTTCTAAATCCAAGGGGGGCGAATCTGGATCTCAGTCGAAATCTGCAGCAAGTTCCAAGTCAGCTGCCTATTCTAAATCAAAGGGGGGCAAGTCTGGATCCCATTCTGAATCTGCAGCAAGTTCCAAGTCAGCCGCCTCTTCTGAATCCAAGGGGGGCAAATCTGGATCCCTGTCGGAATCTGCAGCAAGTTCCAAGTCAGCTGCCACTTCTAAATCCAAGGGGGGCAAGTCTGGATCCTATTCTGAATCTGCAGCAAGTTCCAAGTCAGCTGCCTCTTCTAAATCCAAGGGGGGCAAGTCTGGATCCTATTCTGAATCTGCAGCAAGTTCAAAAGCATCTTCCTCTGCAAAAGGATCTAAAGGACACAAAGATGGTAAAACCAATACCGACGACGACTGTGACGACGATACTTTGAAATCAGATGGAAGCTCTAAAGGGGGAAAATCTGGATCAAAGTCTGGATCAACAGCTACTTCCAAGGCATCTTCGTCTTCTAAATCTAAGGGGGGAAAATCTGGATCAAAGTCGGAATCTGCAGCAAGTTCAAAGTCAGCCGCCTCGTCTAAATCCAAGGGGGGTAAATCTGGATCCCATTCTGAATCTGCAGCAAGTTCCAAGTCAGCCGCCTCGTCTAAATCCAAGGGGGGGAAATCTGGGTCGAAGTCGGAATCTGCCGCAAGTTCCAAGTCAACTGCCTCTTCTAAATCCAAGGGGGGTAAATCTGGATCCCTGTCGGAATCTGCAGCAAGTTCCAAGTCAGCTGCCTCTTCTAAATCGAAGGGGGGCAAATCTGGATCCTATTCTGAATCTGCAGCAAGTTCAAAAGCATCTTCCTCTGCAAAGGGATCTAAAGGACACAAACATGATAAAACCGATTCCGACGACGACTGTGATGACGATACGTTGAAGTCAGGTGGAAGCTCCAAAGGCGGAAAATCTGGATCAAAGTCTGGATCAACAGCTACTTCCAAGTCATCTTCGTCTTCTAAATCTAAGGGGGGAAAATCTGGATCAAAGTCGGAATCTGCAGCAAGTTCAAAGTCAGCCGCCTCGTCTAAATCCAAGGGGGGTAAATCTGGATCCCATTCTGAATCTGCAGCAAGTTCCAAGTCAGCCGCCTCGTCTAAATCCAAGGGGGGTAAATCTGGATCCCTGTCGGAATCTGCAGCAAGTTCCAAGTCAGCTGCCTCTTCTAAATCCAAGGGGGGCAAGTCTGGATCCTATTCTGAATCTGCAGCAAGTTCCAAGTCAGCTGCCTCTTCTAAATCCAAGGGGGGCAAGTCTGGATCCTATTCTGAATCTGCAGCAATTTCCAAGTCAGCTGCCTCTTCTAAATCCAAGGGGGGCAAGTCTGGATCCTATTCTGAATCTGCAGCAAGTTCAAAAGCATCTTCCTCTGCAAAGGGATCTAAAGGACATAAACATGATAAAACCGATTCCGACGACGACTGTGATGACGATACTTTGAAATCGGGCGGAAGCTCTAAGGGGGGCAAATCTGAATCTACATCAAAATCTGCAGCAAGTTCCAAGTCATCGTCCTCTTCAAAATCTAAGGGGGGCAAATCTGAATCTACATCAAAATCTGCAGCAAGTGCCAAGTCATCGTCCTCTTCAAAATCTAAGGGGGGCAAATCTGAATCTACATCAGAATCTGCAGCAAGTTCCAAGTCATCTTCCTCTTCAAAGTCTAAGGGGAGCAAATCTGGATCCACGTCAGAATCTGCAGCAAGTTCCAAGTCAGCTGCCTCTTCTAAATCCAAGGGGGGCAAGTCTGGATCCTATTCTGAATCTGCAGCAAGTTCCAAGTCAGCTGCCTCTTCTAAATCCAAAGGGGGCAAGTCTGGAGCCTATTCTGAATCTGCAGCAAGTTCAAAAGCATCTTCCTCTGCGAAGGGATCTGAAGGACACAAACATGACAAAACCGATTCTGCTGACGACTGTGACGATGATACTTCGAAATCGGGTGGAAGCTCTAAAGGTGGCAAATCTAAATTACACGATTTACTATCTGGCGAACACACTAAGGGACTCCTGTCTAAGAAAAAAGGATATGAACTGGGCCTGGACAAAAAATTCGTGTCGAAAGGGAAGTCTAAGGAGCATGAACTGATAGATAAAAAACTGAGCCTGGACAAAAAATTACTGTCGAAAGGGAAGTCTGAGAAACATGAACTATTGGATAAAAAACTGAGCGTGGACAAGAAATTACTGTCCAAAGGCAAGTCTGAGAAATGGGGACTATCAGATGAAAAACTGGGCCTGCACAAGAAATTAGGAGCGCATGGTAAGTCTAAGAAACATACATTATTGGATAATTGAACTGAAATTAAAGATAAATTACTAACTAAAGAAAAATGTCTAGGTGGTGGCGTACTCTCCGGTGGTAAAGGTAAGGGAGCACTTGGCGGACTCGGTGATGACCATTCGTCATCCGATGAAAGCTGCTGATGACCCGAACCTTCCGAACATCGACGACGAGTACTTCGAAGCATCGCACGAGCAGTATCAACCCCTCAAAACCTGACTTCTACTCTATTTATGTTGGATGTATGATAACCATAATTTTCTTATCCCGATGCGTTTTTCGCTGAATGTATTAACCTAGTTCGACGTTTACAAGAACAAAAATTATACATAAAAAGTCTGCCAAGAACTTGCAGCGAGATAGTGATAAAAAATTATGAAGCACGGATTAAGTGAATCCATAAAATCTCGCAAGGCGAAGGGGGTTGAATGTATGTTAAACAGGTAGTCAGATATAAGATAGTAACTATAAGAGAATAAATTGCATATTGGTAGTAAACAAATGAATACCTAATTATATATGAAAGATCTATTCACGACATCTACCTAACCAAATACACAGAGTATTGTTTTACCAGCAATCACTCTCTGAATCCACAACTTGCACATATGCGATGTCGCTTTTTTTTCAAGTAATTATAGAATCGTCGTTGAAACCATTCCTGCCGTCCCAATCATTACCCTGCGTTAGAGAGAACATCAACATATTTTATAAGCATCGGCAAACCTCGCTCGCAGCGTCGCTATTAACCATTCCGACTGCAAATTCGTTTGAACTTTTAAATTCGGAGGCTGTTGGATCGATATTGCGTTCATCTATAAGTACGTATAATCTATTCAATGAAAACCAGTAAGTTGTATCGTTATCTAATCGTTGTTTTATATCAACTTGCACAATAAAACATACCACAAAAGTATTCACGGATAAAGATGTTACATTAAATATCAAAATGGTTCTTTTCCTTTAGAAATAATTATCGTAACGAATACGAGTTACGGTCATTTGGGCGCTTGGCAAATGTAATAAATGGAAAAACAATTCTTTCGCGATTAGCGTACACGATTGGATCATTGTTTTTGGAGCATCGAAATGGTTCTTTCCCTTTAGAAATGATTAAGAAAAGTACAAATGGATAAACAATTCTTTCGCGATTAGTGTATACGTTTGGATCGTTGTTATCGGAACACCTTTAAATGATTCACATCGATTTACATTCCATTAAAACAAGTCGTCGTTCATTTCGATTGAACTTAGACGGCTAAACGCGGCTCCAGGGTCTCGCAAACTTGAATGGGATATTCACGTGACAAATACGCAGTTGCGTATTTGTCAGGACGGCAGGAATGGTTTTGACGACTCTGGAAATTACTACATCCTGGTTAGCCTGTAGTAATTTTTAGAGTCACAGGAGCTGATCAAGAAAACAGAGTATGACAACTATTCCAAAACAGTTTGAATATTGCAATAAATCAGATAAGGAGATGAAACAGCCATCGTTGATTGCACAAAAAAATTTCGGGAATCCGACAGGGGCTCTATTGTGAAGATTCGTCGGTTTTAGCGAATTTTCTATTGAACATTTCTTAACGTTCTATCTGGAAACTGATTGTGATGGTTCTGTTCGAAGTCTGTACTGCTCGTAACTTTTCGTGGAGTATTTTTCCTAACTTACTGTTTCCATATATCGATTGGTCTGGCTTAATTGTCAAAATGCGTTTATCAATGGAGGCAAGCACAAAATTTTTCACTTTATTGAATTTCATTACTAGATTACCCAATATGAAAAGTGAAAAAGAAATCTAGTTATTTTCGCGTAAAATAAGTCTTAATTTCGGGCCAACCTTGTTTGTTTTAATTTATATCTTTGGGTCGAGTTTCATGTTTACTATATTGTTTTTAGGTTGAAAACAATGTTCAAAGGGTCACGAAAAGATAATTCAGGAGTACTTGGATTCTTCTTTACCAATGTCCCTGCCGATTCGATATTTTACTGCATCTGAAGTTACCAAAATCATCCAACAAGGAAATGTCTACAAAAATGTCCAGGACATAATCTACTCCCTGGCAAAAGATTGACGCAATTATCGATAAAAATCGACGATATTTGTTTACCACTGCTTTCAATTGAAAGATTCGGACTTCTCATATCGCGAACAATACAGAGGTAGTTTAAACCATAATTTAAAAATCTGATAAAGCGGTCACTAACGACATCATCATCCGGATTTGTTAGTATTGTTTTGATCATGGAAAAATTATTCAAAACGCTACTGCTCTTAGATTTTTTGAGAATTTTATAAAAGATACGAATATAAAAGTTGTTGGGTTGATAAATTAAGTCTTGAAATACATTAAAAAAATGTTTTTATTCATTTTTATTCATTTTTAAGTACAAAACTAATGTAACGCCTTAAAAATAGGTGGGCTTAGGTAGCTCCATCGCAACTCGGCAACGGCTCGTCTGAAACAAAAAAATCAACGTCCATTAGATTCAGTATGACACCAGTTACAAAATGACCCTCGGATATAAAGTTTTATCGAAAAATAAAAAAAATGGCAGATGAAAAACGAGAAAACTTAAAAAAACGCGTTTTTTCGCAGTTTTTCGAAAAAAAAGAGTAAACATCAAAATTTTAAAACCATCGAGGGTCATCTTGTTGCGAATCACGTTTACAATATGTGGTTCAAATTTCGAGAATCTGTTTATTAGTTTTAGAGATACGATGGAGCTAGATTTTAAAAACGTTGTTTCGAGAAAAACGCGTTTCAAGTCTATACTATGATCGGCCGAGCGCGCTATGCGCTCAGTTAGACGAAATGAGGTACTGACGTTCAGGTAAAAAAAAAATACTTAGAGAGCTCGGATTTTCATAAAATTTTGACACAATATTTCTGAATGTATGTACTTTCAAAAACAGTTAAAAAATCGATTTTTTGAAATTTTCTAAGTGGACTGGCCCCTTAAGACTAAATCCACTGCCATTTCGATAAAATTTAATATCTCAAAAGCGGTTCGATTAGAAATTTCCAGTAAACAACTGAAACGGCCATCAGAGTCGGCAATGTGATATCCAGCGCATATAAGGTATTCCTTTTACTAACCTGAAAATTTAACAATGAACTGATATTCGTCTATAATCAAGTAAAAAAAACCATCTCAGTATACTGGTAAAATTTCAAGCCAAGTCATCGACCTTGTAACGAAAAATGACGGCTCTAAAAATCGTCTTCATTATACGGCGCTTCATGGAGGTGATGACAGCGCAATGATAGCACACAACGTCAAATATGCGGGAATACACGTGGACAAATGGGCCAAGCACATGAAGACTAACAACGAACATCACTTTGGTGTTCGCCTTCGATTTTGTTGGACAAACTCATGTGTATGGCAGAGCATTAAAAACTATTAAATACCTATTTAATATTTCACTTTAAGGGGTGCAAGCACCCCTTGAAGTGAAACATGTCAAGGGCTGATTTTGCAGTTTCACCCGCAAGCAGTTCACCGATTTCAGGGAAACAAACGAAAATTCTTCTCATGCAAAACGCTCGGAAATTCACTACGGGTACATTAAAAAAAATGAGTGCATTCAAATGAATGATACAAATAACAGTTTGAAGGGGCGATAAAGTCAAAGTTTACGTATTTTTGTATTTTTGCCGGATAAAAAGCTCAAGGGGGAAACCACATTCCATACATTTTCAACGATTTTTAATAACTATTGAGGGTTTAGTGCAAATTAGGATTTTGGAGGAAAATAATTCGTATTCAGAAGGTCAAAGTAAATCGATATGGACTTATAAAAAATATATAAAAAATCCAAGCTGTTTCTGCATTTTGGCAAAAAATTGCTCCCTTCACTGAATCGCCCGTCATTTTTCCTCTGTGCTCATGCTTTTTATAATCGTATGCTTTCTAAAAAGCCGTTCGGTTCATTGAGCTCCCATATTTATCGAGTTTTGGCAGAATTTCAAAGTCGCGTGTTTCAAAATCTTTCTATGTATGCTCCTTTGCCCCTTCTTCAGTAATTTTTTAAGTGCACCTTCCAAGAAGACTGATTGAGAAATTGGGTTAAATCAAGCGGCATTCTCTGAGTATATCAAATCTCTTTCCAAAACTCACCCATTAAGTTTATATCACTCAAATAAAACTGGGGATAGAATTTTTGTTCTACTTCTAAACTGCTTTAATGAGCTGTCCAATAGGAAATTTTCCGCCAATTACGAATATCACCGAGTTCTTGTTGAAAGTTCAAAATGACGCCGGTTGAACGGAAAAAGCGTCTGCCCATACACATTCGGGTATATTCTTGCGGATGAAACTGCACAATCAGGCCTTGACATGCTCCACTCTAAGCGGTGTTTTTACCCCTTAAAACCCTTTTCCCGCCGATAAAAAAATCGTAACTAATCATTTTCAGTGTTCTAGAATATACATGAGTTTCAACAAAATCGAAGGCGGACACCAAAGTGACGTTCCTTGTAAGTTAGAAGAGCTAGACATCAAGCTGCAGGAAAATATATTGGCTGTTAGAGGGAACTCCAAATGTTTCATGGGAAAAATTACTCACCTAAGGAATATTATTTAAGTCAATCAGGGCTTTGAGGCTTCTATTGGGGATTATACAATTTTGTATGCGGATTTTGTTCTTTTTTTACTACTTTTTTTATTCCTGTAAGCGTAAAGTTGTTCATTTGCATTCAGTAATGTTTGCTGATTGCCGATTTATAACGATTCCGCTACAGAGAATACTTGAGTACCGGCTATTGAACTTTTGTACTAACTTTTCAACTATTATATGCAATAGTAGTACGTCTGTACCACTAATGATGCTTAAAATCCCTTCAATATTGTCGCTACTTACAATAAGGTATTTGTTATACGGAAATTATTTTAAATGGTTAATTATTTTATATCATGCTCACAATATTTTTTATCTTTGTGAATGTCAGTATTTATTATATAAATCGGCAATAAAATTTAAATATTCAACCAGACCGCCAAAACGCTCCCGTCGTCAGATTTGTAGTCACGTGATGCAAGTGACATCACATGCCAGTAAACAAGGTATAGGACCTATATCGCCGCTAAGTTATCGCACAGCAAACCTTCCACTCCGTTCTTATTTAAAAGTGGATACTATGATAAATACCACGACAAACAACTATGAATGAAAAGAAATAGAACGGAAATACACTGAAATAAACTAGAAAATTGCTCATTACTCGTCACAGGACTCGTAATGGCATTCTGTTTACCGGCATGTGTCGTGACTAGAGATACAACCAATCCTGGAGTGTTTTCGTTCTGCTGACCAAAGGTTCAAATTTATCTAATTTAAAAATTGAAAGAAAAAAAAATGAACCACATTTGTAATATAGTCAAATACCCTATTCGATGAACACAAAACGATAGTGTGCTGGAAATGAAAGACGGCGATGATCACGTCAATAGTGGAGAAGTTTCTAGAACAGCGGTTTCAATCATTATCGCCATATTTTGTCTGGAAACTGGGCACAGGAACGATTTTTTTTTTAATTACCCAAATGAAAATATGCATTGTGCATATCTACCCTTAGCATTGACACTTTAATTTTGAAAAACAGCAACAATTTTATTTCGGCCTGGAAAAACTCAATCATTTTGTGTTTAATTGCGTGACACAGCGAAAATATGCGATAAATATATTTGGTGAACTCTCGAATCTGACAGATATTTTTTAACGACATATCAAAGGAATAACAAGTTTATTTTTTTTTGCGATTTCCGTTCAGCTGGCCACATACGAGAACGGAGCTTTTATTAGCATGTTAAATAATAAGGGGAACAACGTTTCTAAGCTGTGTTTTCGAAACTGATTATCGTTTATGTATCAGGAAAATGCAAACCCTATTTTTAACCAATGAACTCCTTAACTCATGAAAATGGTCTGCTATATTTGCATCATTGCAATGGCGCGATTGACCTGTTTGTTTTTCGTTCTTGCGGTGAAATACCGTGGTCGGTAATAACAACTGCAAACAATCCAGTGGCAATGTTTGAAGGCAAATATCGAGGATATTGATATTTCGATAAAAGCAAATTCCAGCAGATGTGCCCAAAAGTTAGTCACGCTTTCTGATTTTTTTTACACGAACCGTCAACCGTTCCCGAAAATCCAATGACTATCCCGGTGACCCGTGTGTACGTTTCACGTTATCATAAAATGGAAGAACTTTTAAGGTGGTCTGCTGATAAACCCTACGTCAAAGTATTAACAAAAGTACCACCTCACCGATTAGGTTTGGCCTAGTTAAAACTTCTCATATGGACCATGTCAGGTACGATAATGAGGATAACAAATTTTTTGTGTGCTTGTTCAATATAGGCGACGGGTGGTGTCGATACACTGGTAATGTAATTGCTTCTCTGACAATTGTTTTTAGCAATTCTCGTACGTAGTTTGTGATATATTTTGAACAAACATAATGTATGTATCATATGTAAAAAAAACCTCATATTTAAATCAAACATAATAAATAATCGTTGTTGTAAAATATTAACCATAAATGCGGTGCCTTGGCGTGTTATAATCGGGCATATGAGAATAGAATTTCCGAAGAAAGTATGCTTCCTCTTCACCAACAATCTCACGAACGTAAATGCCGTTAACCGACCGCGCTTGTTAAAACATGGAATTGATAAATATTTTAATTCACCAAGCATAATATCGATACTCGGAGAATACCGTTTTGGCGCTGCGAAGCGAGAGTATATGATAATAGTAATAAATTTAACAAGCTCGAACATACTTTGAATGAGATAAGACATAAAGACAATAGTGAAGAATGCAATATATAAAAGAACGGCCGAAAAGATATTACGCAGTAGTGCGCCGCCATCGCGACGTATCGAATTTGCTACTTGTCTCAACCAGAAATAGCAATGAGAGGTACATGTGCGTTTATCTCCGCTGCTTTCTTAGCGCCTAGAAGACATCAATGAAACCATTCACAATCACTTCAAAATGCATCAATAATTTTTTTCTCTTTCCAGTGTTGCAATACTTCATCCTCGTTTCGGCGCTTGTGTGCGTGTTAGGTATACCGCACGTTTCGGGACATGATTGGGAAACCAAATGGAAATATGGATCTCCAAATGAAAAAGCTGACGAGAGGTGGCACACAAAAGCTGGAAAATGGAACGAAAAAGACAGCCAAGCATGGTCGGCAACATCTTCCAGTGAAAGTTCAAGTGTGTCGGAGGCTAACACCGAAGAATCAGCGAGATCATACTCGAATGACCAAGATTGCGAAGATGAAAGTTCAGAGGAGTCGAATGAATCTGCAGACTCTTGTGATGACGATGAATCCCAAAGTTTTGAGGAAAATTCAGACTCCTTAGAATCTAGCAGTGAAGAATCCGACGAATCTAACCAATCGAGCGACGAATCAGAGGGCTCGTGTGAGGACGACCAGAATTCGGAATGGGTAAAGAAACGAAAAGGACACAATGAAAAATCTTCAGACAAATCATACGGTTTGAAAAATTCACGGTCAAAATATCAGCATCGAAAATCTTATAAAAACAACCGACGAAATTCATGGAGTGTGGTCAAAAAATCACAGGATGAGGAATCTTGCGAGGATGAAGAGTCATCAGAAGACGTGAACGGAGAAATTTCTAAGAAAAATAAAGGATCAGAGGGTTCCAAAACATGGAGCAAAAACAAAGTCATAGCTGAATTCAGCAAATGGAAGAAATATGTCAGCAATATCCTTATTCTGTTGAACAGCGAGATCAATGACATCGCACTTAGACGCCAATTTGGAGATAGAAAGAGTATTTATTTGTTCCGGGAGGGGTACAGAGACCGTCAATCGATTATTAAGAATGCAAACATAGACTTGCAAAGACATTTGGCAGGTATCCCAACTAATTGGCGAAAAGCGCTGCCTAAATGCCAGAATGATTTGAAAGTGTTAGCAAACCGTCTCCATAATAACATCGCAAGACTAGAAGAATGCATATCATTATCTGGAAAAAAAAAGAAATCATTCGATCGAGTAATCAAAGGACTGCACCACAAAGTTGACTTTGTCATCGAAGCACTTCACGAGAAATTAAACATCATCGTCCATAACATCAAGGCAAACAGCAAAGGCTTGAGCAGATCTCAAACGGGTACAACATCGGAGTCAGACGAGGATCAAAATGCCCATGATGCTGACAACAACTCCAATGCATCAAGTAGTGCAAGCGCAAACTCTCAGTCAAGTTCATCAACTTCGACTACCAACTCGGGTTCAAACGCTTACTCAGCGTCAAAATCAAGGGCTACTGCGAATTCAGATCAAGAGAGTGAAACCAAGTCTTGGTCTGGTGCGGCGTCGTTCGCGGGATCTGTCTCTTCGTCAAACACAAATCCTCATAGTGCTTTGTACTCGTCATCAAGTGCGTCATCGGCTTCGGCCGCTAAATCGTTTTCAGATGGAGATTCACGAAAGCACTCGAAGTTACATTCCTCAGCAAGTTCAGTTGCCAAATCGGCTTCGAAATCTGACGCTGGAAACAGCTGGGATCAAAAAGGTACATCATACGGAACATCCAAGGCTCAATCATACGCAAAATCAGAGTCTGCATCTCACGCAGACGGCCACAGTGGTTCCCGCGCGTTAGCTAGTGCCTCTTCAACTTCAGCTGCTAAATCGATTTCGAGCGGAGATTCACAAACACACTCAAAGTCATATTCCTCAGCAAGTTCAGTTGCTAAATCGGCTTCGAAATCCAACGCCGAGAATATCTCGGGTCAAAAAAGTGGATCACACGCATCCTCTAGTGCTGCATCATACGCGGATTCCACGGCTACATCAAACATAGACGATTGTGACGATTCCCAAACGTTATCGGCCACTTCATCACATGCAACTGCTAAATCCGCTTCAGCCGCATATTTACGCAAACATACCGAGTCACATTCCTCAGCAGGTTCAGTTGCCAAATCAGCTTCGACATCTAACGCTGGGAATAGCCGACGTAAAAAAGGTGCATCATACGGAACGTCCAAGGCTCAATCATACGCGAAATCAGAGTCTGCATCTACCGCAGACGGCCATAGTGGTTCCCGCTCGTCAGCTAGTGCTTCCTCAACTTCAGCCGCTAAATCGATTTCGGGTGGAGATTCACAAATGCACTCGAAGTCATACTCCTCAGCAAGTTCAGTCGCTAAATCGGCTTCGAAATCCAACGCTGGGAAGAGCTGGGATCAAAAAGGTACATCATACGGAACAACCAAGGCTAAATCATACGCGAAATCAGACTCTGCATCTAACGTAGACAACCACGGTGGTTCCCGAGCGGCAACCCGTGCCTCCTCAACTTCAGCCACTAAATCGATTTCGGGTGGAGATTCACAAAAATCACATTCCTCAGCAAGTTCATCGGCTACATCGTCTTCGAAATCCAACGCTGAGAATATCTCGGGTAAAAAAAGTGGATCACACGCATCCTCTAGTGCAGCATCGTACGCGGATTCTACTGCCACATCAAACATAGATGATTGTGACGACTCCCAAATGCTATCAGCCACTTCATCGCATGCAACTACTGAATCCGCTTCAGCCGCTTATTTACGGAAACATACTAAGTCACATTCCTCAGCAAGTTCAGTTGCCGAATCAGCTTCTACATCCAACGCTGGGAATAGCGGGCTTAAAAAAGGTGCATCACACGGAACGTCTAAGGCTGAATCATACGCGAAATCAAAGTCTGCATCTAACGCAGATGGCCACAGTGGTTCCGGCGCATCAGCTAGTGCCTACTCAAACTCAGCCGCTAAAGCGATTTCGAGTGGAGATTCACAGAAGCACTCGAAGTCATATTCCTCAGCAAGTTCAGTTGCTGAGTCGGCTTCAAAATCTAACGCTGGGAATAGCTGGGATAAAAAAGGTGCCTCATATGGAACGTCCAAGGCTGAATCATACGCGAAATCAGCCTCTGCATCCAATGTAGACAAGCACGGTGGATCCCGAGCGGCAACTAGTGCCTTCTCAACTTCAGCTGCTAAAGCGATTTCGGGTGGAGATTCACAAAAGTCACATTCTTCAGCAAGTTCATCGGCTACATCGGCTTCGAAATCCAACGCTGAGAATGACTCGGGTCAAAAAAGTGGATCACACGCATCCTCTAGTGCAGCATCGTACGCGGATTCCACTACCACATCAAACATAGATGATTGTGATGAATCCCAAACGTTATCCGCCACTTCATCACATGCAACTGCTAAATCCGTTTCAGCCGCATATTTACGCAAACATACCGGGTCACATTCCTCAGCAGGTTCAGTTGCCAAATCAGCTTCGACATCTAACGCTGAGAATAGCCGACATAAAAAAGGTGCATCATACGGAACGTCCAAGGCTCAATCATACGCGAAATCAGAGTCTGCATCTACCACAGACGGCCACAGTGGTTCCCGCGCGTCAGCTAGTGCCTCCTCAACTTCAGCCGCTGAATCGATTTCGGGTGGAGATTCACAAACGCACTCAAAGTCATACTCCTCAGCAAGTTCAGTCGCTAAATCGGGTTCGAAATCCAACGCTGGGAAGAGCTGGGATCAAAAAGGTACATCATACGGAACAACCAAGGCTAAATCATACGCAAAATCAGATTCTGCCTCTAACGTAGATAACCACGGTGGTTCCCGAGCGGCAACCCGTGCCTCCTCAACTTCAGCCACTAAATCGATTTCGGGTGGAGATTCACAAAAATCACATTCCTCAGCAAGTTCATCGGCTACATCGTCTTCGAAATCCAACGCTGAGAATATCTCGGGTAAAAAAAGTGGATCACACGCATCCTCTAGTGCAGCATCGTACGCGGATTCCACTGCCACATCAAACATAGATGATTGTGACGATTCCCAAATGTTATCAGCCACTTCATCGCATGCAACTACTGAATCCGCTTCAGCCGCTTATTTACGGAAACATACTAAGTCACATTCCTCCGCAAGTTCAGTTGCCGAATCAGCTTCTACATCCAACGCTGGGAATAGCGGGCTTAAAAAAGGTGCATCATACGGAACGTCCAAGGCTAAATCATACGCGAAATCAAAGTCTGCATCTAACGCAGATGGCCACAGTGGTTCTGGCGCATCAGCTAGTGCCCACACAAACTCAGCCGCTAAAGCGATTTCGGGTGGAGATTCACAGAAGCACTCAAAGTCACACTCCTCAGCAAGTTCAGTTGCTGAATCGTCTTCGAAATCTAACACTGGGAATAGCTGGGATCAAAAAGGTGCATCATACGGAACGTCCAAGGCGAAATCATACGCGAAGTCAAAGTCTGCATCTAACGCCGACGGCCACAGTGGTTCCGGCGCGTCAGCTAGTGCCTACTCTAATTCAGCCGCCAAAACGATTTCGGGTGGAGATTCACAGAAGCACTCGAAGTCATATTCCTCAGCAAGTTCAGTTGCCGAATCAGCTTCTACATCCAACGCTGGGAATAGCGGGCTCAAAAAAGGTGGATTATACGGAACGTCCAAGGCTAAATCAT
Source organism: Ophion slaviceki (assembly GCA_944452715.1). Classification (NCBI taxonomy): domain Eukaryota; kingdom Metazoa; phylum Arthropoda; class Insecta; order Hymenoptera; family Ichneumonidae; genus Ophion; species Ophion slaviceki. The sequence goes on from OX101791.1 coordinate 35,265,053, forward strand.
ACGCGAAATCAAAGTCTGCATCTAACGCAGATGACCACAGTGGTTCCGGCGCATCAGCTAGTGCCTACTCAAACTCAGCCGCCAAAGCGATTTCGGGTGGAGATTCACAGAAGCACTCGAAGTCATATTCCTCAGCAAGTTCAGTTGCTGAGTCGGCTTCAAAATCTATCGCTGGGAATAGCTGGGATAAAAAAGGTGCATCATACGGAACGTCCAAGGCGAAATCATACGCGAAGTCAAAGTCTGCATCTAACGCCGACGGCCACAGTGGTTCCGGCGCGTCAGCTAGTGCCTACTCTAATTCAGCCGCCAAAACGATTTCGGGTGGAGATTCACAGAAGCACTCGAAGTCATATTCCTCAGCAAGTTCAGTTGCCGAATCAGCTTCTACATCCAACGCTGGGAATAGCGGGCTCAAAAAAGGTGCATCATACGGAACGTCCAAGGCTAAATCATACGCGAAATCAAAGTCTGCATCTAACGCAGATGACCACAGTGGTTCCGGCGCATCAGCTAGTGCCTACTCAAACTCAGCCGCTAAAGCGATTTCGGGTGGAGATTCACAGAAGCACTCGAAGTCATATTCCTCAGCAAGTTCAGTTGCTGAGTCGGCTTCAAAATCTAACGCTGGGAATAGCTGGGATAAAAAAGGTGCATCATACGGAACGTCAAAGGCTAAATCATACGCGAAATCAGAGTCTGCATCTAACGCAGACGGCCACAGTGGTTCCGGCGCGTCAGCTAGTGCCTACTCTAATTCAGCCGCCAAAACGATTTCGGGTGGAGATTCACAGAAGCACTCGAAGTCATATTCCTCAGCAAGTTCAGTTGCCGAATCAGCTTCTACATCCAACGCTGGGAATAGCGGGCTCAAAAAAGGTGCATCATACGGAACGTCCAAGGCTAAATCATACGCGAAATCAAAGTCTGCATCTAACGCAGATGACCACAGTGGTTCCGGCGCATCAGCTAGTGCCTACTCAAACTCAGCCGCCAAAGCGATTTCGGGTGGAGATTCACAGAAGCACTCGAAGTCATATTCCTCAGCAAGTTCAGTTGCTGAGTCGGCTTCAAAATCTAACGCTGGGAATAGCTGGGATAAAAAAGGTGCATCATACGGAACGTCCAAGGCGAAATCATACGCGAAATCAAAGTCTGCATCTAACGCCGACGGCCACAGTGGTTCCGGCGCGTCAGCTAGTGCCTACTCTAATTCAGCCGCCAAAACGATGTCGGGTGGAGATTCACAGAAGCACTCGAAGTCATATTCCTCAGCAAGTTCAGTTGCTGAATCGGCTTCGAAATCTAACACTGGGAATAGCTGGGATAAAAAAGGTGCACCATACGGCACGTCCACGGCTGAATCATACGCGAAATCAGAGTCTGCATCTAACGCAGACGCCCACAGTGGTTCCGGCGCGTCAGCTAGTGCCTACTCTAACTCAGCCGCTAAAACGATTTCGGGTGGAGATTCACAGAAGCCCTCGAAGGCACACTCCTCAGCAAGTTCAGTTGCTGAATCGGCTTCGAAATCTAACACTGGGAATAGCTGGGATCAGAAAGGTGCATCATACGGAACGTCCAAGGCTAAATCATACGCGAAATCAAAGTCTGCATCTAATGCAGACGGCCACAGTGGTTCCGGCGCGTCAGCTGGTGCCTACTCAAACTCAGCCGCTAAAGCGATTTCGGGTGGAGATTCACAGAAGCACTCGAAGTCACACTCCTCAGCAAGTTCAGTTGCTAAATCGTCTTCGAAATCTAACACGGGGAATAGCTGGGATCAAAAAGGTGGACCATACGGAACGTCAAAGGCTAAATCATACACGAAATCAGAGTCTGCATCTAACGCAGACGGCCACAGTGGTTCCGGCGCGTCAGCTAGTGCCTACTCTAATTCAGCCGCCAAAACGATTTCGGGTGGAGATTCACAGAAGCACTCGAAGTCATATTCCTCAGCAAGTTCAGTTGCTGAGTCGGCTTCAAAATCTAACGCTGGGAATAGCTGGGATAAAAAAGGTGCACCATACGGAACGTCAAAGGCTAAATCATACGCGAAATCAGAGTCTGCATCTACCGCAGACGGCCATAGTGGTTCCGGCGCGTCAGCTAGTGCCTACTCTAATTCAGCCGCCAAAACGATTTCGGGTGGAGATTCACAGAAGCACTCGAAGTCATATTCCTCAGCAAGTTCAGTTGCCGAATCAGCTTCTACATCCAACGCTGGGAATAGCGGGCTTAAAAAAGGTGCATCATACGGAACGTCCAAGGCTAAATCATACGCGAAATCAAAGTCTGCATCTAACGCAGATGACCACAGTGGTTCCGGCGCATCAGCTAGTGCCGACTCAAACTCAGCCGCTAAAGCGATTTCGGGTGGAGATTCACAGAAGCACTCGAAGTCATATTCCTCAGCAAGTTCAGTTGCTGAGTCGGCTTCAAAATCTAACGCTGGGAATAGCTGGGATAAAAAAGGTGCATCATACGGAATGTCCAAGGCGAAATCATACGCGAAATCAAAGTCTGCATCTAACGCAGACGGCCACGGTGTTTCCGGCGCGTCAGCTAGTGCCTACTCTAATTCAGCCGCCAAAACGATTTCAGGTGGAGATTCACAGAAGCACTCGAAGTCATATTCCTCAGCAAGTTCAGTTGCTGAATCGGCTTCAAAATCTAACGCTGGGAATAGCTGGGATAAAAAAGGTGCATCATACGGAACGTCCAAGGCTAAATCATACGCGAAATCAAAGTCCGCGTCTAACGCAGACGACCACAGTGGTTCCGACTCGTCAGCTACTGCCTACTCTAATTCAGCCGCCAAAACGATTTCGGGTGGAGATTCAAAGAAGCACTCGAAGTCATATTCCTCAGCAAGTTCAGTTGCTGAATCGGCTTCGAAATCTAACACTGGAAATAGCTGGGATCAAAAAGGTGCACCATACGGAACGTCTACGGCTGAATCATACGCGAAATCAGAGTCTGCATCTACCGCAGACGGCCACAGTGGTTCCGGCGCGTCAGCTGGTGCCTTCTCTAATTCAGCCGCTAAAACGATTTCGGGTGGAGATTCAGAGAAGCACTCGAAGTCATATTCCTCAGCAAGTTCAGTTGCTGAATCGGCTTCGAAATCTAACGCTGGAAATAGCTGGGATCAAAAAGGTGCACCGTACGGAACGTCCACGGCTGAATCATACGCGAAATCGGCATCATCCGATCACGTTGAACAATCGAAATCATACGCCGCCAGCCAATCTGCGACTTCAGCCTCTACAAGATCGTCCTCCCGATCCGACTCTCTCTGGTCAGCGGACAGGAATTCAGAATCTAGCGGCGAAGCTTCTACAGAGTCATCTTCGGATGCAAGTTCGGAGGCTTTCGCTTCGTCTTATTCTTCCTCTGGATCTGATGGTGCCTGGCCAGGTAGTAAATCACAATCCAGTGCCATGGCCACTGCCAGATCAACATCAGATGCTCACGCAACATCTTACGCTGCTTCGGACTCATCCTCTGATGCTAATATTCGCTGGGCAGGCAGTGAATCGCAATCCAACGCCCAAGCTAGTACTGAAGCAGCTTCAGATTCAAGTTCGACGGCTTCCGCGTTTTCTGAGTCATCCTCCGGATCTGATGATGTCTGGTCAGGTAGCAAATCGCAATCCAGTGGCGAGGCTTCTTCCCAATCAACATCAGAGGCGAGTTCGACGTCTTACGCCTCTTCCGATTCAGCTACTAGATCTGATGGTACCTGGTCAGACAGCGAATCCGAATCTTACTCTGAAGCTAGCGCTGGATCAGAATCAGATGCAAGTTCGACAGCTCGTGCGTCTGCCCGCTCAGCATCTGGTACTCATGTCCTTTGGTCAGCAGATGAAGAAGCACCGGGTGCAACAGAATGGCATCACCACCCTAGTCCGAAACTTTCACTCGTAAAAGTGCATACTCACTAGAGGCTCACTAAATGTTAGGCTCTGACCAATCACAGTCGATTACGAATGTTTCATTGTATTTCTCCGATCCACAGCTCTCAAAGTACTCAATATGATATTGAGCGTATTCAATACATTTGGATATCCTAAATATATATATATATATACAAACAAAACTATCAATACAAAGCAATGACCCAAATGTCATCAGCAAAAACTATTCCGGTAAATTATGAATAGATCATGGATATTCGAACAATAACTTTCAATGAAATCAATATCACTATCACGAAGATATACCCATATATTATAACAACATCAACCTTAATTGTACCTTAACTAGGAAAAGTTATTGGAAATCATTGTATCGTATCATATTTTATTATATTCTTTTGATAACAATTTTTATTATATGTAAATATATATATATATATATATATATATATATAATAAAAATTACTTAGATGTACCCACGATATGTAAAAATCTGTATATATAAACGTCAATCTGTCGTAATCTCATACATACATTTTTTCGCAACAATTTTTGGCGCAAGAACTTTTGAATCGATTGGAAATCTCCATTGGACATTATCCCCCGAATATATGCATTGAAACTAACAATTCCTAACATTTCTGCGATCTAATCTGTGTCCGATTCACCTCCAAAATAATTATCTTGCATTTTTCGCTCGTTAAAAATTAAGATACATCTTTCGATCGACCTGTACAACTTTATTGGATTCCCATGTTATTTTATCATTAAAACTTGAGGTTTTGATTATCTATTTTATTAATTAATTATGAAATAATAAAGACGAATCGATTTAAGTAGGCACTCGACGACCTTTATTTGCCTTTACCATCATAAATACAATATTTAAAGCTACCGTGAATTTACATTAGCAGTATCTACCGAACATTAAATATACATTACATGCATTTATGATGTATTCAAGATAAGTAGTTGGAAATCTAGTAAACGTGATCTATATCTCTTTTAAGATGGTTTTGTCATGAAACTATTGTGCGCATAGTTCTTCCAGAGAAACAAATACTTTAATAATATTGGGAGTACAAATAAGTCTCTGCCGTTTGATAAAAGATGGCCCCACCAAGACGTTATGGTTGAAATTGTCAGATGTAAAACGTCATATCGTAAGGTTGGACATCTGGCAAGACCATAACCTTGAAATATGAGCGATTTTATATCCGTATCACATAACTTTTTCGTGTGAAAATGTCGATTTTGAACCGAATAAGCGTCATTTGCGGGAACTCTTGCGTTTGGCACGAATCTCCCTCCAATAATGCTTCCAATTTCACATCTTCGTTTCGGCCTAACGCTACGTTCTTTGTCCTCCACGTCGAACTCACCGTTCTTAAGCTTTTGAAACCACTCACTAGAACTCTCATTTAAAACCATATGCTTCTACAGGCAATCGATGCGCCTCAGCTGCAGATTTCTCTAAATTAAAGAAGTAAAGAAGAGTTATAAAATTCCCGCAAATGACGCTCATTCGGCTCAAAACTTGACATTTCCGCACGAAAAAAATTATGTGATTCTGATACAAAATCGCTAATATTTCAAGGTTATGGTCTTACCAGGTGTCCAACCTTACAATATGACATTTTATATCTGGCAATTTCAACCATAACCTTCTGATAGGGCCATCTTTTGTCAAACGGCGGAGACTTATTTGTACTCCCAATACGTAAAAATCAGATGCTCGTATCTCGCGAGCTCTTCGCAGCTCACCAGAGTGGTTCTTATCTTGCCAATGTCAATCTGGTCACCGCGATAATTCAATAGCGTCGAATATACGGCTGTCGAAGGCAGTCTTTTATTCAACGTCGAGCAGTACCGTTTGTCTGCGGTTGAATGTGCCCCAGACCCTCTTCTCAGGCATTCAACGTATTAACGGTTCTGATTATCCTCGAATCTACACGTGGACATTTCAGTCCCCAATATGCGACTAACATTAAGTGCAAAAATGTGGCAGTATCACATCTTATCCTTGGTTTGTGTAGCCTCGGCTTTAGAAACGGTTACCTATCCCGCAATTGATGTAAGTCAACAAATTAAAGATTTTACCATTTATATGTAATATATAAGTACTTTTTAACTTTCATCTGGTATTATGCATCTGATACGCCCTTCGACAAAAACACCACGAACGTTTTTCATGCTCCTTCTCAATTCGCAAGACCACAAAAATATACATTTGTTTTTCACTTACACAACTGTCTTGATTTAGTTCGAATATATACAGGGTGGACAATTTAACGTGACCACCCTAAATATCTCCGTTGCCTTTAAAGTGACGAAACAAATGTCAGGAGGTAATTTGATTGATTTAGAAGGGCTGATACAGTGGTGAAAAATTCATTTTTGTCAAGGTTATAGTTTTTGCGTTCTCAAGGTCATCAATGGTTTTTCAAATGGGAACATGTTTTTTATTATTAAGAAGTTGTAGCTGATATTCAGACAAATCCAACGACCTATGATATCATGACCTTGAAATGATTTTTCACCAAAATACACGTGTAAAAATGGGAAATCGCGATGGTATTGACAATAAGAAAATCCAAATAATGTAATTGAATTTTTTGTGCAAAAAATTTATGGTAAAAAATGTTCGAAGTGATGGCCATTAACCTCAAAACATTTTTGAAGACGTCGGATGAATGATTCTCTTGACCTTCGAATAGTTTCTGGTGAAAAATTATTTCAAGGTCATGATATCATAGGTCGTTGAATTCATCTGAATATCAGCTCCGTCTTATAAGAAAACATGTTCCCATTATATATATATATATATTTCTTCGCTATTCCGGTCGGTGTGATAAATTTGGTCGAATAATATATATATATATATTGTTACTTTGAAAAAGGAGAGTTTACCAAATTGACCCTAAATTTCTATAGACATGGTGTTGAAATTTGCATCATAAGAATGCAGCGAAAGTTCGTCTTTATTTGTTCACTTTGATTATTATCGAAAATATGTTGTTTGCCTTTTTTACTGTAGATTTTTAAAAACGTTCGAGTGATTCGCGAAGCTCAAATTCCTCAACAAAAATATTTTGGCATTAACCAAAATTCATTTTCGTCGCGTTCCAACGATACAAATTTAAATATCAAGTCTGCATGTTATTACTAGGACTAATATCTGTTAAATGACTCTGGTGACGAAAAATCTTTTGGATCACTATTACGTATTGTACTTTGGGTCTATGGCCTTTGACCAATATTTGTCAACGACCCAAATATTTCTATTGGGTTCGATTATATTGACGCAAACTACTATCATAATTTATATAGTTCAAACTTTCCACGGTGTAATCAAGAGTGCAACACCTTATCGCTCGAGTGTTTTCTTTCTCGCATTATCAATAGTCAAAGAGTAAACACACCGCTATCTGGTTGGTCAAGATACGCCCCATCGATTAATCATTTTTCACATATTCAACTGTGCCGATTTTTCAAATGTACACTTTGACGCGTATTTGTTTCATCGTGAGCCACAATCCCATTATTCTGAATCAGGCCGTCTCTGACAGTTTTATGGCAAATATGTCACTGCCGATGAGACCGATATGTCATCTCTGTGTACTGTCGGTATCTTTCTTTCACCTAACGACCATATTACTCCACAAGTGTAAAGGAGCAAAGAAATTACGGGCATCTGGAGTGAAGAGGTAGAAGAGCGCGAGTGACAGTTTATCAAGTCTTCGTCAATTACGATTCATGACAGTTTGCAAACACAGGATACACAGGTGCCCAGCACTTTTGGCTTCGAGGTCGATCACGAGAATGATCAATTTTTACTCGATGGCCAACCGTTCAGATACGTTTCCGGAAGTTTCCACTACTTCCGAACTCCGCGGCAATACTGGCGGGACAGACTCAGGAAAATGAGAGCGGGCGGCCTCAACGCGGTCTCTACGTGAGTTTACATTTTATTTTTTTCACACGCCAAATGGTGAATCAATTATGACTGAAAAATCTGTAGTTACGTCGAGTGGAGTCTTCATCAGCCTGAAGTAGACAAGTGGCAATGGTCCGGTGAGGCAGACATTGTGGAATTCATTAACATCGCAAGGGAAGAAGATCTGCTGGTACTTCTCAGACCCGGCCCTTATATATGCGCTGAAAGAAATTCGGTAAATATTCCACTTAGCTAAGAATTCCCTTCCTAATGAAATTAAAAAAACCTAACAATGATCGGGTCACGAAAAATATGTACAAATTAATTAAAAATGCTTCTCATAATTATTTGTTTATTTATTTTTAATGTTTCTCGTAATCATATAATAAGTGATGATATTATAATTTACACTTTATTACATGAAATATTAATATTTAATATTGGTTTTTAAATTGTACATTATATATTGTATTATTTTGATTAATGCGCTGAAAGAAACTTGGTAAATATTCCACTCAGCCGAGAATTCCCTTTCAAATCAAATTGTAAACACCTAACAATGATCGGGTCGGGACAAAAATTTGCAAATTGGTTAAAAATGGTACTCATAATTATTTCTTTAAATATAGATTTAATATTTGAATTATAATAAGTAATATTATTGTAATATATATTTTTAAAAAATTAATTAAAAAAAATTAAATCTAAAAATAATGTTGGATTTTATTAAGGGCGGTTTACCTCCTTGGCTGATGACCGTCGTTCCGGACATAAAGATGCGAGAGAACGACTCGCGTGAGTACCAAGACCAAACATTTCAACTTCCAATGCCAATTCATTGTTTCCACCGGCTTCCCCTCTCGACAATCACGCTACTGCTTATATTGTTTCACCAACAGGCTATATGCATTACGTCGAAGTGTACCTACGAGAGTTATTGACCAGAATAGAGCCCTTGCTACGAGGAAACGGTGGTCCCATAATTATGGTCCAGGTCAGTGCATTGCTCGTGTCTCATACAAAAGGTACCGTTTTGAAAAGTCGATATTATCAGACGTACGAAACTACATGCTAATCGTATCTTGTGATAGATCGAAAACGAGTACGGGAGTTTTCGCGCGTGTGACGCTGCATACAGAACGAATCTGTACAACATCGTAAAGCGCTACGTTGGGAGCAAAGCCTTGTTGTACACGACCGACGGTTCATCTACAGCGGCTCTACGTTGCGGCGCAGTTGACGGGGCTTACGCGACCATAGACTTCGGGACGGGTGGAAACGCCAGCCAATATTTCGCTATAATGAGAGCGTTTCAGTCGACCGTAAAAAAATTGACAATGATTTTTGCATGCGTAAAATTCATCCGGCAGCTTAAGAAAAAAAATTCGTCACGCAGGGCCCCCTGGTGAACTCGGAGTTTTATCCAGGCTGGTTGTCCCACTGGGGAGAACCGTTCCAGAGAGTGAAAACAGCCGACGTTGTCAGAGTACTCGAAGAAATGCTCGCGTTGGATGCCTCGGTGAACATATACATGTACTACGGTGGTACCAACTTCGGATTTACCGCAGGTAACTCAGGAGTAAATTAATATTACACGAATTCGTAATACGACATTGAACTTATTGGGTACTTTGATTATTTAATCGGAAAATATTATATTAGAAGCTGCAGGTGAAAAAATAATATTGAAAAGTGTATTATACTCGAATTTTTTCATGTGAAGAGATTTAGAAGTTTTTATTTATTTATATTCTGTTAATTTAATTATGGAAGGATGTTAACGTACTGTTGTGCATAATATAAATTCAGATTTATTAGTTACTTCAGTTACATGAAAAAAGAGCTGAACTTTTGAGTCAACTAAATATAATTTTTGAATTAGTTGTGTTAAAATGGTGCGCGGGTGACGTTTTGTAAAAATATTTTCGTTGCATGATGGTAGAAGTCACTGAATATTGTTGATGAATTATGTTAATGATATCAATCAGAAAATATATATGTTTGCCACGAAAAAAAATAATTATGCTCGATATTCCGCATAAAAGAAGAATATGGAAAATAAAAATGTATCAGCATACAATAAATCATTGTAAAATTAAATTGATATGAGAATTTGGAATGTTCAATGAAATTAATTGATCATTGGAGTTACATAATTTTTTGAAAATCAAAGCTAATTTTTAAGCTGATATTTTCAAAGCTAAAATCAATTTGTTCAAAAAAAATTCCATGTACAATTTTGAATAGGAGAACAAAATCACAAATTTATATTAACGGGTTGCACTTAGCTCGTGGCATTAAAAAGGTGAAATTTTTGTGATTTTTTTCTAGAAAAACCTGTGCAGGTTTTCAAGATTTTTTTGACATCAAAGAGTCTGATTTTGAGGATAATTTTTGTATCGGAAAATATTTATAAATGTGGTAGATACAATGGTTCGGGCAGACCGCGGTTTGAAAAGCGTCCTTTGCGGTGACCACTGCTGCACAGAAACAAATCATCAGAAAAAAAATCAAAACGCATTTCGTTTTTGCATGAAATTATCTACTGCTTACAAGGAAAGGTTGCGATTCCGACGAAATTTGGCATGCTGGTAGAATGGGTGAAAATAGGTGACACGTATTTTTTTTATATCTGTGGAACCCGATTTTTAAGGGTTGAAACGCACCCTCGAAAATTTGGGTGTTTTTCGTTTTTCGGATTTCGTCTTAAAAGGTAAGGCCACAGTAGAATTTTCAAAAAATCGATTTTTTTCTCGCTAAAACGGTGCTTTATCATCATAAGAATAAGTTACTATTCGATTTATAGCAAGAACATTTTTTTTCACCGACATTGAGCTTATAACGTAAGCCCACCTCTGGGACGGCCACAGAGTACCTAAAACTTTAAACGCGTTTTTCTCGAAACAGCTTTTTCCAATTGGTGTGATAAATAACTTCAACAATTTTCACTCGATGTACTTCAAGTTTAAAAGTTATGTTCCTAATTGCATTTCGCAGAGAAGTACGTACGGAATTTCTGATTAATCGAAAACTTTTCATTTTATGCGCAGTTTTGTACGAAATTTTTCACTGAAAATTCATTCAAATACCTACAACTTTTGAGTAAAACAATATTTTTTCAATTCCGTAAGTACGTCTCTAGGTATTCTAATGTAGATTGACGAGAATTTTTGTTTTTTGCTCTAGGGCAAAAATTGTGGATACTAAATGTCACGCCGCGGAGCGCCTAAAAAAAGATAACAAAAGAAAATTTTAGTAGACGGCCATTTTGTACATCGAAAAAAAAAATATATATATTTTCTAACAGCTTGATATTCATAGATGTGTAATTAATTTTATGAGTGAATCACTTTTTCATACGAAAAAAATTGTTAAATTCGCACAAGATTTTATACCCGTTACTGTGGCCTAACCCCTTGAGTGAGTTCCAAAACGTTTCAATTGATAGTTCCAATTGATAAACTAAGTTCCAAAACGGAAAAAAAATTGGGCGCTTACACCTAACTGAAATTTCTGAAAATCTCGATTTTGATGATTTAAGGGGTTACCCCGACTTGCGATTTTGAAAACATCGATTTTTTTTATTGCATTTTTTTGAAGTATAAGTATCCGGGCCCATACTTCTGTATGGGCCCGCAATAGATGACTCTATGTAAGTTTACAAAAAAAAATATTTTCTTCGTGTAAACTGAAATTGAAACTTTAAACGCGTTTTTTCTCAAAATGGCATTTCTGAAGTCGGTGACCAAGATTACTCGAACACTAATGAACCGATCTTCTTGAAATTTTGCAGGCTTATTTAATACATAAAAATGTAGTCTTTAATCGTTCGATTTTTTTTTTCGAAAAAAATGGCCGTTTTATAGCCAAAAAACGGCCGTTTTTTTTTTCGTTAAAATCGAACCATTAACTTTGACTGTCCGCCATTTTGTGAAAAATGAATATTTTTTAAAATCCTTCGATTAAAGTCTAGTTTATACTTATATTTGACTAAATCCATCCGCATTTTTTTTCAGATGATCCACTTCGCCACAATGTTGGTCACCGCAAACCGTGTATATAAAAACATTATTTCATTGACGGCCATTTGCCACTAAACAATGTAATATTTTTCAATAAAAAAATTACTGGAAGCTCTTCAAGATGTGTTCTTTAAGGTAGTACCTCCACAGAAGAGTTGAATTAAGAAATGGTTGAAATTTGACATATATGTTATTCAATACATTATCCAAACATCTATGCAATTTGAATAAGTTTGACCACCCCAAACCTGAGATATTTACACTTAAAGTTGGCTTGGTTTACACGCAACAGATGCGTTATGATTGGCAAACAGAGCATCATTAATTTTACCGTCAAAACTAAAATTAAGAAATTGATAAAAAACGAGGATAAGCTAGAGTAAGATATCACGAATAATGTGAAAAAAAATGAGAATGATTCACCATCTAGTTTCCAAGATATAACCATGAAAAGCCCTCACAATTTTGGTGCAAAGCCTGGCAAAGCCTGGCAAAGCCTGGCAAAGCCTGGAAAAAAAACAATTGGGGCAAAGTCTGGACAGTCCCAGCAAAAAGTTTACTGGCAATGGTAGATCAAAAACACAATATAAAATATATTTTACGGCAATAAATGATATCCATCGTATTATCTACTAGTACCGAGTCAATATTGCGTAGTTTTTAATTTTATTTATTACTATTTAAACCAATTATCAATCTTTTAAACATGAACATGGTATGTAAACTTTTGGTTGCGATTTTCGCAGAGGAACTACCTTAAGATGGAATATTGATCGATTAAAAAAGTTTTGTAGTTTTCTTTAAAAAAATTCATGAAAAAGGCCTTTTTTGCGCTACAAGTGGGGGTAACGTCTTAATGACTCATCATATTTGATGAGTAATTAAATCATCGAATACCTCACTGTCTATCCACAGGTGCGAATGGACCTCAGGGTTACGCTCCCCAATTGACCTCGTACGATTACGACGCGCCTCTGACCGAGGCAGGAGATCCGACCGACAAGTATTTTGCGATTCGCGACGTAATAGCCAAGGTAACTTCCGGCCGATCGACAATTGGCCACCCTCCGTTCGAAATTCGACCAAACTCTGCTCGGGCCAAAGGCTGATGTTTCTTCATCACTTTTGCTTCCAGTATCTTCCATTGAAGAACCTCACGCTGCCGACCGTCAAGCCTAAAGGAAACTACAGATCGGTCGTACTGGAACCGGTCGTGAAGCTCTTCGATCCGGTCGCCAAACGGGCCTTCGGCTCGGTCAGCGGAAATTACGAGACAGCGCCAACATTCGAGGCACTTGGTATCGCTCACAATCTCGTGCTATACGAGACTGTGTTACCGGAAATTCAGAAAGACCCGGCTGTGCTTTACGCCCGCACGATGGATCGCGGCCTGGTGTACGTCGACTCGCGGCTCGCGGGAGTTACGTCCCGAAGCGACGAAATGTACGCGGTCAGCCTCGCGAGATCTTATGGAAAAAATCTTCAAATTCTCGTCGAGAATCAGGGTCATTTGAATTTCGGCAATACCACCGAAGATTGGAAGGTAAATATACGCGCTAAATCATTCACTTTCCATCCCCATTTTAAGGGGGAATATCCCTTTGTGCAGCTGAAAATAAGCGAATTGTTCAAGATTAATTTGTGTCAAAACTATTCATTCTACGGAGTTAAAGTTTTATGTACATATTTAATTTTTTTATTTGACCAATTTTTGTTTATATTTAAAATTCTCGGCTATACGGAACTTGCTTCACAGACGCTGACAAGCGTCTGGTGCATTAATCTGAAATATCAAAGCCAAGGAGTTTTAGATTTCCAAGACCCACACGCTCTATGTGAACCTAGAAAATCCAAAGTAAAGTGAACATTCGAAAAAAAGTACGTGTTTGGAAAAATTCTCGATTTTTCATGAAATGTTTACTATAGCGGTTGTTAATGTGAGAGTAATTCTCAAGGAACTTTTGGTTCGCATGGACGGTAATTATGTTAGCTAAAAGACTGCAAAATTTCAGGGGCTCTATCTACCTAGAGGCCAGAAAACAGTGGCCAAATTCCGAATTTTTCCGCGACGTTTGGCGGTAGCCACTCTCCAGCTTAAGGCCTTAGGCCACGGTAACGAGGATACAATCATGTGCGAATTTAATAATTTTTTTTCGTATGGAAAAGTGATTCACTCATAAAATTAATTACACATGCCTGTACTATGAATATCAAGCTGCTAGATTTTTTTTTGATGTACAAAATAGCCGACTACTAATATTTTCTTTTTTTAGGCGCTCCGCGGCGTGACATTTAGCATCCGCGATTTTTTACCTAGAAAAAAAAAACAAAAATTCTCGATGATCTACATTAGAATACCTAGAGAAGTACGTACGTACGGAATTTAAAAAATATTGTCTTATTCAAAAGTTGTAGGTATTTGAACTTAACGGAGACTTTGTCCTTGGAGTGCCATATTTCAGGTGTTTACATTTTATTTTTTTTAAAGGAAACGAGTAAAGCTTTTTGAGTGTGGTTTTTTTCTTGCTTTTATTCATGATATACAGAACGTTCAAAAATTTAAAAAAAAAACCAAAATGGCGGCCGTTTCAGCTCCGCGAAAACAGGTCCTCAAATCGCGGGACGTAAACGGCTGACATCACTGCCCCCTCTTTGTTGATCTGAAACACAAATTCAAAGCATATTATCAATCTGTGACTCTTTAGTCATGGAATGACGGATGGGTTTTTCGTTTGGTACAAATTTCGGAAAATGGCGGCAATTTAAAAAAAATCGAAATTTCGCATTTTTTTCGCATAAAAAAATAAATAATAAATGCAAAAATGTATCTATCGAAAAAACGATCCGTCATTCCGTGAAGACATATTTTCTGAGTATGCTCTCCAAATTTCAGGTCGATATGTTAATTACACCGGTCAGGAGAATGTCAGCCATTTTTAAAAACGTGTTTTCGAGAAAAACGCGTTTAAAGTTTTGTAATGTAACACAAATGTGTTTATAATTACCGCTAATCGGCAATGCCTGGTCCATAGAGGCATCCCTCCTCTTCTTCTAGCTGCTCATGTTGAGCTCAAATTGATTTTTTGAAAATTTCAAGGACAAAGTCTGCCTTAAGAAATGAATTTTCAGTGAAAAATTTCGTTATAACTGCTCATAAAATGAAAAGTTTTCGATTAATCAGAAATTCCGTACGTACTTCTCTGCGAAATGCAATTAGGAACATAACTTTTGAATTGGAAGTAAATCGAGTGAAAATTGTTGAAGTTCTTTGTCACGCCAATTGAAAAAAAAGCTGTTTCGGGAAGTTTCGAGTAGTCGGCCATTTTGTACATCGAAAAAAAATATATATATTTTCTTACAGCTTGATATTCATGCTAAATAGATGTGTAATTAATTTTATGAGTGAATAACTTTTTAATACGAAAAAAAATTGTTAAATCCGCACATGACTTTATACCCGTTACTGTGGCCTAAGGCCTTAATGTTAATAATAAATAATCTCGTGACATAAATATAAGCAGGCGTAATAAATGACTCCAAATTTTCATTTTGAGTTGTATAAAATATTCGCAGCTGCAGTTTTTTCATAACAATCATCGATCATGTTATAATTTTTCAAGATATTCATATTATTCCTTATATTCATTTATTCGCGTTCGTTCTATTCCAGGGCTTGCTGGATGCGACAATCGACGGCACGGCCTTATCTCCGTGGCACGTAACCGGCTTCAAGCTGGACACGGTCGCGCAGCTGACGTTGTTCAACATCAGCGAGACCAACATCGACAGCGGACTTCTCAGCGAGGGTCCAGTTTTTCTTCGCGGCGAATTCAACGTGGCCGGCGAGCCCATGGACACGTATCTCGATACGACCGGTTGGGGCAAAGGTGTCGCCTATGTGAACGATCACAATCTCGGCCGATATTGGCCTTTGGCCGGGCCCCAAATGACCCTTTACGTTCCCTCGGCTTACCTGAAGAGCGGGCACAACAAGCTAGTCTTCCTCGAGTTCGAGTATGTGCCAGCGCGAAGAACCATCAACTTCCGGGACACGGCGAACCTCGGATAACCGGATGTGGCCGCGATCGGATCTTTGTCAACCTGGCAGGCCGTGTATATTAAGACAGTAACGGGTATAAAATCATGTGCGAATTTAACAATTTTTTTTCGTATGAAAAAGTGATTCACTCATAAAATTAATTACACATCCATCTAGTATGAATATCAATCTGTTAGAATTTTTTTTTCGATGTACAAAATGCCCGACTACTGATATTTTCTTTTGTTATCTTTTTTAGGCACTCCGCGGCGTGACATTTAACATCCACAATTTTTCAAGAACGAAAAACAAAAATTCTCGTCAATCTACATTAGAATACCTAGAGAAGTACGTACGGAATTTAAAAAATATTGTTTTATTCAAAAGTTGTAGGTATTTGAACTTGAGAAATGAATTTTCAGTGAAAAATTTCGTTATAACTGCTCATAAACTGCTCATAAAATGAAAATTTTTCGATTAATCAGAAATTCCGTACGTACTCCACTGCGAAATGCAATTAGGAACATAACTTTTAAATTTGCAGTAAATCGAGTGAAAATTGTTGGTCATTTGTCACGCCAATTGGAAAAAGGTGTTTCGAGAAGTTTCGAGTAGTCGGCCATTTTGTACATCGAAAAAAATATATTTTCTAACAGCTTGATCTTCATACTAAGTAAATGTGCAATTGATTTTATGAGAGAATATTTCATACGAAACAAAATTGTTAAATTCGCACATGATTTATACCCGTTACTGTGGCCTAAGGCCTTAATTTGAATAAATTTTTGTAAAAACCAATCAATAACTATCATCGGGATAGCAGCAATGATAGCAATAAATGGCCATTGATTTTCAATGCGAATAATGATAATAATCGCACCCTCGTCCAGGCAATGGGAAAACGTTCCATCAGCGGACGAGTTAATTGTGCCGAGAGGCAAATTGATCGACGATGACGGTACCGTTTGATTCTTCGATGCCGGTCAATGGGCGAACGCGAAGGTGGGAAATGAAGAAAAAAAAAAATCTTTTGTAAAGTTCTCGAGTTCTGGATCGAGGAGCCGACGATACTTCCTTGACAATGACGAATGAGAATAACGCTACGTGACGTCCGCGTCGTATCCCCATACGCTGCTGGAATTATATCACTTCCGGTCTTCGTGTACCGACGGAAAATCAGCTGTTTCACGGTTGCAAAAAATATATATATTACTGTTATTATCCTACACGTTCGTGAAGACGCGCGTTTTTTGGCGCCTGAGCCGATACTCGGATGGGTGACCGCGGATTCGGTGATTACCGAGCGAGACGCCATTTTTGCCGAATTTTACGAGACCTGCGAATGAATGTAGAATTTTTTTAATCGTAATAGTGAATTATCATCTATATTAATAAAATATTTAATGGCACGTGAAATATTAATTCGCCCGAATTAGCAGAAAAGCTTAGGATTGCTTAATTTACGAGATCTTGGTCGAGATGACGTCGCGGAAATTCATTTGATTTATAACGTTCGATCAAGTGTCGATTGGGCCAATATCGGAATAAAATAATTCTTAACTATTGGCACAGACGAGATAAACTCCGCCCTTCGTTCGAAAAACCACCCCCCCCCCCCCCCACCCCGCATGCGCACCGTGAACCAAAATGCGCCAGTACCAAGGACTCGTCCTATCTTTCCATTCACATTCGTAATATCGTCTTCGCTCCTCGCCTGTCTCGCGCGATTTTCATTCCGCTCTCGTGATACTCTTCCCTTGACGAAAACTCTTTTCGCGTCATTTTCCTTTGAAGTGCTCGAAATCTACTTGGAAGCAATGTCCGGTAAGTTTGAATTTTTCCTAAAAGTCGTCTTATTCCACACTATTTCCGGTTTACATGCTGTTGAAGTTTGTATCGATGGGATGCAACGAGAATTCTTTTTCAATTTATCCTTTCCGGTATTTCAAAAAAGCTTCGTTTGAAAATTTAGCTTATAGATCTCTGAATAAGCCGATTAAAAAATGGTTGGGGAATTTTCGTATCCAAGATCTACTAAAAGAAATTTGAGAAAAAATAATTTTCGATTGCACATTTTTATCGCAAACGTTATATGTTTTTATACGGAAAATACGAACATACAATTGCGTGCCAACATTTTTTTTACTCCACCTCACTTCCGGTTTCGACTTTTTGTATTGGACATTTTTGTTGCAAACATTAGATTTTTCCGTACAAATTTTAACCCCAAACAAACTGATGGGAGATTTGTGACAGCTTCGATCTCGGAACAGGACGTTCCCCTCGATCTCAGTTGTCCCGTTACCGGAAGTGACGCAAAAAGTGGCGTTGCCGAACCCCGGAAACTTTCGTGCCGAATGTGCGGCAAGAACTTCGACCGACCGTCCCTCCTCAAAAGACACTCGCGCACGCATACGGGTGAGTTAAGAAAGCGTAGAGAAATGGGAGCACGTTTCCGGGGATTCCCCATTGAGGCAGCAGCGTCTCGGGGATTCCCCCGTTTGTAATTTACGTCAGTTGAGCCACCGAGCTGAAGTTCGCCACCCAATCGAAGCGTTCTGAATTGTTATTTTTTATTTCGGCAATTCTTTAGGCGAGAAGCCCCACGGTTGTTCGATTTGCGGAAAAACGTTCAGTACGAGCAGTTCTCTGAACACTCACGCGCGAATTCACACCGGGGAGCGCCCTCACGAGTGTCCCCTGTGCAGTAAACGTTTCACCGCGTCGTCCAATCTCTACTATCATCGTATGACCCACTACAAGGTAGACGAATAACGTCGCGGCCCTCTTCGTTCCTTAAATTATTATTCCTTCGATTATTATCCCTAACCTCAATATGGGACCTGGACGATACCTGCATCTTTGAATTTAAATATCTCCGTGACAAATTGATATTTTTTTGCAACGAAGAAACGAGATTCTAAAATTGTGCGGCAAACTATAAGATCGAAAAATCCTACGTAAATCTTTGAAAATCGAAAATGCCACGATGTAACAAATATTCGAATGTCGCCTCGATCTTCACCCAAAGCAACGAATTCAGACGTACATAGAAGAGCAGTTCTTAAGGATATTATGTGCCAGTTTTATTGGGGGAATATCCCCCAAGGTTAGTTCTCGATTAGCGGCGCTGACGGCAGTTTTCATTCTCGCTCTCGCTTCCGCTCGTTGGCTTAAGGGGCCAGTCCACTTTGGAGCAACGAAAAATGGCTATTTTCGCCATTTTTTTTTTAGTTTTTTTTTAAAGATATGAATATAAAAGTTGTTGGGCTTGATAAATAAAGTCTTGAAATACATTTAAAAAAAATTAATTCATTTTTTATTAATTTTTAAGTACAAAAACTATAGTTTAACGTAACGCCTCAAAAATAGATTAGATTCAGTATGACACCAGCTACAAAATGACCCTTGGATATGAAGTTTCATCAAAAAATAAAAAATGGCAGATGAAAAACGAAAAAAGAAACGCATTTTTTCGCAAAAAAGGAGTGAAAATAAAAATTTCAAAACCATCGAGGGTCATCTTGGGTCATAATTACAATGTGTGGTTCAAATTTCAAGAGAATCGGTTTATTTGTTTTAGAGATACGATGGAGCTAGATTTTGAAAACGTTTCGAGAAAAACGCGTTTGAAGTTGATACTATGAAAAACTCTTACCTAAACGCAATCGGCAATTCCTGCACCGTACAAAATCCCTTCTGATTGCTCATCATCGTCGATTTCTTCAAATCTTGCTTGCTTTCAATTTTTTGAAATTTTCAAAGTGAACTGGCCCCTTAAACGCTGGGGATATAACGGCGTTCTGCTTACTCTTATAGATGTTGTGCGCTGGGAGAATCATTCTGTCCTGCTTTCTCTTATAGGTGCTATGCACTGAGAACACGTGCGATCGTTCTCGCTGGGAATACGCTCGCTCTTTCTTGCACCTTCTCGTTTCGCTAGCGCTCTCTCGTTGTTCCACTACCGTACAGTCCTTTTTTGAAATATTTTTAATGATTTTTTTTCGACCCGGCACGGCCTTTTGCAAGTGACGGTTTCTCGGCTATTTTTCAACCTACGAAAATTGCGTGCATAAATTATGGAATTTTTGAAAATCATTTTTATCCATGATAAACGTGGAAGGGGTAGAAGCTTCATTTTTTGTTTTTCATAAAGTTTCGTACGATTTCTTTCCCGCAAAGTAGTTTCATTTTTTTGCTAAAAAAGACAAATTTTGAAAATGCAACGTAACTCAAGAACTGTTATCCTTGAGAACGTAGCTCAAGGGTTTGAGAGAAAATGTCAAAAATATAAGAAGCTGAGTAAGCTTATACTAGATCGGTTGGAATTTTGTCAGAATGTTCCTTCGAAATCTTTTTACGTACGCCAATCAATTGTTTGGACGACACTACGAGCTTTGGCAACAAAAAAACCGCAAAGAATAACAAAGAAACTGAAAAATTTCATGAGACTTTAAAACCTAAAATTAAAACAGCTTCTCCTCGTGGTATTTTATCGTAAACCCCATACTTTTCAAGTTAAAGAATCCTATTAATTGAAGTTTCGAGCAAAAATAGCAAAAAAAAATCTCGAAGGAAAATTCTGAAAAGATTCCAGGCATGTTTTCGCTCGGCAATGTGTAAGAGAGAGATAGGTGTCTCATTCTGCCCCATCTGCTGTGACAGCTGTTCGCTCGCCACGCCGCCATGCGGCAGTTTGGGTCACAAAATACTTGTCTTCAGGCCGCCCATAACAACTGTTCTTCTATGTACGTCTGAATTCGTTGCCCAAAGTAACTTTACCGGTGTGCATTTTTGGAACGAAAACCAATCATTTTGTGCTAAAAAAAAAAACAAAAAATGGTAAAATATCGAATCTCGGAAATTTAATCCTCCACATCTATTGAACCTGGGGTAAAATAGTAAGTTAAAAAGTTTGGTTCTCGAACTGGCGTGAAACAACACTTTTAAAAAGTTTGGGGTTGTTTTGATTCGGGCCTGGGTTAAAACAGCACTTAATCAAAATGATCAAGGACCTTCTTCAATTCAGTCCTTAAAGGTTAAAAAAGTAATATCAATTAAAGCACCTTTTTCAACGAACAGTCCTTGGAGGCCCTCGAAAGCCTTTAACGGTCCTTAGACATCCCTAAAGGCCGTTAGAATAATAACTTCGAAAGAATGCATGAACCTTTTTTATTTATTGCTTATTATCCAGTGTACGAAAAGAAAGAAAAATCATTTAAAGCCCTTAGTACGATTTGTGTACGTCGCTGAAGCATCGCAGAAAAAAATAAGTGTTCGGACTCTTTTGACGTTTGAACGTGACTCCTGCATGAGATACAGGAGAAAAAAAAAGAAAAATGCACGCGCTCGAAACTTTTCGGCCAACCATCAAGGCTTCCGTTCCTCGATACGCGTCGCAGAAGATGCTCTCATGTTTCGTTTTACGATTTTTTTTCGTATTTCTGATGATGACCATTGCAGGAAAAGCCACACAAGTGCAACGATTGCGGACGATCGTTTCCGACTCCGGGCGACCTTCGAGCCCATCGTTACTCCCACACCGGCAATTGGCCCTTGCGATGTCCCTTTTGCGCTCGAGGCTACTGCAAACTCGCCGCCTTCCATCATCACGTTAAGTTGCACAGCGCTCACGTGAAGGAAAGACTTTTTCATCGCGCAGCGCCCAAGATCTGACGAGGCCGGTCGCAATAATTTTTTTACCACAGAGACTGACTTCGTCGTTTGCGCGAAGTGGAACGCCAAAGTGAACCTGCGGGAACGAAACGTTCGTTTTAAACCAAAATCGGATTCCGAACTATTCGAGAAAAAATTAAGAAGTAACGCCACTCTAGCGACGCGATAAAATGATGAAACTTCGAATACTTCTTGCAGCTAAAAAAAGGTCGATAAAAAATCTATTTAGGGCGAGATTTTTAGTATTTTCCTCAAAAAAAGGATGGTATTGAAGTTTGCATCGTTGAAATGCAACGAAAATATATTTTTATCGCATTCCCAAATGTTTTTTTTAACATTCAGGCTACGAACGTCATTGAAACATTTTTGAGAATCTTTATGAAAAATGTATAACCAAAAGCTGCAAAAAATAATCAAAATAATATTCAAATTAAAGGAATGAAAAAATCAAAAAGAATTTTTGTTGCATTCCAAGGATGTAAACTTCCACGTCATAAAAAACGTTAACACTTCGGAAAAAAAGGAGTATTTCCTGAAACGTGAGTTGAAGTTTAAAAAACGTCTACTCTTAACCTCTTTAAGGTAGTTGGGAAGAAAAACCGGAAGTCATTTTGGTACCCATTAGATTGAAAATTTATGATGATTTTCATAAATACTAACAATCGATATTGGTTATTGAGCACTCGGTTGATCATTATCGACTTTACTAGTAAGTTCATGTTTCAAGCAGTTGGCAACGCTACATAACCTCACTTTAGAAGAATTCAGACATCACCTCTCAACGACTCGACAAATGTCAAAACATGGCACAAGTACGTGCAAGTGGTAGTTTCTTTTCTACAGAAAATTCGTCTGTTTTTGTTCACGCAGCTAAATAATAAGAGATTGATTGGGCAGTTTTTAAAGTTTCATAATCAGGCAAATATACAGAACGAAAACAGAAAGAAATGTTAAAGTTGTCCAAATAAACATGTTTACAGCCGTCCTTCATATGTATATTTGTATACGTAATAATCAATAAAAAAAATTAAGATCTACAATCAACATATTTTTATTCATTTTTTATCCTTCGTTTTATTATTACTTTTATTCTATTTTTATTATATTTAGCATGATCTGCAGCGTAGGCATTCGGCGACATTCATATCGCATTCTGCGTGAATTGCCATCTAGGAATTTCCCCTAGCAATCACAGCTGACGCTCCGATCACCGTTTAGAGAGAGACAAATGCCGAATAGCAAAATTGAATAAATTATTGTGAAAAAATTGCACGGTGAATAAGCTACAATTTTTGCAGGTGAATTCAGTATTGATTAAAGATTCGAATAAGAAGTTTTGTTTGTTGGGTCAAACGACTAAATTTTACGTAAAGTTATCATTTCCGGTACAATTTTCGGAGGTTACGTTTGAGTGCGTGTATTTCAGGCCAACTTTCAACGTTCATATCTCGGAAAAGGTACGGTGGAGTGGCTTCAATTTTTTTATTTCAACGTGGTTAATGACCTACTTTCTTTATCTATCTCTTTCTCATCTTCTCTATCTATCTTTCTCATCTTCTCTATCTATCTCTTTCTCACAAAAAATAGGAGGTTAAACGTTAGTCGATTTTTGAATCGTTTCTTCCGAACCACCTTACCAAAGAATTTTAAGGAGAGATATGCACCTAGATGGTCGAGATCGAGGATTTAAAAGCTATGAACATTCCGTCGACCGTAGAAGGCCTACACTGTGGGCCTGGTATCGATGATTCCATGTAAGTTGACAAATTCCATGATTTATTCATTCCCAATTTTTCAAACGCGTTTTTCTCAAAACCACGTTTTTCAAATCGGTACCCAAAATTTCTCGAAAACCAATGAAACGATTGCCTTGAGGTTTTTTGTGGTTATTCTATACACCAATATCTAGTACTTGTCATAGGATTTTTTTCTTCCGTTACTTAGTTTTTGTTTTATAGGCAAAATAACAACTAATTTTTGGCCCAAAAATCACTATTTATGTTCAAACGTCCGCCATTTTGTCATAAATCGATATTTTCAAACTCGGCTATGACAAGTACTAGATTATAGTATCTAATTTAATAATCGTTTTTGGTTTTTTTTTCAGATGATTTTTGAAGAAACGCCAGTGGGTACCGTATACGCAGATTTTTTTACGACGCTCCAAGGATCATACAATATCCTTGTATATTTTTGATATTTTTAAATAAAGAAAATTCAACATATTTTCGAATGTATATACTTTTAGATAATTAAAACCCCAATCCGAAATTTCAAATAGTTTTCCTTGAAAAAATTCACAAAAATAACCTTTTTCCGGCTCCTAGGTGTATATCTCCCGTTAATCAATCATTTCAATCAATTAAATTTGTTGAATTAAATTTCTGAAAGAACAAAAATCTCACGGCACCTCGATTTAAGCATCGTTGGCCTCCTTCTCCTCAATGTCCTGCGACGGCGGAGCTTCCGTCTCCATTTTTTGCGCCTCGTCGACCTTCGGATTCTCGGGCTCGTCGACGGCGACGTCCATCACACTTTCGTCCCCTTGTTCCGCTTTTTTTTCGGCCACCTTCGAGACATCCGGTTCGCCGATAACTTCCGGCTTGTCCTTGGACTCCTCGTTGGTCTTGTCGGCGTCCATCTTGTCGGTGTTCGCGACTTCCCCAAGGACCCCGATACCTTCGGCCACCAGCTGCACTTCCGTTTCCATCTTGTCGGCGTTATCGTTGGCGCTGTCCTGGGCTTGATTGGCCGCTGAACGCGTGGCTTGAGCGTGGGCCGATGTGCCGATCTCGAGAATCTCCCGGAGCGCCATCGTCGCGTACGTCGAGGACGACAACGAGAACTCGAGGATGAGCGCTTTGTGTTTGCCCTCTGGAATTTACGTTGGCATGATTTATTTTTTTTCCAATTGGAGCGATGGTTTGATTATTTGAGCTGGGGAAAGTGAAGCTCGTTGGTTTACGGACTCATCGACGCGGTCGAAAGTCTTACCGGTCCCGACTTTGGGTGGATCCAGTCCTCGCATCTCGTCGACGTCCGACATTATCAAGTCGTCGTGGTAACCGTTGTAATGCACGATCTTCCAGGTCAGCGCGCCTGGAGTCTCCAGAATCTTTCGGTATCCACCGCCTAGACTGTACTTCCTGTAAGGACAATTTTTATTGTGCATTTTTTTTTCTCTTTTTTTAGGGGGGAGATAGCTTTAGACGAGGAAATTTGATGATTTTTAGGATTTTTTTTTTAAACGAAAGATTTCTTCACCATTTTTGAGACTCAGGGTATGTTTTATTACTACTTTTGGCTGTTACACGATCTTCTGAAAATTAACCTTTAAAAATGGCGAAGGTATAGCACGGTCTTCTAAACTGCATTTTTAAAACTGGCGTGACGTATAGCGGAAAAATTAATCGATCGATTTTAATGAACTTTGGTATAAATCTTTCTAACCTTATTATCTAAAACATGCCCCTGAATGCTTCTTTTAATGAAAAAAATATATATTTTATTGCACAATGTAACCTTTTTTTTCGAAAAATTCAATCTTTTTGTTTCAAAGCGTACCATTTAATCGATTTTCAGCATTTCTCACTTTTTTGTGGTTCATATTCTGCGCATTAAGGAGTTTTGGGACAAATGACGAAATGTTACCATTTGCTTCAAATTTCTACCGTAAATTCTCTGTCATATGCTGAATGCACTCGCCAAATTTTAAATCGACCGTCTACACCGTCTCTATAAAATTCACAATTGAAAGACACTTTTCAATATAAGGAGATGCCTATGCTGAGATAACATATGGAATACATTATGACACTGATGACAAATGATCATAACGTACTGAGTGATTTGACGGTTTTGCATAACATTTTTAACATTTTTTCACACTGTTTCATGCACGAAACTGCCATTCAGCGATAAGTGAATACATCGATAATGAATACAAACTGTCTTGCATAACATTTTTAACATTTTTCCACACTTCTTCATGCACAAAACTGTCATTCAGCGATAAGCGATAACATCTTCCTATGTTGAAAAGTGTTTTTTCAATTATACGTTTTATTAAAACGGTGTAGACAATCGTTTTAAGATTTGGAGGGTACATTCCGCAAATGACAACGAATTTACTGTATAAATTTGAATCAAATGGTAATAGTTTGTCAATTATCCCGAAACTCCTTAAGGCGGGATATACATTTTGACAGGACGAAAATAAGCAATGAAGGGATTTTTTAAACTAAGAAATAATTATTCTACAATTATCAAACTTTAGTAGTATATTTAAGTATACGAAACAATTTTTTTTAATGAATTCATCATCAAAATCGCTAAGTTGTGGCAAAGTGTTACAGCAAGGTCGCCGCGGGAGTTGCGAATCGGCGTGCAGTCTAGCTTCCCGTAGACTTTGATTTGCAAAAAAGTTCAAACATTTTTCCAGTTAGAACATGTATAGTTTCTATGTGACGGTAATTAGAATGAAGAAGATGACACCCGTTTACAAAAAAAAATCAACATTTCACGCAACATTTCTGTAAAGCGTGGATTAAAAAAGTAGTTTTTTTAAATTAATTCTTCAAAAACAATTCCCGTCAAGTAGAAGGTACTAATATTATCAATATTTCTACCAAGTTTCAACTCAATTAGCTTAATAGTTTTTGAGCAATCCTGCACGCCATTTTCCATAATACAGTTTTGAGAAAAACGCGTTTGAAGTTCACGCCCGCTCCGAATCCGAGCGGTGAGGCACAGCGTTGACGGGCTGTAACGTTCGAAGTTTTTCGAATTTCGCTTTGAAACTTTCGGAAAATATCCTACATATGTAGTTCTATCGTTTAAAGAAGAAAAAACACAAATCGATTTTTTGATCGTTGTATATGTATCCGCCTTAAGGCCTTAGGCCACAGTTACGGGTATAAAATCATGTGCGAAATTAACAATTTTTTTCGTACGAAAAAGGGATTTACTCGTAGAATTAATTACACATCTATTTAGTGTGAATATCAAGCTGTTAGAATTTTTTTTCGATGTACAAAATGGCCGACTACTCGAAACTTCTCGAAACAGCTTTTTTCCAATTGGCGTGACAAGTAACTTCAACAATTTTCACTCGATTTACTTCAAATTTAACAGTTCTGTCCCTAATTGCATTTCGCAGAGAAGTACGTACGGAATTTGATTAATCGAAAACTTTTCATTTTATGAGCAGTTTATAAGCAGTTATAACGAAATTTTTCCCTGAAAATTCATTTCTTAAGTTCAAATACCTACAACTTTTGAATAAAACAATATTTTTTAAATTCCCTACGTACTTCTCTAGGTATTCTAATGTAGATTGACGAGAATTTTTGTTTTTGTTCTAGGTAAAAAATTGTGGATGCTAAATATCACGCCGCGGAACGCCTAAAAATTTTGTACATCGAAAAAAATATATATGTATTTTCTAACAGCTTGATGTTCATACTAAATAGATGAGTAATTAATTTTATGAGTGCATCACTTTTTCATACGAAAAAAATTGTTAAATTCGCACATGATTTTATACCCGTTACTGTGGCCTGACCCCTTAATAAAAGAAAAATCTTCGTTGGTTTTTTTCGGATTAATCACGCCAACGCTCTGTGTCACGCCGTCTGACAACATCCGCCGCAACCCGTTTAGAAGACCGCGCCATATCTCCGCCATGTTTAAAGATCAATAAAATAAAAAAATTCCATGGAACAGCCAAAAGTAGTAATAAAACATACCCTAAGTCTCAAAAATGGTGAATAAATCATTCCTTTAAGGGGAGGGTAGGGGTTTGCGCTTTTGAAAAATCGATTTTTTTTGTCTTTTCTTATAGTTAAACATTTCAAGAATATAATACCAAAATTTCTAGTCAATCAGAGCAAAACTCTCAAAGTTATTGACTATTTAGTCCCGCTCCTCTAACACTGTAGCTCCGACAGCTAAAACTTCAAACGCGTTTTTCTCGAAACCACTTTATCAAAGTCCGTGTTCACTGCCATTTGAAAACTACATGACCGATTTATTTCAAACTTGGTACACACTTTCTACATATAAAATACCTTCCCCCAACGGTTAGTTTGAGATTTTTGTTTACATTGAGGGGGTTTTCCACCCCCAAAATGGCGGAACTTTTCGTGAAAAATAGCACTTTTCACTTTACATGACCACAAAAAGTTTAGAAATGAAAAAAAAAAAAAACAAATTATCAAAGATCGTTGGGGGGAGGATTTTCTGATACTTTGACTAAATTTTAATGGTACTTGATTTCAGATAATTTCTAGCTGACATACAGTGAACACCGCAAATCGTGTTTCCAAAGGCGTTCTTGGAAAAGCTTTGTCACCGGCTTGTTTGTGGATATTTTCGCGTACAAATTTCGCGGAATGTTCTTGAAATGACACTTAACAATGTACAAAAGGTTTCAATAAATTTACTCTATCCATATAGATAAAAAAAAATCGCAAAAAAGTGTTTTTCTTTTCACGCTGAAACCCCTACCCTCCCCTTAAACAAAGTTCTAAAAATCATCAATTTTACCCTCGCCTAAAGATATCTCCCCCCTCAAAACCATTCTCTTTAGCGCAAACAAAAATTGAAAACCAGCACAAGTTTCTCAAAAAAAAAAAAAAATCACAAAAATGTCTCCTTTTTCCCATGAAAGTTTCACACGGCGGTTCAACTCACTTGTTTTTCTGTCTGAGGTCCGTGGTCAGGTCGTCCTTGGCGAGGAACTCGTCGTACCAGGCCTTCGCGTACGCCGGATACGTGACTTTCCATCCGGGCTTTGGCATGACGACATCCGCGAGAGTGTAACTCGATAGATCCTCTTCGGTGAGGATTTTCACAGCGGGCAAGTTGAACTCATCTCTAGGATCGTCGAGTGTCTCGCTCTCCGTTTCGGCTTTGGCTTCTTCGCCGATCGAATCGTCGATTGTCTCGTTCTCCGTTTTGATCTCGGCTTCTCCGCCCTTCGAATCCTCGACTGTCTCGTTCTCCGTTTTGGCTTCTCCGCCCTCCGAATCGTCGACTGTCTCGTTCTCCGCATTGATTTTGGCTTCTCCGCCGATCGGATCGTCGATTGTCTCGTTGTCCGCTTTGACGTTGGCTTTTTCGCCGATTGGATCGCCATCGTGCCGAGCAGCCTCGTCGATCGGTTGTTCATCGTTATTTCGGGCTGACTGTTCAGTTTTAGCCGCGACTTTCGGTTTCGGGAAGTCGACGTCCTTCGGCTCGTCCCTCGGCAGCGGGTAGTCCATAGTTTCGGTCGCGCTCTTGGGATCGTTTTTCTCGTAGACAAGATCGCCGACGATCGGTTTCGGGCCAAATTCCTTGACGCGTCTCGTGACCATGTGATTCCATACGAAGCTCTGATAGGAGTGAATGTACATGAGCCTCGCGTTTCTGGGTATGTGATCGAGAGCGCCCTGTGGATTATTTTCCCCGGCTTTAACGAGGCCGCGGAGCAGCGTGGCTTCGACCTTGCCCGAGCGAGTGATCGGTCGGAGGGCCGACGCGGCGTCCTTCGTTTTCTGATAGATCTCGCGGGCGGTCGTCATGTCGCGGTGTTGTTCGCCGACGCGGGGTTTCAGTATGAGTTCGATGGCCTCCCGCCATTTTCCCTGGAGAAGAGCTTTGCCGATCTCGTGCGTGGGTATGGCGGCGATCGAGCCGAATCTCTGGAGGCCGTAGTAATTAATGAAGCCGTTATCGCGCAACGAGGTCATCGCGCGCTCGATTTCCTCGTCCGTGCCGTCAACGCTCCTGAGCGCGATCCTGAAGTGATTACCGTTGAGGGTGCCGAGCTTGAGAGGATCTTTCGAAAATTGAAAATTGCCGACGTAAGCGCCGCGCACCTGGCGAGCCGCCGCGTGAATATTCCCCGGACTGACTTTTTTCAAGCTGACCCACTGCGTCGTGTGGGCACGACGATCCTTCGTGCCCGCGTAATGAAAGAGATTCGCGCGTATGCGCAACTTGAGGGCGAGCTGATTCAGCGCGTCCATCGTGTCCATGTTGACCTTGTGAAGACGGAAGCGGCAGTAATTGCCCTCGCGACTGCTCCAATCCTCGCGGCGATCCTCGCGTACCTGGCGAGCCGCACGTTCCTTCCATCTCGACAGTACGATGATCTTTCTGTCGTCCCGCTCCTTCGTCTCGCTGTTCACCGACGGTAGTCTCTTCGCCGTTGTGTGAATCCTCTTGCGCGTCTCTTTGTCCATATCCGTAACGTCGATCTCGGTCGGCCCCGCGTCGCCCGACGGCTTCGCGAACGCCTCCAGCTTCTCCAGCACCTCAGCTGGTAACGACTCTGTGAGCTCCGCGTAGTCTCGCAAATCACCCGCGTCGGGCGGTATGTCCTGATTGGTCAACTTGCATATCTCGTCCTCGGGACTTATCTCGTGAACGTGGAAGTCGCTGAAACGCTCCTTGAGGATGCCCACGAAACGCTTGTGGGAACCGACGAATTCCGTTACACCCACGTCCTCCTCCTTCAGACGCTCGCCAACTTTGTATCGCGAACGCTTGACGTCGTAAGACGAATGACCGGACTGCGTGTGACGCTTGTACGAGTTGCCACGGTGACCGCCACCTCTGCCACCACGGTACCCTGCATCGGGCGAAACATTTTTTACGTCAAGCGGCGAGAATTCTTTGCCTTTGGGCCAGGAAGAAATTTGCTGATTTACGGGATTTTTTTCACCATTTTTGAGACTTGGGTATTTTTTATTACTACTTTTGGCTGTTACGTGGTATTTTTTTATTTCTATTAATCTGCAAAAATGGCGGAGGTGTCGCACGATTTTAAAAACTGGCACAATGTATGGCTGGAAAACTAATCGACCGATTCTGATGAAATTTGGTATAAATCTTTCTAACTTTGTTGTCTAAAACATGAGTCTAAATGTTTTTGAAAAAAAAATGATGTTTTCTAGTGCAAAATGTAGCCATTTTTTTTTCGGAAAATTCAATCTTTGTTTCAAAGCATATCATTTCATTGATTTTGGACTTTTGTCACTTTTTCTTGGTTCATATTGTGCGTATGAGTGTTAATGAAAGGAAAATGTTTGTTGGATTTTTTCAAATAAGGGGACTTCTGCTAATTAGGCGGCCAAAAATAAAATTTCTCAAATTTGTCGCAGGTAAGAAAACTGCTATGTTAGAATGATGAATGGATACCAAACAATGGGGATAACCCCTCCTGGTACCCAACTGGAACGATTAGCAATATATATATGAGAACGGTTTGTAATGTCTATAACAAAGAAAATTAATTTGGCCACCTAATTACCTTAAGGGGTAAGGCCACAGTAGAATTTTCTGAAAATCGATTTTTTTTCCGCTAAAACGGTGCTTTATCATCATAAGAATAAGTTACTATTCGATTTATAGCAAGACTTTTTTTCCTTTATGGAGTACCTAAAACTTTTAACGCGATTTTCTCGAAACAGCTTTTTTCCTATTGGCGTGACAAATAAATTCAACAATTTTCACTCGATTTATTTCAAATTTAGAAGTTATGTTCCTAATTGCATTTCGCAGAGAAGTACGTACGGAATTTCTGATTAATCGAAAACTTTTCATTTTATGAGCAGTTTTATGCGAAATTTTTCACTGAAAATTCATTCGAATACCTACAACTTTTGAATAAAACAATATATTTTTAAATTCCGTACGTACTACTCTAGGTATTCTAATGCAGATTGACGAGAATTTTTGTTTTTTGTTCCAGGTCAAAAATTGTGGATGCTAAATGTAATGCGGCAGAGTGCCTAAAAAAAAAGAAAAGATATTAGTAGTCGGCCATTTTGTACATAAAAAAAATGTATATATATTTTCTAACAGCTTGATATTCATACTGAATAGATGTGTAATTAATTTTATGAGTGAATGACTTTTTCATACGAAAAAAAATTGTTAAATTCGCACAAGACTTTATACCCGTTACTGTGGCCTTAAATACCCCTATGTGCGACGCAGCGTGTCACGTCTGACAACATCCGCCACAACCTGTTTCAATGGCTAGCGATGCCTCCACCGTTTTTGAAGATTAATTTACAAAAATACCATGTAACAGCCAAAAGTAGTAACAAAACAAACCCTAAGTCTCAAAAATAGTGGAGAAATCTTTCGTTTGAAAAAAATCATGAAAATCCGCCATTTTTGCCTCGCCTCAAGGCATCACGCTCCTTGATTCATTTGAGGTTATGTCGCGCGCACAACGCGAGGTCGCCGTTTGGATTAAGACGTCGCTGACCGGATTGCTGCTTGTGATCACTGTTCTGATTTTCAGTCTCGGATGCGCGTTGTTCCGCATCCTCGTCGCCACGATGCTGACGCGATCCTCCTCTGCCTCGGTAGCGTCCATAACCTCTCTCCGGCTTCTTGTTGCGCCACGACATCGCCAAAGATCTTGACTATCGCTTAACAGTGAAAAATAACGGTGGAATTGTTATATTTTATTGACGAGCTCACGTGAAGTGTTCCTTCGAGAATTCATTCGTTACTTGATATCACTGGTGACAAAGCTGACGACGACGCGGTATTCGAAATTGGCAACCGGCTAAACTGTTCGACACCGAAGGTTGCACGCAGTTGCACGTGCTTAGGAAAAATCGTGAATACGAGTTAACGGACAAGTGCAACGTGACGAAGAATCACCGGCGTTTTCTGGCCTATAAAAATCCCTCGCTAATGCGAAGCGGGAAATTTGAAAATGATCGAGCTAAAAATACGACAAACTCAATATGGGGCTACATCTACCTAGAGGCTCGAAAAAAATGGCGAAATTTCGAGAAAAAAATTCTGGGAAACGGTTGGTTAAGAGAAACGTATTTATTTGTAACACGAAGGTACATATATTGAGAGACTGAAAAAAAAACATCACAAAATACAGAAAAAAAATGGCCGCCGGCAGATGATTAAAAAAATTTCGCGACTTTTGGCGGTGGACACTCTGCAGCTCAAACGGTCTATCTGAAATCTAAAAACCAAACGGATTATTTAAGTCAACAATAAATACGAGTCGTTGACGATCGTCAATTTTTTTTAATCTTTTTTTTTAACGCGGCGACGATTTGAAACTCGAGCATACAAAATCTATGAAAAAAAGTCAGCATTGTTCGGTAAGTATTAAAAAATGAATATCTATTTTTAAGAAGTAAGATCGTCAATGACTTTTCAATATTTCTTATCATATCTCCTGCAAATTTGGAAAGAATGCATTAAGTGGTTCTCGAGAAATCATGTCCACCGACTTTGACAACAGCGTTTCGAGAAATACGGGTTCGAGGGGAGGGTAGGGGTTTGCACTTTTGAAAAATCGATTTTTTTTGTCTTTTCTTATAGTTAAATATTTCAAGAATATAATCCCAAAATTTCAAGTCAATCAGAGCAAAACTCTCGAAGTTATTGACTATTTAGTCCGGCTCCTCTAACACTGTAGCTCCGACTTCTCTAAACTTCAAACGCGATTTTCTCGAAACCACTTTTTCAAAGTCCGTGTTCACTGACATTTGAAAACTACATGATCGATTTATTTCAAACTTGGTACACACTTTCTACATATAAAATACCTCCCCCCAACGGTCAGTTTGAGATTTTTGTTTACATTGAGGGGGTTTTCCACCCCCAAAATGGCGGAATTTTTCGTGAAAAATAGCACTTTTCACTCTACATGACCACCGAAAATTTAGAAATGAAAAAAAAAATTATCAAAGACCGTTGGGGGTAGGATTTGATGATACTTTGACTAAATTTTAATGGTACTTGATTTCAGATAATTTCTAGCTGAGATACAGTCAACACCGCAAATCGTGTTTTTCCAAAGGCGTTCTTGGAAAAGCTTTGTCACCGGCTTGTTTGTCGATATTTTCCGTACAAATTTCACGGAATGTTCTTGAAATGACAATTAACAATGTACAAAAGGTTTCAATAAATTTACTCTATCCATATAGATGAAAAAAATTCGCAAAAAAGTGTTTTTTTTCACGCTGAAACCCCTCCCCTTAAAGTTTGAAGTATGGTGCTGCCACCGCTCTACCGACTATTAGGCGCTGCAGCTCATTCGATTTTAGGAATATTCCACTGAAATTTTTAGCTAAAAATAGCTAAAACGTGTATCACCTTTTAGCTATCGAATTAAAATATTTTTGGAAAATGCAATTTTTTGACCCACCTAGGTATCTACCTACAAGAAATAACGGGCTACACCTCTAGCCCGTTATTTCTTCGATTCTCTTTCTTTTATGGAATAACATTCCCCTAAAAAACTCCTCATCGAAAACGTTAGACGTTCAATCTTTAAAAAGTACTTTTCAATCAATACTTGCCGCGCCGCGCAACAGATGGCGATACGTGCCTCGCCCGAGCGAAACCAGATGGAGCTCTCATCCCGATGCAGTTTTTTTTCCTTTTTGTTCCCCTCCAGTCACGGCGTTCATCTTTTATAATCAAATTTAAACGGAAAAAGCTCGCTGAATATTCCCCTTTTATGCACGTTCGCGAAAATACCGCATGTATTTCAACAATCGCTTGTCGCTGTCGCTAGCACGGCGGCGACTATTCGCGGATCGGGGGGGATCTCATTAGCGATCGCGTGGTACCGGCAAATAATGTGGGAAAAAAAAATGCAAATACAATCAAGCCGCCAATAGCCGCTGTCAGTATGTAGCAGACGCCTCTCGCGTGTTCGCACATACGCGAATTGAATGACCGTGTGTATTTTTTTTCTCCTCTCGCTTCGTTTTGCCTCTCGTACGAGTGAAGCCTCTCCGGGCGTGAAGTCAAAGAGGCACGAGCGTCACGTCAAATTAGAATTGGAAATGTCTCTCGCTGTTGGACTTTGTTTTGTCGTTAAGAGTGCATTTCTGGGCGCTGGCTGAGTATTATTTGCCGCGAGTGTTACGTGTGGGAGACTGCGAACGGTACGAGCGTGAGAGAGAGAGAAGGAGAGTGACACGCGAATGGGCAAATATCCTCGAAGGAGTACAGAAAAATAGTCGTCTTATCGTCGCGCGAACGCCAAGCGTGTCGAATCTCCCGAAGATGGAAAAAAGTCACGAGTTCGTCGATCTTTTGGCGGACAGGCGCAAAGAATCGGATCTCCTATGGGTGTCAAGACCGATGGAGCCGCTCTTGCCTCATTCACTTCCGCCCGAAGCCAAATATTCGAGAAGCCGCGCCATCCAAGAGGTACTCGCCAGTCCCAGAGTCGTTCTCACCGTCGAATCCCTCGCCGCGGCCCGTGGCGTCGACAAGTCCGTTCTCCTGAGGGAAGCTTACGAGATGCTGGAGGAGATGGCGAGCAAGGCGCATCTTCCGACCGTTCGCTGGATAGGTAAACGCAAAGAGAGTAACTAGACATTCCCAATGCGCGATGTTGAAGACGATCTGATTCGCTTTTACCAACGTACGCTTGTTTGCGTCGCTACTACGGTGGGCCAAATTTGACGCTTCATTTGCTTATTCACTCTGAGCCTGTAGGCGCAATTTAGGAACTATCCGCCTACACCTCTAAAAATTGCGGCACTTCATCTGCAGTACGGGACTCAGGGACATTGTTGAGTGACGTTTTTGGTAAAAATGGCACTGAATTGAGATTTTCTCAAAAAATAAATATGACAATCGTTGTCTATACGATAGTCGTGCAATTAAAATATTTCTTTCACGAATTCAAATATTTAATTATTAACCGATTTTTGACGTTGTTCGTATTTGCATCGTTGGAATGCAACGATATGTTTAAAATAAAATGTATTCGTTTATTTTCATCTTTATTCAAAGCCTTTTTTCGGTGAGTTGAGGTCGTCAATTTCGAATAAGCCCTGGTGGAACTTTCTGGTCACATTTTGCGAGAATTGAACATATTTGTACAGATTTTTTCCAGAACTTGAACGGAAGTTGATAAGTTTTGTGAAAAATGTGTAAGATATTAACAAAAATTGCCCAGTTATGTAGTTAGATGATCAGGAACCGAAACCGAAAGTCATATTTCTTCGGTAATTGCCAAATAAATCATCATTTTTTAGAATTTCATATCCAACACTGAAGATTATGTTCGTCAGTTCTTGATATATTAGGAATTTTTTTGTTCGTTTTCCATAAGTATAGTAGTAATATAATGGCATCATAGGCTATTTTATCACATTTTCTGTATTTTCATTTCGTAAAATATACCTGATTTCATATAATTTGTCCAAAAAAATTATTTCTTAATTTATTCCATTTCGGTATTTAAAAATAAATGAATGCATTTTTACTGGACAATAATTTCTTTATTATTTTTTCTTTACCTAAGTTACGTTGTTTTTTAAATATCTGGAGAGTATGTATTTTGCGATTACATTTTTATCAACTACTCATTAGTGACGTTTGAAGTACTCAATACTAATTTTGTTCTTTTGTATCATTGATTCATAATGAATATATGAAAAAAGTACTCAAAATGAAATGTGTTTTATTTGTAATTTTGCTACCACCAACTAAATATCGAGGCATTCCAATAAAAAGTGGAATTAATGACAATAAAATAATAGTGAAATGCTGGCGTTAGAACACAAAATACATGATCACTTAGAAAATATATATGCGATAATGCATAATCTTAAATTATTCATCAGAATATCGTATTTACAGTCAATTCATGTAATTACTGATTATTACAATAAATGTCAGTATCATAAAAAATTATAAATATATCTATCAAATTATCACACATTTTTATACTATTTTTTCGTTTTTATCAATAATAAGACGTTTTATGAAAGACAGCTATTCCCAAAATATATAGCAAAATGTGATAATATGTTCGATTATATTGCATCTCTTGGTGTTGTCTGCGAGATTATATTATATTATGTAATTTTGTTTTGCATAGAATTGATCCAAATATGACAATTTCTCATAAAAATGTTTGAAATGTTTTCAATAATTATTGACACTTTTCATATTAATTCTGATAAAATAATACAATATCTGTTCACTTATATCATCAATTTCTTGATCTATGGTAATAATTTTTGTTATAAATTGTCAATATTTCTTATCAAAAGATCCAATAATCTCTACGAATTTATCATATTTGATATATTCTGCCAATTTTTATCAATTAAAAAAAAGTTTCACCAGGAAGAATACGTAAAAATGTTTGAGCAATCTTCACAGCCAAAAGTGGCCAAAATAAATTGGAGTTATTAAGAAGATTTAATTTTGTTTGTTTGTTGTCGCGATTTTTGTTTATATGCAAGTAAAAATACATCCCAGTATACTGGTAAAATTCAAGGCCATTTAACAAAAAATTATGACGCTAATATTCGTCTCGTTTATACAACGCTTTATGGAGATGACACACTGACTACCTTTCTATCTAATGAATTTTACACTAAATAACTCTAGATGCCTGATATAAACTGCTCGTGCTTGTAAAAGAATCTAAAGATTCAGTGACGACGATTAAAACAGGGGTTTGCAGAATGTTTGAACAAAATATTAATGAAATTAGAAATTAATTGAAATTAATTAAATAGAATTGAAACTTAGAAAAATGATGACGTTGAATTTTGCACCCCTGGAATGCAACGACTTTTTTGTTTATTTTTCATTAATCTATTTCTATGCTCATCCAGTCTTATTTTTTTTGCAAATTAAGGTAGTAAATCTCTTATGAGAATACATACAAATGTTTGAGTGAATTTCACAGCCAGAAAAAATCGAACAATTGAAAAGAATTGATTTTCGTTGCGTTTCAACTATGCAAACTTCAACATCTTGACAAAAGTGACTACCAGAAGAATTTTCGTACCCGCGACTTTTTAGAGAAAATGTGAAAATGTCTAAATCTACTAAATTAGCGCGAAATTTTTAATTCCAGTATATCCCTGAGTATAATAATTGATTGTGACTTATTATTATTAAGCCCCACTGTAATTTGCCAATTATTCGGAAGAGCCCGCTTTATGCTCCCACAAAATACAGCCCTCCATGAAAGGAATACCTTTATTGTAACGTACGGAAATTGCGAATTGTGTTTGGCTGTCCAGGTATGCCAAATGGTATAGCGGCCTAGTATGTAGCGTTGGTTGAGTAGCAATGGTGCGAGGTTTGCCACATTTACTCTTAAGGGCTCTGTCCTAACGATGCCAAAGTTTGCATTGTTGGAATGCGAAGAAAATTCATTTGAAATTTTATATTGCCTCATTTTCATTATCATCTGAAAATATTCGTCACATATTTAGGCTGAAGACTTCTAATGAGGATCCTGGTAATGGTTTAAGGCCGGAGCCTGAATTAGAAGGTCCGAAAAGTCGTTTTTTTGCCGCTTAAATCGATAGATAAACTATCCTAGCATATATTTACAAAGGTACAGAGGCCAAGTGTAAATATTTTCGAAGATACAAGGCCAAAAGCAGAGAAGCGATTAATATTTGATATTGATATTTCCTCCTATTGAAAACTTTGAAGCGCGTTTTCTTCAGTTTTCATTTTCACGCTTTTTCCAAATTGGCGGGCGCGATAACAAAAAAACTAAACGACTTATTGAATCAAACCGAAGTTTATTTTCTTCAGTATGAAAATCTCTTCAAAGTGAATTAATGAAGTCGTTGAAAAAGTCTTTTTAAAATAATTTTTATAGCACGTTGAAGTGTTTATTTATTTTTTAACCCATTTTTTTTTCAAACCTAAGAAAAGTCATAATTTCACCATTTTTTCAGCTTTTTCTTAATTCACCCGAAATAAAAATATATGGCAATTGAACATTTTATTGGTTTATTTAGTTCAGTCAAGAATTACGAGCTGCATTTATTCCGTCGATTGGGGACTCACATGGAATAGGACATCTCATCGAGTGGCAAGACACACATGGAATAAGCTGATAAATCTGCAGTCATTTATTGTTTCATGTTGAAATTTTTTTTTATACATTTCAAATATACATGAAAAGATACCTCAATGTTTACTGGGCTCACTTGTTTTTTTCCCTTCGAAAAAAATTCCAGAAAAAATGCTTTTTTTGGACCTTCTAATTTAGGGTCCGGCCTTAAGTGCTTTTGGAGGCCTGAATTTGCCAACAAGATTGGACTACGGAACTTTCCTTGCGTTCCAACTATGCAAACTTCAATATTATGTATCTCAACGGAGTTCAATATAAACAAATACGAGTGAAACAATCTTCGAAAGAGAGAAGACACATTCGAATAGTACTTTGAGTCTCCGAGTACATATTGTGCCACTTACCGATGATTTTCACATCTAGAATGTATATTCGAGAATCACGGATTTTTGCTACTTTTTTCTGGTAGTGTATTTTCCGTAAATCCTTGAGAGGCCGCAAGACAAGCTCTGGCGCTAAAAATTGACTTTACGACCCTCCAAGGTGATGTGAAACATGCATGCGTACGGAAGACCTACCAATAACACCATTGACAGAACACAAGACACTAGCGCTGTTTCGCATTACCTTAATTACCGGATTCACCCACGAACATTTTTCTCACATGGTTACTCCAAAACATGCACAGATTTCCTTCCAAAGTCTTCAAGAAACGGCCTGATATGAAAAAAGAGACTGGAATGCAGCGAAAAAACACATTTTTTTCGTATTCTCCAATTTTTTAGTGCACGATCAGACTGCGAAAGTCACAGAAAGATGTAAAAAAATCCTTATTCATAATTCATGAGCAAAAACTGCAAAAAAAGTTTCGAATAATAATAAAAATAAATAAATGAAAAAGTCTAGAATTTTCGTTGCATTCCAACGATACAAGCTTCAACATGATAAAACCTCTCGCGGAAGAGTACTTTGCCCTCTCGGTCGAATTGGCGCTTGACGAAAAATCGTTCTTTTTTGTTCCAGGCCTACTCGTGGTGAAAGTTCTCAAGAGGATACTCGTGAGTTTCCGCGTGAATCAAAAGTACATTTTGGAGATGCGTGACGGTATGAGAGACTCGAACGTTCAGTACGTGTACGCGCCGACCCACCGAAGTTACCTGGACTTTGTGCTCATGTCGTTCATCCTCTTCTCGTACGACATGGCGCTGCCGAATATCGCGAGCGGCATGGATTTCTATCGTATGCAGATCGTGGGTGAATTGTTGAGAAAAACGGGCGCGTTCTACATGAGACGCAGCTTTTCCGCCGATCTCTTGTACAAGGAGATCTTCCGGGCTTACATATCATCCCTGGTCGCCCACAGTGACCGAGCCATCGAATTCTTCATCGAGGGAACGAGAAGCAGGAGTCAGAAAAGCCTGGCACCAAAATACGGTACAAATACGGAATTTTCAGCTTTATCGGCCACGCATTTGCCGACCAATGACATACAGTGGCAAAAGTTTCGGGCTAACCCTTTTTTCTCAGTTATTCGATAAAATATTTAATGCCTGAACCTCTCCATCATTTCAAATATTTGAGGGAGCTATGATATGCACAACAGCGTGGTATATTTTTTTGTTTGTCTAGTGTATGGTTTGTGTACAGAGTCGAACGCGTTCGGTCAGTGTGCAAAAATATTGGGCCGCTGTCTCACCTTCTCCAGCCACACGGTTTGTTTACGTTTTCTTCCGCGCTTTCTTTCGCGTTAGTTCGAAACATAAAGAACCATGAAAAAATCAGTTCTACTTCTGCCGCAATGGCGAAACACACAAAAATTAAGGTCCGCGAAGTTGTGTTAAAACTATTTGAAAAAGGAAAGAGTTCTCGTGATATTGCAAATACTCTATCTATTGGGAAAAGCACAGTAAATCGTATTATTGCGAAATATAAATCAACAAATTCGTTGTGTGATAAAAGTCGAAGCGGTAGACCACGAAAAACTTCAAAACGCGTGGACAAAATCATTAAGAGAAACTGCGTCATAGATCCGCGAAAAACTGCAGCAATAATTCCGCGAGAATTACGCAGTGAAAATCGTGCTGATATCAGTCGGAGTACGGTATCCCGACGTCCGAAGGCTGTGGGATTTATTGGGCGCGTCGGTGTAAAGAAACCACTCATTAGCACAAAGAATAAGAAGGCTAGATTGAATTTTGCCAAAAAATATCAACATTGGACAGTATCGAATTGGCGGAAAGTTCTTTTTTCCGACGAATCCAAATGTCAATTGTTGGGAAGTGATGGTCGCAAGTACGTAAGACGTCCAGCAGGTTCCAGATACGATGTACGATATTAAATTCCAACTGTAAAACACGGTGGCGGAAATGTTAAAGTTTAGGGAGCATTTTCTGATAACGGTATTGGTCCGCTAATAGAAATCCAAGGCAATATGGACGCTATAATGTATCGAAATACATTGCAAGACCATATGTTCCCATTTTCAAAGAAAAATATGCCGAATGGGTGGATATTTCAACACGACAATGATCCCAAACATGCTTCGCGTCTTGTGAAGAATTTCCTTGAAAGCCGAAAAGTGCGTCTTCTCGACTGGCCCTCGCAGTCACCGGATTTAAATCCGATTGAACATTTGTGGCAAGAGCTCAAGGTTCGTGTTGGAACGAAGAATCAGTCCGACAAGACGGAATTATGGGATCATTTGCAATATGAGTGGGAAAAGATGCCACAAGATCGCATCTCGCAATTAATTGCGTCTATACCCCGACGATGTGCTGTAATCGCTGCTAAGGGCATGCCAACGAAGTATTGACTCTAGAGAGAAAACTAAGCCATGTTTTGTTATTTTTATAATGTTTTGTTTTCATACGCAATGGTATATGGCCCAATACTTTTGCACAGTTATTAAATAAAAACTGTTGGATAATTAATTGTTGAAGACTGGTATTACTGTCTATGCCACATTTTTTTAAATACCAAGCATCTCCACGCCAATTATAAGTGTCATCACTCGTTTGTATTTGTCGTACCATCGTATTTCTATGCAATATCCCGGAAAATAGGGTGGCCAGAAACTTTTGCACGCTACTGTATATCAAATATGTTCGTCTCTGACGCTTTTTCCTCATTCCAGGACTGCTGGCGATGATACTGGAGGGTTTGTTCCAGGGCGACGTGCCCGACATACACTTCGTGCCGATAAGTATAACGTACGACAGGCCTCTCGAGGAGTTGCTTTTCTCCTACGAGTTGCTCGGCGAACCAAAACCGGCGGAAACGACGACGGGACTATTCCGCTCCTTGTCGATACTGCGCGAGCCTCAGGCCCACGGCCACGTGCATTTCAACATATCGCCACCGATTTCCGCGCGCGAATACGTAGACTCGTCCATCCGAAAAATGGTCGCACTCTCGCCGACGGCAAAATTGCCCGCAGAGGCGGTGACGAGGCTCGCGTACGCGATCGTCGACACCCACAAGGAGAACACGATCTTCACTCCCTTCAATCTCATAGCTGTTCTCTACAACGAGCGTGTACAGTCTCGTCCCGACGATCCCTACACGATCGACAGCCTCGTGAAGGATTATCGCTGGCTCAGGGACATCATGACCGTGTCCCTCGGCGCCACGGTCGCCCCGAGAATCGAAAAGTTAGTTGCGTCGGAAAAAAAACAAAATAACGGGTCCGCTTCCCGTGCGTCCCTCGATCAATCGGGACTTTCTGTTTTCGCAGCACCGACGCGAGCTACGAGACCGACGACGAGATCATCGAATCCTTGCACGTGCACAAGGACCTCTTGGCCTTCGACGCCAAAACCTTCCTCGTGCTCAAGGATCGACATCGCGAAAATCATGCCAACAAGAGTCGCAACGTGAAGGGCCATCTTTTGGAAAATCGCACCATGAGGATAGCTCTGCCCGCTGTCAATCTCGCCATCTACGTCAATCCTTGCTTCGCACTCTTCGCCAAACCCGCTATTTGCGTTCTCGCGATTCATCGCGCTGGCGTTACGAGAGGTGAGGAGCCATTTAAAGAAATATCCGATGGAAACTGTGCCATGTACCTGGTACCTTAATTTCGTACTTGCCTTATAAGCTCGAAATTAATGTTCATTAATAAGCTTAGTTGATTAATTGATGAATTAATGTTTATTAACAATTGATTGTTAATGAGTTGATCGTTAATTAAAGCGGGACATACATTTTTAACTATCAAACAATCGATTTCTTTTTTTTGTCTTTAAACGAAAGAACTATATATGGAGAATATTTTCCCAAAGTTTCAAAGCGAAATTCGATAAACTTCAAACGTTACAGCCCGTCAACGCTGTGCCTCTGCATTAATCTGCATTAAACATAAAACTGCGTTATCGAAATTGGCGTGCAGGATAACTCAAAAACTATTGAGCCGATTGAGTTGAAACTTGGTAGAAATATTGATAATATTGGTACGTTCTACTTGACGAAATCTGTTTTTCAAAAATTGAAAAAAAAATGACTTTTAATACACATTTTACAGAAATGTTGCGTGAAATTGCGTTTTTTTTTGTAAATGCGTGCCATTTTCTCAAATTTGCATTGTCTTCATTTTAATTACCGTCACATAGAAACTATACATGTTCTAACTGAAAAATGTTTGAACGTATTTGCAAATCAAAGTCTACGGGAAGCTAGACTGCACGCCGATTCGCAACTCCCGCGGCGA
Source organism: Ophion slaviceki (assembly GCA_944452715.1). NCBI lineage: Eukaryota > Metazoa > Arthropoda > Insecta > Hymenoptera > Ichneumonidae > Ophion > Ophion slaviceki. The sequence continues at coordinate 35,308,189 of OX101791.1, forward strand.
CCTTGCTGTAACACTCTGCCACAGCTCCGCCATTATGATGATGAATTAATTGAAGAAAAAAAAAATCGTATACGTAAATATACTATTAAAGTATACCTAAAGTTTGATAATTGTAGAACAATTATTTCTTAGTTCAAAAAATCCCTCAATATTGATTTTTTCCTGTCTAAGTGTATATCCCGCCTTAACATTAAACAATCATTAATCGCTGACTAACAGTAGCTAATCAAATAATTAATCGTCAATTAATTGATTACCTTCCGCTAAATAGTGTAAACTAATGTTAATTAACGAGTGATTAAGTAATCAATTAATGTTAATTAACGTCAATTAACGATTCATTAATTGATAACTTGATGTCAATTAACGATTGATTAATTGATTAATTATTGCCAATCGACGCTTAATCCATTGGTCAATTAATGCGTATTACCCATTAATTAACTAGCATACTTAATGTGCATTAAATATCAATTAATGACCTTAATTAATGTGAATTAACGATTAACTAAATTAATCAATTAATCAGCTCTTAATGTTAATCACAGATTAATTAACTCACTCATTTAACTAACTTCATTAATTAATTAACGGTGAATGTTAATTAATACTAAATTAATGATAATTATTCATTATTAATAAGATGAATAATTGATATAACCAATCTTATTATTAATGATTAATTACCATATTTAATTAATAATTAATTATGCACATTATTAATTTTCCTCTCTCATAGAGGATACTGTTTTCTTGAAAAAAGAGAATTTTCCTGTAATATCCTAAATGTTCGAAAAATTTGGACGACTATACTCAAAAAAATACGTACAGGAAGCTCGCCAAGAAAAAGAATTGATATTTTAATGCCAGGCTGATCAAAAAGTATCAAATCCGTGTAAAATCCTATTTCGAAAAAATCAAAGAAAACTTTGTTTTTGTCAAGTAAAAAACAAAAATTGGGATTCTCATCTGACCCTTTCAAACGTTCGAAACGGTCGGTGAATCATCAGAAAAATTGTCCGGATACATGTGCGCCTCTATGTATTTTATCATCGCGTAAAATTTACTCGCCGCAGCCTGTGTCCAGCCATCGTGGTGAAATTCGTTTCCGCGTATATTATCGTAAAAAATGATAAAAAGTATTTCCACTGATTTTCCTTCGTTTTCCAGAGGAGGCGTTCGAGCAATACTTTTTCCTGCGATCGCTGCTGTGCACGGAATTCGCGATACCTTTGGACGTCGAGAGATCGGTCGTGATTGACGAATGGTCGAGGAGTTTGACCTTTCTGACGAACGAGAATTGCCTGCGTCTGGAGAACGATCGTTTCTCACCGGGCGATAATTCAAAGTTGCGCGATCTGTTGCGCAATCTCGTGACGCCTTTCGCGGTTGCAGTGCATCTCGTTTGTACGGTTTTGTCTCAAGTGAGTTTAAATCTCGACGAATTGCCGAATGGCCTTGCTATGAGTACATTGTTGTCTCGAATTCGCGTTAAAGTGGGACGACACGAGTATGGGCGAGAGGATGGAGAAGCAAATACTGAAGGAGAGCCAGAGGCGAGCTGAAAGTTTGCTGTTCGACGAAACGAGCCTGGTCCAACATCCGTACACGCTTTCCCTCGATCTCTATCAATCGACGCTAGTCAGCCTGACCGCGCAGGGCGCGATCAACTCCTCGGGCAAGTCCTCCATCTACGAGATCAACGCCGAACGAATCTCGAGCATAATCACCGATTTGGAGAGAATTTTCACGAATCGGACGCCCGGATCGTACTTGAACGTTGTACTGCAGTTTTCGCAACACACGGACAATACTTTGCAGGCGAAGCTATGAGAATGATCCTACGAGGACGCGCTATTATACAGTATTGCAATAGTACGGGTGTACATACATATATACGTATGTATCGACACATATACAGTGTGCCATCGAAATGGATACACTCTGATATCTTCGAAGCGTTGACGATGCGGCTTTTCAGATAAAAGTCTAATGGTTTCAGGCTACCCGTTTCGGGCATGTACAAAATCAACGAAATTCACAAATTTTCGAACAATTTTCTCACGATTGGTCAAACTTTTCATGAAAAACTGCTCGGATAAATGTCTGGCCGAAAATTTCTCTCTCGCGCTCGTATGTCACGTGGGGGAGATCCCTTTAGGTAGCCGAAAATAACCGAATTTTCAAGATTAGATTGCGTCGAAACTATTTATTCTACATAATCCAAATTTTATGTAGATATTATATCTTTGGATTTTCCAAAAAAAAATTCTTTATATTTAAAAATGCCGACTGTACGGAACTTGCTTCTCAGACGATTGTCGCCTGAGTTCCACCGCGTACAACTTAGCGTCTGGTGCATTGAGCCGAAACATCACAGCTAAAACGTTTCAGATTTCTAAGACCCACACGCTCTCTGTGAACCTAAAACATCCAAACAGAAGTGAAAACTCGAAAAATGGTACGTGATTGAAAAAATGTTCTATTTTTCATGACATTTTTACTATAGTATTCGTCGTTGAAAAAGTAGTTTTTGAAAAATAATTCTCAAGGAACTTTAGGTTCACATAGACGGTAATTATGTTATCTAAAAGTCCGCGAAAGTTCAGAGTGATCGATCGGATAGTTTTTGAGTTATTTTGCACGAGGTTCGCGAAAAAGTGGCTTTCAGGAAAACGCATTTAAGACCTTAGGCCACAGTAACGGGTATAAAATCATGTGCGAATTTAACCATTTTTTCGTGTGAAGAAGTGATTCACTCATAAAATTAACTACACATCTATTTAGTGTGAATGTCAAGCTGTTAGAAATTTTTTTTTTTTTTCGTTGTACAAAATGGCCGACTACTAAATACGACTTTTCTTATTTTTTTTAGGCGCTCCACGGCGTGACATTTAGCATCCACAATTTTTTACCTAGAAAAAAAAAACAAAAATTCTCGTCAATCTACATTAGAATGCCTAGAGAAGTACGTACGGAATTAAAAAATATTGTTTTTTTCAAAAGTTGTAGGGATTTGAACTTAAGAAATGAATTTTCAGTGAAAAATTTCGTTATAACTGCTCACAAACTGCTCATAAAATGAAAAGTTTTCGATCAATCAGAAATTCCGTACGTACTTCTCTGCGAAATGCAATTAGGAACATAACTTTTAAATTTGAAGTAAACCGAGTGAAAATTGTTGAATTTATTTGTCACGCCAATAGGAAAAGAGCTGTTTTGAGAAGTTTCGAGTAGTCGGCCATTTTGTACATCGGAAGAAAATTCTAACAGCTTGATATTCATACTAAATAGATGTGTAATTAATTTTATGAGTGAATCACTTTTTCGCACAAAAAAATTGTTAAATTCGCACACGATTTTATACCCGTTACTATGGCCTAAGGCCTTTAAGTTTAAAGACTGAAAAATGTGACTCAATGGCCTACCGATTGATCTGCGATTCCGAGGTCGTAAAGTACTCCCTCAACTTCTTCGTGGAGTTCATTTTCGGCCATAAGCCCTTTACGTTATAAGGGGATCTCCCCCCTTAAGACTATGTACAAGGTGGACATAACCTCACAAACTTTCGAACAGAGTTTCCTCATAGAGGGTTGAGTTTTCACCGAAAAACAAAGCATCAGCCTCTGTAGAATTTACTGACGCAGAGTTTGACGATTTTCTTTTTCCCTAAATTAAATTCATCTCCGAGAAATCGCTGTTCGAATTTTTTCACTTTCTCTCTCGCACTCGTATGTCACGTGGTACGTCCACTTCGCCTTAGCCGATGCGCATTTTCCCTGTATTTCTTTTTTATTCGTTCGTCAATTTTTCAACGCCCCGATCGATGCATCCCGCTATTTCCTACCCAAAAGTATCACGTCGATTGGCGCATGTAATGGACGCCATTCATCAAACGAAAGTCGACCTTCGTGTGTCCTTCACGCGTCCTTGAAAAAGCGCAGGCCTGAAACCTGTCCCCTGAAACTATTCGAGTTTTGTACGTAGCGTATTTCGAAATGGGCGACTCCGAAGATATTCGAGCGAGTCTCATTTAAATTGAACACTCTGTACGTAAACGCGCTTCAGCGATGTACAAGAAGATGGACTCGCGAATGCGTCCAGAGCCTGAAATATCTTCTGTACCCCGTTGGCGGATTATTTAAGGAATTTTTGAGAAATTTACTGGGGAACGCGAGTTTTACGCCAGGGGCCAAAGGAACGCCGGGCGTTTTCACTTGGCATTGAGGCTAAAAGCGGCCGCGACGTCGCGTCGGTCCGACCGACCGGAAGTCGCGAATAACTGCGGATGTGACCACTTAGGTTCATCAGCAGGCAGCAAACTGGCGTCGCATTGGAATAGGCTCGGTCAAACTATCTCTTCTGTGTAATCGATTATTTCATTAGAAAAAGAAAACGTGTCTTATAGTTTTTGTAAGCGGTGTATCAATTTCAATTGATTATTTATATTCGTATTTTTTTTTATACCGCAATTTGTTGCGAGGCTCATCGAAATTAGAATGAAATGAAAGTGCAAAAAAAAATACCAGCCGACGCCTCGTACGTGTAGAAATTTTATCGTCTGGATCCGCAACTGCGGATCTTCAATAAATCGGAATTTCCGAAATGATTTTTCTTCCGTATTCGATCTACACGCTGTCCCATTGAAATCGACCCGCTCGTGTCTTCGAAGCTGCTGACGGAAATCAAAGAAAATCTCTAAGAGACTAGAATATTTTCAGCCAGCGGTTTGAATTTCCCACCGCAATCAGCGCCGGGTTGCCTTTCCCAGGTAGCAAAACGTTATCTATATGGCATCCGAAAGATATCGCGAAACGGATACGGATAACGTTTTGGTTGTCCAAAAAGACGCCGTTTTGTATTACAAAACGTATCATTTATGTCCGCTCGCAGATAACTTATCTGTGTCCGATAGTTAACTATACGGCAACTTTTAATGGTTAACAAAGTGTCGATAAAAGGTTAACTTTTTTCGGTTGTCGGTACGTTAGCGCAGTCATCAAATCGATATATCTTAAAGATATCTTAAAGACACAAAAATGCCAAGATGACACTGCCATCTAAAAGTCGTCCAATAGGCATCCGAATGAGGTTAACAAAACGACATCTAAACGGTATCGAAGAGTACTATCGAAAATATATCTATTTATTGGCGGTATATATGTATAACAATATCCTATCCATTTCTTTATAAAAATTAACCCATTAATAGTCTAGAATATTTAATATGGCTCAATAATCTAGACTGTTAATAAGTTAATTTTTATCATGAAGAAATTGATAAGATATTGTTGTGTCGGTTTCGAAGTGGGCTAGGTCATTATAAATAAAACATCGATTAATTCATTATAAGTGAAATGTAATTCAATATTATAAAAACGGTACAGTCGTTATTAGACTTATCTCCCGTTGCAGTCACGTCTTTTGGTGGTTGCCATGCTCCAAGCGATCCGGTGGATAACCTCAAAAGCAGACATACGCTTTTAGAATAAAAAGATAGTACATTAAACACATATATGTACTCACAGAGGCGAAAAGAAAAGTAGGATAAAAGACACTCACGTATTCATCTTTCAACGCGTTTATTTTTTCAACTACTTGTTGTTACACACATTTTTTGCTGGTTAAATGAAATATGACACGCTACATTCGCACTATGATAAAAGTGATCCGTTGGATGTGATCTTTAAGACATTTGGATGACTTTTTACTATTTCCCGCCAATACCAAATATCTTAAAAGACAGCATATTACCGATATCTGAAAGATGTCATGAAAAAGACGTCTTATGTAATTCGTCTTTATGATATCCTTTGGATAACGTTGAACTAGATACAATAGATAACAGTAAATAGATAACTTTTTGATTACTTAAAAAAGTCATCAATTGGATAATATTTTGGGATACCTTTTAGGCATCCGTTTTCATCGCCGAAAGATATAAAAAAGATAACTTTAAGGCAGCATTATACGGGATGTCATTTGAAAGATGTCGAATAGTTATCTTACGGTCATGTCTTGAAGGTAACCTGACAACGGTAACTTATCGACGTCAATTGGACATTTATGCTGCCTGGGAATGGTTACCGACACTGCGTACCGATCGAGCAGCCGCAAAAATTGAACATGCACACGCGACTCTGCTCACTGGATCCTCCACGGGCGCTGCGTATATTTATCACATCGCGCTTGTCCAGCCAGTTATATCAATAAAATCGGTATGTGTGTCAAAACGAAGGGACGATAATCGCCGTTCCATCGGCGCTTTTGTTTACGTAGCGCATGCATAACGACGTCGTACGGTGCATAGGGTGGGAAATTATTGTTTACGAAGCAACACGTCCGTTCTAATTGCCCGCGAGGGACATAAAAAGTGAAGATAAAAACTTTATTCGCCAAAGCGGTTACGCTTTATTCACCGGTATCGATGTCACGAACTCACGAAAATTTGGTACGTCAATTACAAACATTAACGAACATCGAACAGTTCGTTTTTCGTCGATTCGTTGTTGCCCCTTCGCTTTACGAACGTCACGTGTATCGCCGAAATTGCGGACGGTGCGAAAAATTGAAAAATGCAAAACACACGTGGCCCTTAACCCTCGATCGTCATCAACGGTCGCGGGCAATTTGCAGCCTTTCGCGATAACGCCACTGCCTCGACCGATCGCTTCGTCGTCTCGTACGCCATCGTAATTTCGACGAACCTCCTGCGAGAAAAAAATCCTGAAACACTTCGCGATGCTTGCAGCTCGAGCGTACCTGAGGCCGCGCGCAGCTGTCGGCGCCGAGGAGCACGCTCGAAAATCTTGAGACGTCGTCTAAATGCGGAGGCGCGGATGGAAGAGTCCGGCCGCTCGGAAAATTGGAGACGGAGAATTTCACTCGGACGCGAAGGGAGTGATGAAAAAGAAGAGGCAGGAATGAACGGTGCGCCGTCGCTGCCATAAAACCGTCAGAGAGTATTTCAATAATGACGTTAACTCGTCTTACCCATTGACGGACTTTCCGGAGACCATTACCGACGGCAAATATGGCACAAAGTACGCCGAGTTCAAAGTATCCGCTGCATAGCTGTATATTCCAGGGCGATATCAAGAAGCTCACCGCCCTTCTCAAAACTCACGACATTGCCGAAAAAGACAAGCAAGGTGGGTGAGCGAGCGCGCGAGCCTTGTGACGGAATGTTCGATTCGACGTTTATTGCGAGTTTTATGTTTCCTACAAATCATTTTTTTTCGACGTTGCAGGAAACACGCCTCTGCATCTCGCGGTGATGTTGGGACGCAAAGGTACAGCGCAGATTTACCGTGCCGCTAGAATCGCCGCGTTATCGCAACGTCTTTAAAAATGTAGAAATTTCTTTTTTACAGAATGCATAGAGCTTTTGCTCTGGCACGGAGCGCCCGTGAAGGTGAAGAATCTGGCCGGCTGGAGCCCTCTGGCCGAAGCGATAAGCTACGGGGATAGGCTCACCAGTGAGTGCGACGAATGGAATGTACAATGTTGAAGTCCGCATGGTTGGAATGCAAGCGAAATAGTTTTTCACGCAATTTCCCAAATATTCTTTCACAGATTTGAAGCTATAAAAATACAAATCTACAAAATACAATTTTCGATACTGATAAAAATGAGGAATTAAAAAAAATCGTATTCCAAGGATGCAAACTTCAAGCCCATGAAAATCTTTCTCTTCTCTCAATACGTAGTGTTGGTGACATGAGCCGTGTCTGTGTTGCAGTTTTATCACTAGTGAAAAAATTGAAGCAACAAGCGAGAGAGCAGATGGAGGAGAGGAGACCAAACTTAGTATCCGCGCTGCGTCAAATGGGCGACTTTTACATGGAACTCAAATGGGATTTCCAGAGTTGGGGTGAGAGCGTCGATAATTATTCTTCCTTCGTCCAATGTTTTTCAATGCCCGTTCGAAAGTCACGAATGTTATTACGATTACCGAAATTCCTGCTTTGCTCGAAGTTCCACTCGTGTCGAGAATTCTACCCTCGGACATATGCAAAATACACAAAAGCGGGGCGTCGATAAGAATGGACACGACGCTCGTCGATTTCAACGACATGCGATGGGAGCGGGGAGACATATCCTTCATTTTCAACGGAGACCAAAAGCCTAGCAAATCACTCACCGTCCTCGACAATAAGGCCAAACTCTTTCAGAGGGTTCGATACGAAGTGAGCCTACTTTATACTCTTGATCATTACCGAGCGAAAACATTCCATTGCATAAGTTATCTTCTTTGAAGCCTTCTTTCCTGCGGAAACCTTGATAATGTAACGAAATACTGTATTGTAGGAGACTGAACTGGAGATCGAGGACGAAGTCGATATTCTCATGTCCAGTGATATTATGGCAGCTCAAATGTCGACCAAGGGTATTACGTTTTCCCGAGCGCAGACCGGATGGATATTCAGGGAGGACAAAAAGGTACGTCCTCGTTACGCGCTGGGCTGCGAAAAGGACTTTCCGACCGAATTTTAACACGACTCGTTGCGCTTGTATTATCGTGCTGGGAATAAATTGGATTTGATAAATTGGAATTCTCCCTTAAGCTTGATAAAATGAAGGTTTTTTCTTCCTCAGGAAATGGTTGGACCCTTCAACGCGGACTTTTACCAGATAAACGGTATGGTACTCGAGAGTCGAAAGCGCCGGGAGCACTTGAGCGAGGAGGATCTCCAGAAGAACAAAGCGATAATGGAGTCACTGACGAAGGGAAGTTCGCAGGGATTCGCGAACGGCGAGGTTCGTTACGAGAATTCTCTCACGAGAAAAAATGAATAATTCACAACTTCGATCTCGTCCGTTCTGTTTCGTAGCCCCCGATGAGAAGAGTCTCGTTGAATCCACCGCCGGAAGCTCACATATCCTGGGAGGAATATCTAGATGCGCCGTCTGGTGAGAGTCCGCTGTTGGGTCGTAGTCTCGTCTACAAGGAGAGCAGCAAGTCCTTCAAAGCGACCGTAGCCATGAGCATGGACTTTCCCCTCACGGTGGACATGCTGCTCAACGTTCTCGAGGTCACCGCGCCCTTCAAACACTTCAGCAAACTTCGACAGTTCGTTCTGATGAAACTACCGCCGGGTTTTCCCGTTAAGATCGACATACCCATTTTGCCTACCGTCACCGCCAAGATAACGTTCCAAGAGTTTGCGTTCCGCAACGACATCGACTCTGAGCTCTTTCAAGTGCCCTCGGATTACTTCGAGGACCCAATGAGGCGAGTACACATTCGTAGATTCAAATTCACGGACTACCACCATCCAGAGGACCGAAAAATAATAATTGATTGGGACTTATTTTTACTAAGCACCGCTGTAATTTGCCAATGATACAGAAGGGCCTTGCTTATGCCTCCTTAAGGGGAGATATACACCTAGGAACCGGAAGAAAGGTCATTTTTGTTAATATTTTCAAGGAAAACTATTTGAAATTTCGGATTGGGGTTTTAATTATCTAAAAGTATATACATTCATAAATACGTTTAATTTTCTTTATTTAAAAATATCAAAAATATACAAGGATATTGTATGATCCTTGGAGCGTCGTAAAAAAATCTGCGTATACGGTACCCACTGACGTTTCTTCAAAAATCATCTGAAAAAAAACCAAAAAGATTATTAAATTAGATACTATAATCTAGTACTTGTCAGAGCCGATTTTGAAAATATCGATTTATGACAAAATGGCGGACGTTTGAACATGAATAGTGATTTTTGGGCCAAAAATTAGTTATTATTTTGCCTATAAAACAAAAACTAAGTAAGGGAAAAAATCCTATGACAAGTACTAGATAATTGTGTATAGAGTAACCACAAAAAACCTCAAGGCAATCGGTTCATTGGTTTTTGAGAAATTTTGGGTACCGATTTGAAAAACGTGGTTTTGAGAAAAACGCGTTTGAAAATTTGGGAATGAATAAATCATGAAATTTGTCAACTTACATGGAATCATCGATACCAGGCCCATAGTGTAGGTCTTCTACGGTCGACGGAATGTTCATAGCTTCTAAATCCTCGACCTCGACCATCTAGGTGTATATCTCTCCTTAAAATACGGCCCTCCGCGAAAGGGATACCTCAAGAGGAGGAGATTACGATATCTCTGTTGCCTCAATTTGACCATTGGATTATGAAATATGGCCGAAAAAAATACGAAAAACAGGAATAACTTTTTCGTTTTGAGCCTTAGTTTTGGATTTACAGCCTTTCGAAGAGAAAAAATGTATTTATACGATTTTCGATGTAAATTGAATTTTCCACGTGTTTTATATTGTTGCGTCGTACTATGCTTGGGTTTGTTCTTGTTTTTTTTCTCGACATAGCGGATTCCGAAGAAAGCTACATTAAGGCCTTAATCCACAGTAACGGGTGAAAAATCATGTGCGAATTTAACAATTTTTTTTCGTAAAAAAAAGTGATTCACTCATAAAATTAATTACACATCTATTTAGTATGAATATCAAGCTGCTAGAAAATATATATATATTTTTTTCGATGTACAAAATGGCCGACTACTAATATTTTCTTTTGTTATCTTTTTTTAGGCGCTCTGCGGCGTGACATTTACCATCCACAATTTTTTACCTAGAACAAAAAACAAAAATTCTCGTCAATATACATTAGAATACCTAGAGAAGTACGTACGGAATTTAAAAAATATTGTTTTATTCAAAAGTTGTAGGTATTTGAACTTAAGAAATGAATGTTCAGTGAAAAATTTCGTTATAACTGCTCATAAAATGAAAAGTTTTCGATTAATCAGAAATTCCGTACGTACTTCTCTGCGAAATGCAATTAGGAACATAACTTTTAAATTTGAAGTATATCGAGTGAAAATTGTTTAAGTTATTTGTCACGCCTATGGAAAAAAGCTGTTTCGGAAAGTTTCTAGTAGTCGGCCTTTGTGTACATCGAAAAAAAAAATTCTAACAGCTTGATATTCATACTCAATAGATGTGTAATCAATTTGATGAGTGAATCACTTTTTCATACGAAAAAAAAAATTGATAATTTCGCACATCATTTCACACCCGTTACTGTGGCCTTAGGCCTTAACGTAAACCAGTTAAATCGTTTAATAACAAATAATTCGTAAAATGTCCTGTATCTTCTAAAGGAAGCCAAAATCGCGATTTTTTAATTCTTAAAAAAGTTTCTTCTGGGCCAAATATTAACAATCCATGGTCAAAGTAAAGCGCCAGAGATATCGCAATCGTGCCCTGAAGAGGCTCAAACACGATAAACGTAACGACTTGTTCTCGCTCGCAGATTTCCAGACTTATGACGCATCGACGCGGTAACTCTACTGGCTCGGGTCGATGCTCGAAGCGATGCCGGACTGTTGGCGAATATCCGGGATCGGCTGGTGCTGCTGATGTCCTTCCTCGTCCCTCACTACGGAAGCGTCGACTTCCACCGTGTCCGACTCGTTGCTGGGCCCTAACCGAGCCCCAGCGTTCGGGACCGTATCGCGACGAGAGTGACAAACGCTATTGGTGTTAACCACCGACGAGAGCAACGTTGGACGCGCGATCGACGCGCTCGGACAATCTCCACGTGTGCTCGATAAATTATCAGCGATAATCGAATCGCAGGATTTCGCGCGTTCGTAAAATTACCGAAGCGTCAAATGTATAACGACGAAAACTCGCCGACTATCAAAATGTCGAAACAAAAAAGAAACGGGGATGCAAAGACCGACGCGTATCGCGCGACTTTAGAGACGGCATTTTCAAATTCAAATACCGACGCGACGAGGAAAACGAGGATAACGAGGATAAATATTTAAACGACGATGGGCGATGTGTTCGCGTGTTTTTTATCCGCGTTCTTGAAAGTACGAATCGAACATTCAGCCGTGGCGAATATATACGTAAGGGTGAATCGACGGAAAATTTCAAGAATTCAAGAGTTGAACGTTTTTTTTCTCGACACACTCTTATCTATATAGATATACATATATTTAAATTATTGCACACTCGTGTACAGAAAATCCTGCGATCTATTTCTCGTGTATCTCCGGCAAGAGTCAATGTTTCACAATTACTGTACGACTGGTACGTTAACTTGTTAACGAATTGTTAACGCGAGAGACTGTAACAGTCAAATAAAAGACCCAGATTGCCTAACGTGTGATGGTCAATTCCTCCGCTGTGAATTATTCTCCGAAATGGAATATGCAAAGACTCCACGCTCCACAGTCTCTACAAATCAGCATATTGATACCGAAACATCCACGATAGTCTCGCACACTTTGCCCAATACTTCACCATTGTTGACGCACATTGTTCGGCTGGCGACAAATTTATTGAACTTTTCTACAGTATAGCGCGAAACAATAAATCAGCTTCGTACAAAAATGGTCTTGGATTTTCATCGCTCCTCCACTTGCCGTTGGTTCCTTCAGACCCCTCGTGAATTTTTTTCTTCAGAGTTGTCCATTTTTCGTAACGTAGGGACGTCGCTCTTCTTCGCCAATAGAGCTCCTCATCGGGCGGATCAATGACTGAACCGACATAGTCTGCATGGAAATGAGGGGCTAGTTGTACGATCGCTGGGACAAGATCCAATGATGGTAAACTTTAGCCTTGGACGCCGGCTTTGTGATCACTATCCTGGAAATCTTTGGTCGATGCCTAACTATTATTATATCCAACGGGTTCCTCGCCTGGCGTGTGCCCTCGCTTTCGTCGCGGAGCTCGGACGTGCGACAATGGTCCGTTAGCACTCCCAAGATGATAGAAAGCGCAACGAGCGTGGCACGGCGCATTGCTCCGTTTCTTGCCGACAGCATTCTTGACAATCTCGCAGTCAATGCGCGATATCTCAATGGTATGTACGTGAGAATGAAAGGAAATTCCCTACGGCAGTTCTGGAGCTTCGAGAAGAGACGCAGCTGAACGCGCGCGTTGGACAGAAAAAAGTTAGTAAATGTACGAGGAAAAAAAAGGATCATTAACGCACAAGGAAGTTTGTGATCTCTTCCTTATTGGTTGTGAAGAATTATTATCGCTCGGGACACGGAAGTACCGAATGGCTCGGGACGTGCCGCGATAGGCCACAGAACAGTTGGCCGATTGCGAGAATCGTTAAAAATCGGCTATCGCGCAGAAACTCGATACTGAAACGCTTGTAACACTCGTAAAAAAATTTATACCCTGTTTAAAAAATGCAAGATGACCGGAAATACGAAAATCATTGTATTTTTCGAAAATTTCTGGCCGAGTCGCAGAGCTGTGGAATCTCAGTGATTTCGTTGGGCGAATCGAAACGACGTTTTTCTTAGTGAATAAGAATGATTCTTAATCGATGCCGAGAGGTTCGAAAGATCGCAGAATTGAGGTTATGTAGCACTGCTCGACTGGTTTTGGTCGCTCGTCGGTTTTGCGAAAAATTATTGCTCAATTTAGTCGATCTTTATTCGTTATGCGATAAGTCCGAGTACTTTTGAACGTAAGTTTCGTCGGAATTCGTTACAATCGGTTTTCGGGATCGACGATCGATCGGGATCGTTGTTGAGGTTAAGGAACGCATCTCAAATTCGGAAAAGATTATCTTCAAATAATTCAATATTCACTGATCGAAATAAACCGTAGCGATAAACAGCAAAACTGCGTGCACACGAAAACTTTTTATTCAAATATGAAAATGCACAATAATTAAAATAAACCTTATAAATATTTGACGGTCACTGTATTCACTAAAATTTTATCAAAAAACGTGAAGCGATGATCAATAACCAAAGCGAAATTTTCGCGTTGCCAGCGCCATCTGCCATCCGGAGTGGATAAAATTTGCTCGCGTATCTCCCCCTAAGCCGATAAGATACCGACCGAGCCCAACCCCTCTAGAGAGTGAAAACTCGTTTCCGATTCTCCTCCCAACCGACGATTTTTTTCGAAATCAATAATCAGTTTAATAGTATACTAAAAACTAAACAAAATTGTTCCTCTTTATCCAAAATAATCATCCTCTGTTGAAAATCTTCCTGACGCGAAAAAGGCATTTTTACCGACCGAGCACGGATTTCCGCCGCTCGGTCGGTAAGAACCCCGTGGCCAATTTTTCTCCCAGCGAATAAAGGACATGGCTCATACGTCCAGTCGGTAAAAATCCTACTGCCAAGTTCTTTCTCAGACGGGCCACATTTCGGGCAAACGAAGAGAAAGACGTTGTTCGTCGTTTAACAGAGTGGAAAGTGTTTCTTTTCTTTTTTGCAAAAAATCAACCGTTTAGGAGAACACTGGGAATCCGTAAATCAGCTATCTCTCTCGCACTGGTAGCCGCTCGGTCGGTGTGACACATTGCCTTAAGGTGACGCGAAGATATGCGTTCGTCTCTCTCGTTCCCTCATGCCCGCTGTCCTTATCTCTCTCGCACCTCAATTTCGATCAACCTGCGAGATAGTCTCCCGCACAACCAACACACAAAGTGTCATCTTCTTTTCCGAAACATCGCGATATTTCGCGGGTGAAAACACGAAGCGAAGAAAAGGGTATCTCGCTCGCACGCGTGGCGCGATTCGGTCGCTGACACTTCGATGCCGTCGAAGGAGTACGCGCTCCTCTGTGTGGGTATTGGATGTTCGAAGCTTTCACCTCTCATCGCGCGAGCACGTTGCCTCGAGCCAAGAGTCGAGCCAGGCCGTAACGCGAGGATCACTCGCTTCGTTTTGTTTATTTCTTTCTTCTTATTTTATTATCCTCGTAATATCCGCACAATATGCCGAAGGAAAAGGGCATATCGGAAGTGACGGAGAAAATGGACGACATGGAGATCGAGGAGCCGGGAAAGAAATTGTCCCACAAGGAGAAGAAGAAGCTGAAGAAACAGCAGGAGTACGAGAAAACTGTGGAACGAATGACGAAAACGGGTGGCCAGGGACACAGCGAGTTAGAATCGAATTTCACAGTTTCCCAGAGCCTCGCCCAAACGCGTGGAGCCCAACAGCTGGACAACGCCGTCGACATCAAGGTCGACAATTTCAGTATCGCCGCCAAGGGCAAAGAATTGTTCACTAACGCGAGCCTCCTCATAGCGCAGGGCCGCCGTTACGGCCTGGTCGGACCCAACGGGTGAGCGTCAACGACCACTTCGCCGTCTGTTCCGGAGAAAGCTCTTTGAACGGCTTCGAAATAATTGCTCTTTCTCCCTCCGCAGTCACGGAAAGACCACCCTGTTGCGTCACATTGCGAAAAGAGCGTTCGCCATTCCCCCCAACATCGACGTCCTGTATTGCGAACAGGAAGTCGTAGCGGACAGCACATCCGCAGTCGAGACTGTACTCAACGCCGATCTCAAGTGCAAAGCGCTCCAGGCCGAGTGCAAAACGTTGGAGGAAAAAGCTGAAAAGGGAGACGAGACTATTCAAGCGAGACTCCAGGAGGTATTTTTTCAAGTTACTTAAGGACGTTGGCGGAAATACGATTTTGAGACTGCCAACTTTCTGCCAAACACGTTTGTGTTTTTTTTTCTTTGTAGTAAAAGTATTATTTATTGGGTATGGTGGGCTGAAGGGTTTATGTGTACATCAGGAATATAAATTAGAATTAGAGGTAAATATTCAGAAGAGGGGCTCCTGCTGGAATCAGCTTGATTTCTGGATGTTTGGGTTTGTATAAGCCAAACAAACCCAAACAAAAATTAGCCTGATTCTAGGAGGAGCCCTGCTTACGAATATTTACCGAATTAGACATTTTTCCCTTATGCAGATCCCTTAATATATTGAGGGGTATGCATGAACTTGAGGTAAAAAAACACTTTTTTTAATATTTATATTTTATGAGAGTATTGGGATGAGGTCGAGATTTTATATGCATTACGTACTCTTGCGAAGTTGGAGTTTTTGTATTATCGAAAAATAAATTGACTTAATTGAAATTGAAATGAATTAAGATTGAATGGAATTGATTTGAAATGGAAATGAATTGAAATTAAAATAAATGGAAATTGAAAAAATGAATAAACAATGAAGTTATTAATATGTAGAGAAAGTTCCGCCGCCTGAACTGAAAAATGAAAAAGACATGTACTTTTAATATAATAATGAAAATTTCGAATGCCCAGATGCTCTTTTGAAATTTTGAGAACCATAAAAGTGGCAAGCTGTAGAAAAAAGTTCGATTTTCAACGACAAAAACAACTGACAATCACTTGCTATTAATAAATATAAAAACATGTACAAAATATCATCCGATAAAAAAACTTATAAACTATCCCCCGTCTGAATGTGAGGTAAATCGGATTTGTAGATGTTGTGATACAACTTCCACCGTTTCATAAAATAATGTTTCGAGAAAAACTCAAAAGACGCGTGGGCAAGTCTCCCCAAAAATCGTCACGAATCCCTCAATTTTGTCAATGAAAACAAAATCCTAGCAAATTGAAGTCAAGACGCCAGGCTTGAAAACACCGCAAAAAAATCGTACTTTTTAAATCGCAACCTTACGCAGTCGCCTCAAAGAAAGTTTCATAAACCCTCGCTTGCCACTGTGGGGTTCGAAACAACCTCACCACTTTTTTCTTATGTGAAAATATATCGATGATGTGTATTCTACAGAAGTGTGGCAAGTAAGGGTTAAAGTTCACTTGAAGAAAACGTTCCCATCTAGATCAATAAAGTTTATAAAAGTTTATAAAAATAAAGTTTATTCATCCCCGGAAAATACCAAAAAATTGATCACAATCACAAAAAAATGTTCACAAAAAAACAAGAACAAATGAATGCCACAGGTGTACGAGGAGTTGAAAGCGATCGGGGCCGATTCGGCGGAGCCGCGAGCGCGTCGTATCCTCGCCGGTCTGGGTTTCAGCAGATCGATGCAGAACCGAGCAACGAAGAATTTCTCCGGTGGTTGGAGAATGCGAGTTTCCCTGGCGCGTGCATTGTTCCTCGAGCCGACGTTGTTGCTGTTGGACGAGCCGACGAATCATCTCGATCTGAACGCCGTCATTTGGCTGGACAATTATCTTCAAGCTTGGAAGAAGACCCTGCTGATAGTGTCTCACGACCAGAGTTTCCTCGACAACGTTTGCACCGACATCATACACCTCGACCAGTGCAAGCTCTTCTACTACAAGGGCAATTACAGTATGTTCAAGAAGATGTACGTGCAAAAGCGCAAAGAGATGATAAAGGCCTACGAGAAGCAGGAGAAGAGGATAAAGGACATGAAAGCCTCGGGACAGAGCAAGAAGGCGGCGGAAAAGAAGCAGAAGGAAGTGTTGACGAGGAAGCAAGAAAAGAACAAGACGAAGCTACAGAAGAACGAGGAGGAGAACGGACCGCAAGAATTGCTCGCGAGACCACGCGAATACATAGTCAAATTCAGTTTTCCGGATCCTCCGCCTCTCCAACCGCCGATCCTCGGTCTTCACAGTACGCATCAGTCGCCATCCCTTCGAACTCTGCGCCATTGCATCGCAGCTGCCAATGTTTTTTCTCTTATTTTCAGACGTTACGTTCGCTTACGAGGGCCAGAAACCGCTGTTGATCAACGTCGACTTCGGCATCGATCTGAACTCCCGCGTCGCCATTGTCGGTCCCAATGGCGTCGGCAAATCGACATTCCTCAAATTACTCACGGGTGATCTTACACCGAATTCCGGTGAACTCGTCAGAAATCACCGTTTGGTGAGTACGGACTTTCAGGTCGAACCTGTCTCCCGGAATGAGTCGTCAGCTAGTGAAAATCACAAAAATTCGGCGGCCATTTTGCACTTTGGATGAAAAGTAACGCGAATAATGGAACTTTTTCAGAGGATCGGCCGATTCGATCAGCACTCCGGTGAGCATTTGACCGCGGAGGAGACGCCCTCGGAGTATCTGATGCGGCTGTTCGACCTGCAGTACGAGAAGGCGCGCAAGCAGCTCGGGACTTTCGGTCTGAGCTCGCACGCGCACACGATACAGATGAAGGATTTGTCGGGTGGCCAAAAGGCTCGAGTTGCGCTCGCTGAGCTCTGCCTGAACGCGCCCGACGTCGTCATACTCGACGAGCCGACGAACAACCTCGACATCGAGTCCATCGACGCCCTCGCGGACGCCATTAACGGCTACAAGGGTGGCGTCATTATAGTTTCCCACGACGAGCGCCTCATCAGGGACACCGCGTGTTGCCTTTACGTTATCGAGAACCAAACGATCAACGAGATCGACGGTGACTTTGACGATTACAGGAAAGAGCTGCTCGAGAGCCTCGGCGAGATAATCAACAATCCGAGCATAGCCGCGAACGCGGCCGTTACTCAATGACCGGACATCTTCGAGTTGCTAGAAATTTGTCAAAAAACTACGTGAACGAACGGAACGAAATGAAGTTAACTAATAAATTATATAATTATAAATATCATACGTGCGAAGAAATTATTGAAAACACCGTCGCTGTAGTGCAGTCGGTATACGAAGGGCATCTAAAAGATTAACAAACATCACACATTTTCGAACTGAGTTTTCTCAGATGCTTAAGGGGTTAGGCCACAGTAACGGGTATAAAATCATGTGAGGGTTTAACAATTTTGTTTCGTATGAAAAAGTGATTCACTCATAAAATTAATCACACGTCTATTTAGTATGAATATCAAGCTGTTAGAATTTTTGTTTTTTATGTACAAAATGTCCGACTACTAATATTTTCTGTAAATAATTTTCGGAAATAATGGAAAATAATTTTCGAAAATAATGGACAAATTTCGTGTAAAACTGCTCATAAAATGAAAACTTTTCGATTAATCAGAAATTCCGTACGTACTTCTCTGCGAAATGCAATTAGGAACATAACTTTTAAATTTGAAGTGAATCGAGTGAAAATTGTTGAAGTTATTTGTCACGCCAATTGGAAAAAAGCTGTTTCGAGAAAAACGCGTTTAAAGTTTTAGGTACTCTATGGCCGTGCCAGAAGTGAGCTTACATTATACGCTCAAAGTCGGTGAAAAAAAATGTCTTGCTATAAATCGAATAGTAACTTATTCTTATGATGGTAAAGCACCGTTTTAGCGAAAAAAAATCGATTTTTTGAAAATTCTACTGTGGCCTTACCCCTTAAGCTTTCTAGGAAAAAGAAAGTGTCGGGCTCTGTAGAATTTACTGACGTAGAGCTTGACGCTTTTCGTCTGCCCTAAATATTATTCGTCTCGGAGAAATCGGTTAGAAATGTTCAGCTATCTCGCACTCGTGTCGCGTGGTACAGCTTCGATTTTGCTGTAGGAAAAACCGTTTTCAACGAGATTTCATTAGCATTGACCAAATTATGAATTTTCGAGTATCACGAGGCTCCAAGTACTTTTGATTAAAATTATTATCATCACTGCTATTGTTTACCGTTTCATTAAAATGATTACGATTGCTGCAGTCATTTTTTGTTCAATTAAAATGATTAAGATTGCTGCAATAATTTTCCGTGCAATTAAAATAACGATTAGTGCGATAATTTTCCATTCAATTAGAATGATTACGATTGCTGCAAAAAATTTCCGTTCAATTAAAATTATTACGATTGTTGCAATTATTTTCGGTGCAATTAAAATTACGATTCCTGCAATAAATTTCCATTGAATTAAAATTATTACGAGGTGCATTCATTTTTCGTTCAATTAAAATTATTATGATTTCGACAATAATTTTCCGTCCAATCAAATACTTATCATTTTTATCTACACACGATCATTGCTACCACTGAATTTCTGTCCCGTTTTTCGGTGTAAATTTCGATCCACTCTAACTTTTAGCGACCCTAGCGCCACCATTAATGAATTTCCTCACCAATTTCCGGTCTGCTTATCTTTCCGATTAGTTTTTCACCGTGCAAACCCCTTAAGCCCCGCGGAAAGGTTCTCCGTGTGGTTAGACGCCTCGGTTCGCCGATTGGCCGCAGCGGGCCGAGCGCAAGTGGCGCCGCGGTCGTTCTGGCGTGCCGCTCTCTCCGCTTTGCCAAAAAGGGCCCGACAGAGAGAGCGCTCCGGCCGAGGAGCGGAGCGAGAGAGACAGGTGCGCGCGACGTGAGATGAAGTTCGTCGGTGTGCGATGGTGAAAATTGTCAAATAAAAGAGAGAAAGAAGGAGAGGCAAAAGAAAATAAAGAAAACGAAGATTCCGCGGAGTGTGTGTCGCGTGGTTCGTACGGCGGGGTCTCGTCGTATCTGACAAATGTCCGACGAGTCAACGAGAATGTCGAGCACCCTCGAGAACAAGATACTAAATCTTCAGGAGCGCCTCAGGGCGGAGAAGGAATCGAGAGACAGAGATCGACAGAGCAACGATGTCGTGCCAGGAACGACCGCGACTGCTGCTCTACAGCCGTCATCCTCGGCACCAACCTCCAGCCCCGTTGCACGAAGACCTCGGCAACGTGAGTACAACCTTTCCCCGACTCCTCGTCTCTCCAAACCGACCGTGAACAACAACAAAAAACAAACATTTTTCCCCGAGGGGGTGAGGTGGGAAAAAAGCAGGAAAGTGACAGTACGGGGGTCGCGAGTATAGGTTATGTTCGTTTCGGCCTATTTATTTACTACGGCGTACCAATTTGGAGCCTAAGCTCGAAACGAACTTTGTCGCTTGAGGGATCCTCGAATGTCTTCGATCCTCTCGCTGTTTTGAGTTTCTCCCGAAGGTCATTGAGTTTGTCGGAATTTCGATGCTCCGAGTATGCACTCGTTCGTCTTTCTCAGCTTTCTCGGGCCAAATTCCATTTATATTTTCGCCAATCGTGGCTGCTTTTCGGACCAGATCGATCACAGAGCCAGCGAAACGCTCTGTAAGTCTGAGGAGCGTCTAGGTCCAAAAGGATGATGTTGAAGTTTGCATCGTTGACGATGCAAACAGAATGACGTTGAAATTTGCATAGTTGGAATGCAACGAAAGCAGTTTCTGTTCATTTACCAAATTTCCTGTGCCAGATTTGCACCATGAAATATTCTTGAAGACTCTTATTTAGCAATCTACAAGAAATTTGCAAAGTGTGATGTTGAATAATAATGAAAATAAGAAATTGGAAGAAAAATTGTACAACCACATCCGGCGGATCAGGGAGGACGTCCTTAGAAGGAGCTAAAAAACGATGTTGAAGTTTGCATCGTTGGCATGCAAATTTGCTCCAATTTCTTATGGATAATCTTAGCTACTAAAATCCGTCAACAATTTTTCAATTTGCTTATTTAGTCTCAATCTATAATCGATTTAGTCCATCTATAATCGAAATTTAGATACAGATTTTTTGTAATAATGAGAAGAAGGAAATAAAAATATCAAAAAGAATTTTCGCAGCATTTAAATTATTCAAATTTCAAGATTATCTAAAAAAAATTAAGAACAGGCCAACAAGGTTTATTAGAGTCTGGTAACACATTTGAAAGCCTGGAGGACAAATTTTATCAACTGTGACAAATTTGATCGATGATTCTTCACCCCAAAAATGTTCCGGCATTCCCAAGCCCTGCTCGAGGTATTTGCTTAATTTTGAACTCCTAAGTTTTACGGCAAGTCGGGTGATAAAAATTGCAAAGAACTTAACGGCAGTGAATAATTAGCTACGTGAAAAGAGGAATGCATGACATGGCGGACGCGCAAATAATGATGACTAATCAAACTCTTCTTAGAGAGTTTCGGGCAAGCAATAATCTAGATCTTCCAAAAAATGAAGATAAGAAGGGAGTCACGAGGATTTCGGAGAAATTCCGAAACTATATCAGGGTATTCGTGATGTCGAAGTTTGCATCGTAAGAATGCAAAGAAATTTTTTTTTTTTTTAATTGGACATATTGTTTTTTGGCTCCGAAAATCACTCAAACTTGTTTACGTACTTTTATTAGAGATTTACGACCTCGATTTGCAAAAAAAGCAGGCTTCCGATAAGCATAAAAATTAAAAAATAAATATAAAATATCGTTGTAGTCTAATAATGCAAACTTCAATGTCATGAGTATTCAACGTTGATTGTATGAAAAATGTAAACGCCTGTGTAGATTTTGAAACACATTACTAGTGAAAAGAATTTATACAATTTAAAGTTTCGGTCGGCAGGAAAAGTTTCGAAGCCCGGGTGAAAAAAGCACAAAAGAATGCTAATGTATTTAAAGAATACAAAGCAAGGCCCATTTTACTTTTTTTTTTTTCATATTCTCGACTACATTTGCACCCATCAGGTGGGCCTGATCATGTTTTCTTCCGTTTTTCCTACTCTCGTAAACTCGCGTGTCATTTTTTGGGCAACAGCAATGGGAATTTCTTCTCAGAAAACAACATCGATCAGAATATGAAATTAAAGGGGTACATCTACCTAGAGGCCCAAAAGAAGTGGCAGAATTCCGATTTTCTTGTGGAAAACGGTTGGTCAAAATGAAACGCATTTTTTTTAACACAAAGGTGAATATATTGAGAGCCTTTGCAAAAAAAATCGGCCAAAAACAGAAAAACAACAAAAACATGGAAGATGATTAAATTTGTGTGGTGCTGTTTGGCGGTGGACACTCTCCAGCATAAACGGTTCATCTGCAACCTTAAAACCAATCGGGTTATTGAAGTTAACAATAAATGCGAGTCGTTGACGATCGTCGATTTTTTAAATAATTTTTTCCAACAACTCTGTGATGAATTGAAACTCGAACATCCAAAATTCATGAAAGAAGTCATTTTTACGTAACTATAAAAAAATGAATATCGATTTTAAAAAAGTGAGATCGTCAACGGCCTTTAAATGATTCTCATCGTATCTCCTGTGAATTTGGAAGCAATCCATCAAGTGGTTCTTGAGGTATCACGTCCACCGACCTTGCAAACTGTGTTGTTAGACTGTTAGAAGCTGTAGCTCATTCAATTTTAAGAGTATTTCAATTAAATATTCAGGGAACATAGCCAAAAGGTGATACTATCGAAAAAAAATATTGTAAAAAATGCAATTTTTTTACCCACCTAGGTAGATGTCGCCCGTTAAGGGGTTAGGCCACAGTAACGGGTATAAAATCATGTGAGAATTAAACAATTTTTTTTCGTCTGGAAAAATGATACACTCATAAAATTAATTACATATTTATTTAGTATGAATATCAAGTTGTTAGAAAAAATACATTTTTTTTTTCGATGTACAAAATGGCCGACTACTAATATTTTCTTATCTAACAGCTCCGCGGTGTGGCAATTAGCATCCACAATTTTTTACCTAGATAAAAAAAAAACAAAAATTCTCGTCAATCTACATTAGAATACCTCGAGAAGTACGTACGGAATTTAAAAAATATTGTTTTATTCAAAACAATATTGAAAAAAAAAAGAAAATATTAGTAGTCAGCCATTTAGTACATCGAAAAGAAAATGCTAACAGCTTGATACTCACACTAAATAGATGTGTAATTAATTTTGTGTGAATCACTTCTTCATAAGGAAAAAAATTGTTAAATTCGCACATGATTTTATATCCGTTACTGCGGCCTAGCCCCTTGAAAAGAATTCGACTTTTCTGGAAAGAAATGACACGGCATTAATTTTTTTGCACGTCTGCTTCCCAACTCCCAGCCGTTAGCAGTCGAAGACTAACGAGATTTCAATGAACAATGTTCCATGTACGAACGTTCGCACAGTGGGTGACATGGGTACGCCGACGAGGCCGAAGCGTCAGCTGGACCTGCCGGTCCTGCAGATGGTACCGCCCAAAGCGCACAACGGCGAGTTCGAGTCGAAGCTCCAGGAGATAATGAAGCAGAACGGCATACTGAACATCAACGGTCAGAAGTATCAGACGGACATGAAGGATCTCGAGCATCTGGGCGAATTGGGCAACGGCACTTGCGGCCACGTCGTCAAAATGAGGCACAAGCCCAGCGGCATCGTCATAGCCGTCAAGCAGATGAGAAGATCTGGCAACGCCGAGGAGAACAAGAGAATAATAATGGATCTCGACGTTGTTCTCAAGTCCCACGATTGTCCATACATAGTGCAGTGCCTCGGATGCTTCATAACCGAATCCGACGTCTGGATATGCATGGAACTCATGGCAACCTGCCTCGACAAATTGCTGAAGAAGTGCCGTCAGGCTATACCCGAAGAGTTTTTAGGCAAAGTTACCGTAGCTGTGAGTATCGCAACTTACCCCCTCTATGCCATCGAACTTTCGGCAAATCTCAACTCGGAAAAAATATAACTTTCCTTTGCCAATTCATGATCGGGACGGAATGTTCCGGAACACGGTAAAAAAAAGTGCCAGAAAAAAAGAATTTCGACTATCCATCGAATCTCGCGCAAAGTAATTTTTGCAAAGTTTTAAAGGTGAGGAAAAAATTACTGCTTTTCATGATTTTTTTTAAAGGAAACATTTCTTCACCATTTTTGAGACCTAGGGTATGTTTTATTTAGTACTTTTGACTGTAACATGGTGATTTTTTTTATTAATCTTTTTAAATGGCGAAGGTAAGCATGACTTTGAAGTTTCCATCGTTGGGACCAAAATAATTATTTTTTTGTTCCCGAATTTCCTTTGGCCGATTTGAGTTACGAAAACCACGCAAATATTTTTTTAGGATTCTTATTTAGCGATCTACAACCAAATTCTGTAAAGTATGATTTTGGATAATTATGAAAATAAACATTGACGATAATTTTCGTTGCACTTCAATGATGCTAACTTCAAGCCCGTGGTATGGCACGATCTTCTGAACGGGTTGCGGCGGATGTCAGACGGCGTGACCCGCAGCGTCGGCGGGATTAATCCGACAGGAACCAAAGAAGATTTTTCTTTCATTAACACTCATACGCGGAATGTGAACCAAGAAAAAGTGAGAAATGTTGAAAATTGGTGAAACGGTACGCTTTGAAACAAAAAGATTGGGTAAATATTCGGAAGTGTCACTCCTGTCAAATTCGAGCTGATTTTTTTGTGTGGTATCTTACAGTTAAAAAACATATTTAATATTATTATGGCAGCGCATTAACAGTGTCAATAGATATTTTTTTAAAGATTTTTATTCATCGATCGTTCGAGCTTTTTTTCAAGATTCAAGATTTTCAAGACCCAAACAAACCCAAACATTATGCGCCATTGAAATATAACTTAATATAAGGTTTTATAATCATAAAGAATTGATACAAAAATTGACAGCCTCTTTTTAGCGGGAGTGAATATTCTGAATATTTACCAGATTGCATTTTCCGGAAAAAATGGTTACATTTCGCAATAAAAGAACACCTATTTATTTTATTTTCAAAAACATTTAAGGTCATGTTTGAGACAATAAGGTTAGAACGATTTATACCAAATTTCATCAAAATCGGTCGATCGGTTAGCTATACGTCACGCCAGTTTTGAAAATGCAGTTTGGAAGCCAGTGCCATACCTCCGCGATTTTTAAAGATTAATGAAAGAAAAAAATACCACGTAACAGCCAAAAGTAGTAATAAAACATTCGGTGAAGAAATATTTCCTTTAAAAAAAATCTCGAAAATCAGTAAATTTTTTCCTCGCCTAAAGGTATCCCCCATTAATTGAACATTTCCATAAAGTGCCCGCCTGAAAACCTACGAAATTTTGAAAATGAAATGTTTCCCAACAGTTTCTAGGGAAGATCCCACCCGAACGATTTTCTCGTAGAGCTCATTCGGTTTTTCTTCTTCTTTTTACAGACCGTAAAAGCGTTGTCGTACCTGAAGGAGAAGCACGGGGTGATACATAGAGACGTTAAGCCTAGCAATATACTTCTGGACGAGATGGGAGGCGTTAAATTATGCGACTTCGGTATATCCGGACGGCTGGTCGATAGCAAAGCGAAGACGAGAAGCGCCGGATGCGCGGCTTACATGGCGGTAAATTGATTGTTCAAATTGTCACGATGATTATCCCTCTACTGGGCTAATCGGCCAGCGCCGATTCTTCGATTCGATAAGAATCGACTATCGCTTTTCCATTGAAATTTAACGCTATATCGCGCGGAGCCTTTATCATCGTGCATCAAACTCAAGAGACGCGAGTCAACTTTTCGAGTGTACTTGAAATATTCATTTTCACACGTCCAATCTCGCGTTGTCGAAACACAATGAACGTTAATTTATTTTATCCTAATTGCGCTTAATTCTATTATCGAATTTCTGATAAATCGTAAAAATGAAGATAAAAAAGAATTCTCGTTCAAACGATGCAAACTTTGAGGCAATGATTTTCTGTGCCACGCAGCCCGAGAGGATAGACCCGCCTGACCCAACGAAACCGGACTACGATATAAGAGCAGACGTGTGGAGTTTGGGGATAACCCTGGTCGAATTGGCGACCGGTGTCTTTCCTTATCGAGACTGCAAGACTGATTTCGAGGTAAAAATACGCAATACCCCTAATTATCGTTGAATCCATTCGTTTATTTTAGATTTTAGATAAACGCGGGCTGTTTCTGCCATTTAACATTCTCGCAATCATCATTTTTTTTCTTTCGACGAAAATATTTGTCGCTACTAATTCTGTAATAAGGAGGAATATTTTGCTACATTTTTATCAAGATCTGTATAGTGTCTGGAATAATTCAACGAATTCGAATCCCGATAAAGGAGAAAAAGACAATTGCCGATGGGGTGCCGAAAAAAGGATGATGAAAAGTATTAGTAATAATAATAAAAGCAATGAATGGGAATAAATAATAGGAATAGCAATCGAAATATATAAAAGTTATAATAATAATAAATACTAATGGTAAATAATAAACAATATTTTTTATATTTTAATTTTATTTACTGAATTTCAACGTATACCTTTGCAGGTTTTTACGAAATAACATATTTATCGTTAATAAATTATTCAATATTAATCAAAATTAAATATTAAAAATGAAAGCGATAAATAATAGTATTGCTATTATTTTTTATTTACTATTATCATTTATCAGATAAATGGATAGATTTATTTAGTCATTCTGTCGTCCCAGGCTTGGAGCCTGGTTATATTACATCAATTTACAGCGGCTACTTAGTTCTCTCTTATACTACTCTTAAAAGTCTACATATAATCTTATTTTTGATTCACATTAATCCTTTTTACTATTACTGCCTTTTTTACCTATTACTACATTTCCATTATAAATTATCATACCCTTTTTACTTCCTGTTTTCTCTAGTTCGCACCTTTTGTTTTAACATTCTCGCGTATTCACATACTACGGGCTTAATTTCTCCATTTAGCTGTTCATTCCATCCTATCTGCTTCCTTGGTTCCACAAAGAGTTCATCTACGTTCCTCCTCATATCTCTATTAACCAATTTCCTAAATTTTTCACATTAACTTTTTGCTATAAATTCTCTTTTCCCTTCCGGCACCGTATGCACGACTCTACTTCAAGCCCTTTATTTACCTCCCTCCCCACGTTGCCACACCTCATTCCGGCCCACTGTTCTTCGTCTTCTCCTTTTATTCTTTTCTGTTCCCAATATTTTTTATTCCTGACATTGTTTATACGATATTTATATTCTATACTGTATTTCGAAGTTTATATTCTCTATCGGTCTCCCTGCATCCTTCGATCGTTTAGTATTTCACATTCAGTTTTTAACTCAGCTTCCAGTCGACTCAAATCTCGACCTATTCTTAGCTTCGACTCCCGATCTTCTACTTTTCTAAACGCATTCTCCATTTTTTACCCTACTTGGAAGGGTTTCCATTTGCACAGTTCCTTATCTCTTCTCTTAAAAAAATTCTTGGCCATCTCTCGCTATCCATTTTTAGTATTTTTAAGGGGCTACCTAGAGGCCCCAAGAAATGGCAATGTTCAGATTTTTTTCTTCTGGGAAACGGTTTGGTGAGAAATAAACGCATTTTTTAACACAAAAGTACATATGTTGAGAGCTTTTTAAACAAAATCACCAAAAAATACTGAAAAACAACAAAAAGATGGCCGCCGGCAGATGATGAAGCTTTGGCGGTGGATGCTCCAGCTTAAGGGGTCATCTCACTTTAGACGCTAAAAAGACTATTTTCGTGAATTTTTTGATAGGTATATATTATAGACATTAATATAAAAGTTGTTACACTTAATAAATACATTATCGAAATACATTGTAAGAAAATTTAATTTATTCAAGTCATTATTTATAGACGAAAATGGTAGTTAAAAAAATGATGGATCATCTGAAATAAAAAAAAATCAAACGGTTTTAGATTCAGTATGTTAATGACTATGGCGCGTATCATACAATTTTTGATATATGCGAAAATAACAAAATGGCGGACATTTTTCGAAAAAAAAAAAGGTTTTTTTCACCGTTTTTGGCAAAAAGAAATAGTAAATATAATTTTTTTAAAAAATTCGTGATACGCTCTATAGCTATAGTTGTAAAGAATATGTGGTTAAAATTTCACAAGGATCGGTTCAGTAGTTTCGAAGATTTTATGAACAAGCCGTCGAAAAACGTTGTTTCGGTAAAAACGCGTTTATAGTTTGTTAAGGTTACATAAATACATAAAAAACATTTTTTATGTTTTTCGAAAGTGTATTCATTAAGTGTAACACCTTTTACATCAATATCTATAATATAAACCTATAAAAAAAATCATGAAAATGGTTTTTTAGCGTCTAAAGTGAGAAGACCCGTTAAACGATCACTCCGAAACCTGTAAACCAAACGGGTTATTTCAGTCAGCAATAAATACGACGACGATCGTCGTTTTTTAGGGAATATACCTAAAACGTGATACTATCGAATAAAAATGGAAAATTCTTGGAATTACATTTTTGGAATGACTCTCTCTCTCTCTTGGAAAATGACATTTTTTTTTACCCATTTCGGTAGATGTAGCCCGTTAATATGTCGTCGATCGCCCTCTTCCTCGCTTCCATCTCGATTTGTCATTTATTATTATAACTCATTTATTCATTCCTACTCACCAAAAGGAACAAATAATACGAGCAGTTAAAATATACTAAGCATAATAATTAAAAATAATAACAACAAATAATGAGAAACAATAATGAATAACAGCAAACAATAATTGAAAGAATGTTTTGAAATAATAATAAATAATAAAAACCCAAACGAATTAATCGTTTTGAAATAATATATAATATCGTTTTGAATGTTTTGAAATAATAATAAATAATAAAAACCCAAACGATAATCGACGATAATCGTGAGAATAAAATTGTCTCGCGTGAAAATTTCAGGTCCTCAGTAGGGTAGTACAGGACGATCCTCCCGCGTTGCCGACGGACGCGGTGTTCTCGAAAGAATTTCGGGGCTTCGTGACGTGCTGCCTGACGAAGAATTACAAGCATCGGCCTAAGTATCACAAACTAATGGAGCATTCTTTCATACGAAAGTACGACTCGCCGCCGCAGGACGAAGCCAGCCCGAATTCCTCGTCGTCCTTGCCCACCTCCAGTTGTCAATGGTTCGGCAGAGTGATGCAACAACTCGAGCCGAGGTGGGTGCTGCTCCCGTTACAATTCACCCTCGTAATAACCGCCTAGGGTTACTCATTTTGATCACGCACATGTAACGTACCAATTGGACGATATAGACAATATACAAACGACCAAGTTGCTGTAAGATTACTTAGCGCTTTTGTGGAAAAGAAAAGAAGAACTTCGGGGTCGCCTTGCGCGGCGTTTTTCTTTTTTACTTCGTGTAAAACGGCATGATATTCCTGACTAATGTCAGTAACTTTTGGTTTGGTTTGAAAATAACCGGGTCTATTGTACTTTTTTTTCTCGATTTTCGATTCGTAAGCGAACGATACTCGTGTACAGAGGAGTTTCAGCTCGAACCAATCACGCGCTTCCCGAACGGGCTTTCAAAATAGCGTCGAAAATACGATCGGACTTTGAGCTTACCTCGAGCCCCGGCCTGAAACTCCTCGCGAATAGACAAACGTTTTTAACGCAATGCTAATCATTTTTTGGTGTCACTTTTATTTACATTTTTTTCGCGAGGACCCGCCGACCGTAAAGTTCCAATCGAAGATTCGCGGCTCGGACGAAACTTTGATACTTTTGAAGAGCTTACCGAGAATCCTGACACGATACGTTTTCGAAGAATCGGGACGCAGAAAAAAATGAAACGATCAACCCAAATGTCGAAAAATAAATCTCGATCTTTTGGTTTTTTGGGAATTTAGATCGTCTTTCTATTCGGCATACATATTCTACTTTTTTTTAATTTGTTTTTTTTTTTAGGTGAGAACTCAATGTCAGCAATTTTGGCTGTCACTTGATTTTTTTTATCGAGAATTTACTTTTTTTCACGTTTTCGCGATCCACTTTTTTCGGAATTTTCCAATATCGTGGAATATTTCGTACTCGAGACTCCGCTTCGATTGGAAATCTACGCTCGCACGCAGTCCCGCATAAAAGTAGTTTGAAAATGCGAAATATTTTTTTTCCCCGATTTTACGCCGTTTTAATTGTTACCTTATTTATTATTTACACCTGCGAACATTTACCGATACGAGAGATTATCTGGAGAAACAAAAAATTAACTTTCATGTGGCGGACACGACAGATTATTTAGAAAAAATCCAAACAAAAAAAAAACGATGACACTCGCAAATGTGAATTAAAAGTTTGCGTGCGTGTTGAATTGTGTTGCAGCGTTGAGCTTGAGGGAGGCAGCGCAGCGTAGCATATCCCCTCTCTCTGTCCCTCGCCCTTAAGTCCAGACTCGCTCCGCTACACCTCCTGACTTAACAATTACCCGGAAAAAAAGACGAATCCACGAAAAGCAAAGACAAACGAAACAGTAACTTGAACGAAGAAAAAAGAAGATAGAAGGGAAAAAAAGAAAGAAATGCGAAAGCCCGAACATCCCCCGCCCCGTCACGAAAATGTCCGATTTTCATTTCGAGTTGTTTGGTTTGTGCACGCGCCTGTTACACACCCCACCCTTCAACCCCCACTCATGGTAAGCATTATTTTTTATTTTAATTTAAATAATTCGTTTTCTCTATTGTTTTATTATTTTTTCGGCTCTTTATTTTTGCTATTTTTCTGTTTTTTTGTTTGTAAATCTTCATCGCGCAACGACACGATGACTCGCCGGTTACGTGGATCGCGTAAAATCGATCAAGAAGATTTTTGTTTCGTCATTTCTACCGTTACTCGGACAACTTTGGGAAATCCGAATCTTTATCGGTATAATTTTGTCTCCCGCATCGTTCGCGCGCGTTTAAAAATAATTATATTCAAAAAATGCAATGTCTCTCGTCCATTGTACCCTAGTAAAAAAAAATTCCTTGTCTGTATTTCTCTCTGTCTCTCGCTCTCTCTGTCCTTTGTGTCGCATGAACTGATGACTAACACCTCTCTAACTTCGACTAACCCCATGTTGATAAAAAGTAAAACAAAAAGAAATAAAAAAGGGGTACGCTGAAAACTCACCAGGTGTACAACGACGAAAGACTAACGTGCCGCGTGCGAGGCCCATCAGGGCGCCACTATCCGGGGAGTCAGCGATGAAAAAAAAATTGACAAGCTTTGGGGGGCCTAAAGAAGCGTAAAAAAAAAGAAAGAAAAAGATCTGGAATATTCGGAGATAAACGTGCGCGATACTCAGTCGCCTGTCACTCCAGGGCAATACGATTCAGTTTCAGGTTGTCGGGTGGGCATCAACAACGGCCGCAGGAGAGCCAGCAACAGCAACCTCATCAAACTCAGTCCCGAGGCCACGTGTCTCTGAAGCAAACGGCCCATCTGAGGTCCCATTCGGAGGTGCCGGCCTTCATGAAGAGCACCAATAACGGCCCCACCAAAGAGCAATCTTGCAACGCCTCGACGAATTTAATCGGCTTTCATCAGCGCTCGAGCAGCGAGAACGGCGGCAATTATCTGCCGTACAGTCCGTACGCGACGAAGCGGAAGGAAGTTTCAGCAACGAGGCCTTTCTCGCCACCGGTAAATCCCGCTGAAGCGGAACCGCCGTGCCTTCAATCGAGGCCTTTCTCACCCTGGAGACAACAGCAGCAGCAGCAGCAGCAAAAAGCGCAAGTTGATCAGACGAGCAGGGAATACGGATCGAAGAGATGCTCGTCGAACGGCCAAGCCTACGCGGACTCGAGATCGTACTCGCCTTACAGACAGGAGAGCTCGGTCGACCCGAGCGAGCGATCGTACTCGCCCTATCACGCGGCTCGTTACGACGATCATCATCATCACCATCATCATCATCATCATCGCCGCGAGCCAAGCGGCGAACGATGGCAAAACGTCTCGCGCTCCTTGAGTCCCTTCGCGCGTGATTATTCGCCCTGGCGACGGGAAAACGTCGATCCGCCGGGCGTCGTTCAACCGGTACTCGTCGAGACCGGCCGATACTCGCCATTCGTCCAACACAGACTCGGCCAACTTCCACCCGCGCCCCAAACGCATCCACCCACATCTCAAGACATCTACGGCAGTCCCATGATCAGCAGGAAGAGGTGACGTTTCCCTGTCATCTTCCCTACGTCCCCTTAATTTATCTACTTGTCTTTGGAGGTCGAAAAAATAGGCTTTTTGGGGATTGTTTTCTTCAGAAAAACTACAAAATAAATCGAGATTACGAAAAAGGTGTTTATCGTACATATCGGTGACTGTAAACGATAATTTTTTTGAAGCGATTCGTTTGAAAATGGCGGCTGTGCAGCGTTTGTCTCAAAACAGCATTTCTCAAGTTCGCCGGAAACACAACTCAGACAATTTTCAACCGATTCACTTGAAATGTTGAATGTATCTTGAAAAATACATTGTCTATGGCAGAGTTGGGCGTAATTTTATTTATAAATATGAATACGAATTTATTCACATCGTGATTTTCGTGTGAATATAAATACAAATTTATTCATACTTCACTTATTTGTGTTCACATGCACGCATACAAATACAATTGTATTCACAAATATTCTGAACATACAAATAAATTCACAGAAAAAATTGTGAATATTTACAAAAAATCCGGTGAATTAAAAAAAAATTCACATCCAAATTTGTGAATGCAAATGTATTGACAAAAAAATGTAAATACAAAAAAATTCACAAAATAAGTTGTGAATTTTTTCGTATTTAAGACAAATAAAAATCAAATTCACAATGATTGGATTAAAATTTACACCAAAAGTGAGTTCTTACGTACTTTGAGAGAAAACATTGCGTCGAGCAAAAACATTATGTTCAGTTCGACATTGTGTTGAGTTCAACACAATGTTTTCTCTCAAAATACGTAAGAACTCACTTGTGGTATAAATTTTAATATAATTGTCGTGAATTCGATTTTAATTTTCGTCAACTTGAGGAAATTCGCAACTCATTTGGTGAATTTTTTCATATTTATAATGTAATATTTGAAACTCACAACTTTTTTTGCAAAAATTTCTTTGCCTCGACGCAATGTTTTCTCTCAAAATACGTAAGAACTCACTTTTGGTGTAAATTTTAATCTAATCATTGTGAATTTGATTTTAATTTGTCTTAAATACGAAAAAACTCACAACTTATTTTGTGAATTTTTTTGTATTTACAATTTTTTGTGAATACATTTGCATTCACAGATTTTGATGTGATTTTTTTTTAATTCACATTTTTTGTGAATATTCACAATTTTTTCTGAGAAATTTATTTGTATGTTCAGAATATTTGTGAATACAATTGTATTTGTATGCATGCATGTGAATACAAATATATTCGTAATCACACTTGTGAATACGAATTAATTTGTATTCGCATTTACGATAAGTGAAGTATGAATAAATTTGTATTTATATTCACATGAAAATCGCGATGTGAATAAATTCGTATTCGTATTTATAAATAGAATTACGCCCACCTGTGGTCTATGAAGTACTTAGTATTTTTTTTTACATTGCATAGTTCATTTGTTAGGAACAATTATTTGTCGATTTTTTAGGCAAATTTTTCACTTTCCAAACATTTGCATACAAAATCGTCAGATAATTGTTAATAACGAATGAACTATGCACTAGAAGAAAAAATCCTTCATACTTCCATAGACAATGCATTTTTTAAGATATATTCAACATTGCAAGTGAATCGCCATTTTGAAATTAATCGCTTCAAAAAATTATTGTATACAGTCACTGATATGTATGATAAACACGTTTTTTTGTAATCTCGTTTTATTTTGTAGTTTTGCTGAGAAAAAAAATCCGCAAAAAGCGTATTTTTTCGGCCTCTACAGTGGCCTAACCCCTTAAGCCTGGGTTTTCACGGTACGAGCGTCCCCGGATGACTACTCGGACGCTACTCGTATCATGTAAACACGCGATCCGAGTGCACTCGGACGGTTTTCCATTATCACGAGCTGACTTGGATAAAATTGACAAAACAAAATGGCGTCAAATGAGAAATAACAAGTGTCGCGCTTGAAAAAAATGCAATGAGCGTGATACGCTGAAGTTTGTAGAGCTACACGAAAAAGAAATAGTTTTGTGGAATGTGAGATTGCAAAATTACAAAAACAAAGATGGTAGGGACGCAGGAATACAACGTATCATTAGAAACTTGAATTTAGACGGTCTTGCAACGCAAGATATCAATACTAAAATGAATAACATACGTAGTGCCTATTCTCAAGAAAAGCTGAAGATTTAAAAAACTAGAAACTAGTGTACTAGTCTCTAGACTAGTACCAGTAAAAATTAAAGGGTTTTCCAATAGGGAGCCTTACGCAAAGCTCAGCCCAGATGGCGCCACGTAAACATAACGTAAACAAACGAAGCTGTCAACGCACGCGGTTCATTTTCGCGGTGTCAGCCCTGTGCTAAAATTATGCGAATGGACAACATAATGGACAATAATTTCATCCAATTGCACAACACAGATGCATTCTTCACAATTTCTTCACGACAACTGGAATATTTAAGGAAAATTCGACAATAGTCGTAGAAACACAGGCATAACCAAAGCGAATGTCACTAAACGTCACGTTCTGTTTACGTTATAATACAATATACCCTCTAGCGGGAGAAAGTGGCAGTTGGGTTCCCTATAGGGGCGCTCGAACTTTGACAGTGTATAGCGGCCATATTGGTGAAGCTACAACTGTCAAATTTGGAGGTTATAGTTGAGAGAATCACCATGGAAACTTACAGTGTTAAGCCACGCGTGCAAATCATTAAACTTTATCATCAAAATGAGTGCTCAGTTCGAGCTACGTTCCGTGCGTTATGTGATTTTTACGGCGCACACAATCGTCCTGTTGAGTCGACTATTTGCCGTTTGGTGAACAAATTCGAATCAACTGGTTCTGTAAACAAAGATCACCCGTACGTCGTCGAAACTCGAGGTCTGCAGAAAACATTGTTGCAGTGAACGAGAGTGTTCAGGAGTGTGCAGTCCACTCAACATTTGTGACGGACGATTGTGTGCATCGTAAAAATCACGTAGCACACGGCCCGTAGCTCGAACTGAGCACTCTTTTGATAATAAAGTTTAGTGATTTGCACGCGTTGCTCAACACTGTGAGTTTCTATGGTGATTTACGCAACATTAATTACTATAACCTCCAAATTTGAAAGCTGCTAGTTTTCCCAACATGGCCGCTATACACTGTCAAAGTTCGAGCGCCCCTATTGGAAAACCTCTAGTACTAGAGACAAATGATACTCCGACGTCATTGAACCCGTAACGTGTCAATTGCATTTCGAGTGCACTCCTATACGATTTATCTCGTACGAGCGCGTACGTAGCGTGAAAACCTGGCTATAGTTTACCAACTCTTCGGGACCCTCTCTCCCGAAGTCTATGCGCATTTCTGATCTCTCGTTTTGCCGCAGATTCCCGTCGGAACCACCGCCCCATGGTACACACGGCTCGACCAGTCCCCAACTTCTCATATCCCGATTCGCTCATCAACTCAAGCAAGATCCACCGATAACCTCCGCCCAAAACTCTGCCGCGGCAGGCTCCAAGGAATCGGCGAAAAAACGCTTCGCCTCTTACGTCAGGCTGAGACTCGGCGGCGAGAGGGCACCCTCCCCCGAACCACCGCCACGAATGAATCGCGGCGAATCGCCCCTCGCCGTCAGACGGAACATGGTCGATCAAGCCTCACCCTCGTTTCCGCGAAGGTACGCAATGCTTACGAATGGTATATTTAATTCGCTTGAGAACGAGCTCAACGGGGGAGATACCTTTAGGCGAGGACAAAATTGATTATTTTCGTGATTTTTTTTGCGAGGAAAGATTTCTTCGGGTTTTTGAGACTTAGGGTGTGTTTTATCACTACTTAAGGCTCTTACATCTCATTGTTTTTATTTATTTATCTTAAAAAATGGCAGAGGTTAATGATTCTCTAAACGTAGCGCCAGCGGGATTAATCTGAAAAAAATCAACGAAGATTTTTTTTTCATTGACACTCATAAGCAGAACATGAACCAAGAAAAATGGAGAAATGTTGAAAATTGATGAAATGGTACGCTTTGAAACAAAAAGATTGATTTTTCCGATAAAAATGGCGGCAATTTGCAATAAAAAATACTTTTTTTTTAATTTTCGAAAAAATTTAGCATCTTGTTTTAGACAATAAGGTTAGAAATATTTACACGAAATTAAATCAGAATAGGTCGATTAGTTTTTTAGCTATACGTCACGCCAGTTTTGAAAATGCAGTTTAGAAGACCGTGCCATACCTCCGCCATATTTAAAGATTATAACAACATATATATAACATGTAACAGCCAAAAGTAGTAGCAAAGAATACCCTGAGTCTAACAAATGGCGACAAAAAACTTTCCTTTAAAAAAAACATGAGAATCAAGAAATTTGGTCGCTCGCCCACAGGTATCTCTTCCCTTAAGACGGCAGAGGACATAACGGAAGGGATAGGAAAGGGTTTAATTGTGAAGGGTGATACGTAAAAACCCGCAAGCGTATACGATGGAACTCAGGAACTAAAATATATAATAAGTCACGATTATAATGACAATAACCATCATGATCCAAAAATTTCGCGAATGCATTCGGCATATGACAAAGAATTGACTGTATAAATTTGAAGCAAATGCTAACATTTCGTCATTCGTCCCGAAACTCCTTAAGGCGGGATATACATTTAGACAGGAAAAAAATAAGTAATATTGAGGGATTTTTTAAACTAAGAAATAGTTATTTTACAATTATCAAACTTTGGGTATACTTTAATAGTATATTTAAGTATACAAAACTTCCTGTAGACTTTGATTTGCAAAAAAGTTCAAACATTTTTTCAGTTTGAACATTTATAGTTTCCATGTGACGGCAATTAAATAGAAGAAAATGGCACGCATTTACAAAAAAAATCATTTCACGCAACGTTTCTGTAAAATGTGGATTAAAAAAGTAGTTTTTTTTTTCAATTTTTCAAAAACAATTCTCGTCAAGTAGAAGGTACCAATAATATCAATATTTCTACCAAGTTTCAACTCAATCGGCTTAATGGTTTTTGAGTAATCCTGCACGCCAATTTCGATAATGCAGTTTTGAGAAAAACGCGTTTGAAGTTCACACCCGCTCCGAGATCCGAGCGGTGAGGCACAGCGTTGACGGGCTGTAACGTTCGAAGTTTTTCGAATTTCGCTTTGAAACTTTGGGAAAATATTCTACACATATAGTTCTATCGTTTAAGGCGTTACCCCCACTTGTAGCGCAAAAAAGGCCTTATTCATGAATTTTTTTAAAGAAAACTACAACACTTTCTTAATCGATCAATATACCATCTTAAAGAACACATCTTGAAGAACTTTCAGTAATTTTTTTATTGAAAAATATTACATTGTTTAGTGGCAAATGGCCGTCAATGAAATAATGTTTTTATATACACGGTTTGCGGTGACCAACATTGCGGCGAAGTGGATCATCTGAAAAAAAGATGCGGATGGATTTAGTCAAATATAAGTATAAACTAGTCTTTAATCGAAGGATTTTAAAAAATATTAATTTTTCACAAAATGGCGGACAGTCAAATTTAATGGTTCGATTTTAACGAAAAAAAAAACGGCCGTTTTTTGGCTATAAAACGGCCATTTTTTTGTCGAAAAAAAAAATCGAACGATTAAAGACTACATTTTTATGTATTAAATAAGCCTGCAAAATTTCAAGAAGATCGGTTCATTAGTGTTCGAGCAATCTTGGTCACCGACTTCAGAAATGCCATTTTGAGAAAAACGCGTTTAAAGTTTCAATTTCAGTTTACACGAAGAAAATATTTTTTTTTTTTGTAAACTTACATAGAGTCATCTATTCCGGGCATTAAAAAAAACTGCACTTCAAATTGCACTTCAAAAAAATGCAATAAAAAAAATCGATTTTTTCAAAATCGCAAGTGGGGGTAACCCCTTAAAGAAGAAAAAAAAGAAATCGATTTTTTGATCGGTGTAAATGTATATCCTGCCTTAAGGCCTTAGGCTACAGTAAGGGGTATAAAATCATGTGCGAATTTAACAATTATTTTTCGTATGAAAAAGTGATTCGCTCATAAAATTAATTACACATCTATTTAGTATGAATATCAAGCTGTTAGAATTTTTTTTGATGTACAAAATGGCCCACTACTAATATTTTCTTTTGTTATCTTTTGTTTAGGCGCTCCGCGGCGTGACATTTAGCATCCACAATTTTCGACCTAGAACAAAAAACAAAAATTCTCGTCAATCTACATTAGAATACCTAGAGAAGTACGTACGGAATTTAAAAAATATTATTTTATTCAAAACTTGTAGATATTTGAACTTGAGAAATGAATTTTCAGTGAAAAATTTCGTTATAACTGCTCATAAACTGCTCATAAAATGAGAAGTTTTCGATTAATCAGAAATTCCGTACGTACTTCTCTGCGAAATGCAATTAGGAACATAACTTTTAAATTTTAAGTAAATCGAGTGAAAATTGTTGAAGTTATTTGTCACGCCAATTGGAAAAAAGCTGTTTCGAGAAGTTTCGAGTAGTCGGCCATTTTGTACATCGAAAAAAAATATATATTTTCTAACAGCTTGATATTCATACTAAATAGATGTGTAATGAATTTTATAAGTGAATCACTTTTTCATACGAAAAAAAAATGTTAAATTCGCACATGATTTTATACCCGTGACTGTGGCCCAAGGCCTGAATCGATCCAAGAAAATATCGCGTTCCTATTGATCACTCGGTCCTTTTTTTCCAACTGACCTAGCCAAATTCCTCAACAAATGTTCGTCCCGAACGTAACGTTTTGTTTTCTTTTGCCCGCCTGTTAAGATACGTGTCGCCGTCGCCGCCTCAGCCGCCGCCTCGCAGGCTGTCCGAGAGCAGTTCGGTGCCGGGGAGTCCCCAGTACGTGCGGGCTCATTTGCGTTACACCCCGGAGCCACAGAGGAGGCCACCGCCGCCCCCATAACGCACGGCCAACGAACCGCCGAGCGACGAGGACAAGTACGAGCGCAACAAGAAAGACGACGCGAGCTTGGCGCGGCGCAGAGTGCCGAGACCCGCCGCCAACCACCAACGACACCACCATGAGGCCCGTCAGCGTCGCGGCCGGCGCCACCGTCGCTGCCGCGACTCTTACGAGGCTCCTTCGCGCACGGAATTTCCACACGGCGAAATAAGTTTCACAACGATCATCGCGTCGGGACTCGGAGCATCAATCGTGAATAGTTCAAAACCAAAAAATCGTAATAATAATAATAATAATAATAATAATACTCTAGTACCGGAGCGTCATCGCTCGTTCGCGATGAAACCGATACGCGCGAGCTTTCGACGTTTGCGCAGCGTAAAAAAGCTTTTGCACGTTTGAATCGGAGAGAACAATGAGCTCGTTTGGGGTTGTCCGAGCAACGAAAAAAAAAACCCGAGCTAACCCAAGCAATTGTCAAAGAAAAACGATACGCCTCGAGCGCAAGGACAAGCGGACGACAAAATTGGGCGCTTTGCCGTTCGAGGAGGCTCGAACGCTTCAACCATCGGGAGAATGCTGATTTTTTTCTTTTTTCGACTTATGTTCATTCAAAATTCAATTTCCACGTTTCCGTAAGTCTGACTTCGTCGTTTTTGAGGGGAAAAAAAAGGTATCGAAATCTGGACAAGTTGGCGCAGCTTCACGCGGAGAATCGAGTATTGAGATGGAATTTTCCGTGCGGGCATATCGCGGCCACATTCACGATTTTGTCATGACAAACTTCAAGTTGTCTAGTGTAGATTTACACACGTCCGAGCCTCCTTAAATCTCTCGTTCCTCACGTCCGTGAACGGACGAAAGAGAAGAAAAAAAAACGCTCGACTATTCTCACAATCTTCGTCGTAATCGAGTCTCTATTATTATTGTGTAATTTATTATTGAAACGACTACAACAACAAGAAGAAAAACTCGCAATACGATGCTCAACTTTTTTATATGTCGCGTGTAAAGAAGACGATGACGGAGACAACACAACCGGAAACACACACACACACGCATGTACATATCGCGCGAGAGCCCTCCACCGATCAATGTCAAAGGACGCGGATTTTTTTCGAGCATCCTTGTCGTGGACGAAAATAATTAATAATCGCAGTCGCGAGTGAAGAATCGCTGACTGAGCTGGAAGCTTATCCTCAAAGAGCGCCGTAAACATGTCGGCGAGAAATATTCACAGCTACATTCACGATTTTCCTCTGAAAAACTGTGCTAAATTGCTTAGATGGTTCATAAATGTATTTTTTTTCGAGCGATGCTGAAATTTTACTGGATGTATACACGTTTAAAAAATGGAGTGTCCTTTTACACGCGTCGGTGGACGGTTCAGCGACCTCAAGGTGTCGCGACTGAAAGCCTTCTCTCCTATGGACAAAAGTGCTTATTCGTGAGCCGAAATAAGTTTACGCGGCATAAGAGCCCCGCAACTGCACTCTCTTACTCTCCCCCTCAACGTATTATTATTCTTTATTTCCGAATAGTCTTCAAATAATTTTAAAAATTGAATAATCACAGCACAAAATGCGCGATACAGTACATTCAAATTCAAAATGGTTCAAGAAAATTCAAAAAAGTTTTTAAAAATGAAATAATTCAAATATTGAAAAAAAAAAACAAATTCAATAATTTAAAAAAAATAAATAAATTTAAAAAACTCGAAAAATTGTAAAAAAATCAGAAAAATGCCAATATTAAAAAAAATTGAAATCAAATATTTTTCAGGCAAAAAAGCACGATACGGTTAATCCGGAGTTTCGTTGGTAATTTTGGGAACAAAAACTGCCACAGGTGTTAATAAAATTCTCGACCCCGTGTATTCTTATCTCGTGCAATTGAAGCGCATTCGTGGCCTTCGCGAGCGTACGAAGCGGTCCGAAAAAAAATACGTACGAAATTGGCTTACACGTATGACG
This sequence comes from Ophion slaviceki, assembly GCA_944452715.1. Classification (NCBI taxonomy): domain Eukaryota; kingdom Metazoa; phylum Arthropoda; class Insecta; order Hymenoptera; family Ichneumonidae; genus Ophion; species Ophion slaviceki. The sequence continues at coordinate 35,349,476 of OX101791.1, forward strand.
CATCGAGCCAAACTTTCGTCTTATCGCGAGAGTGAAAACTCAAACATAGCCGGCGCGTCGACGGCAATTCAAGCTCGCGAAGACCTCGCGCTCTTCCCACAGCGAATAATAAATTTTGTCACATACGAGAGAACACGCAACGGCAAACAAAAAAAATCTGTCTTACGACACCGTGTAACGCAACGAGTACATACACATACACGCATGCGCTACCGGGGAAACGTATGGACGTGCGAATTTTCGATCGGAACGAAAAGTTACGAATATCGGCCGAAAAAAAGCCTCAAAGGGAGTGCGAGTATTTGAAAGATGAAAAAACGTGCTGCTCGTTGGTCTGATTTTTTCTTTGTTCTCCGCTACTTCACTCACTGACCTTAAGGGGGAAGGGGGTACCTTTAGACGAGGAAAAACTGCTGTTTTCATAGTTTTCTTTTAGAAGGAAAGAATGGCTGTTTTTCGTTATTTTCTTTTAGAAGGAAAGATTTGTTGACTATTTTTGAAATTTAGACTATGTTTTATTACTACTTTTGGCTGTTACGTGGTATTTTTTTAATATTAACCCTCATACGCAAAATATGAACCAAGAAAAAGTAAAAAATGTGGAAAATTGATTAAATAATACGCTTTGAAACAAATAGATTAAACTTTGCGAAAAAAATTGCTACCTTTTGCAGTAAACAAATATTTTGTTGTTGTTTAATTTTCAAGAACGTTTAGGGTCATGTTTTAGACAATAAGGTTAACAAGATTTATACGAAATTTAATCAGAATCGGTCGATTAGTCTTTTAGCTATACGTCACGCCAGTTTTGAAAATGCAGTTTAGAAGGTCGTGCCATACTCCCGCCACTTTTAAAGATCAATTAAAAAAAGTACCATGTAACAGCCATAAGTAGCAATAAAACATACCCTAAGTCTCAAAAATGGTGAAGAAATCTTTCCTCTAAAGGAATCCGCAAATTTCCGTTTCGCCTGAAGGTATCTCCCCCCTTAAATGTACAATATTTTCCTTGCCTCGTAAACTCGCTCGTCATTTTTTTTTCCGAATGGCAATCTCCCTAGCAGCACATTAAATCAGCCGAGATTCACCTCCAATCAATTTCTTTCATTTTCTACAGTTTAGGGAAAGTTCCACGGTTTTCGAGATTTTGGGCTTTATATAACTTTTTGAAAAAAATAATCTGCTTATTTTTCGCATGCCATTTCTACAAATGATATGAATCGACAATAACTGAGCAACTTTTTAATGTAATCGGCACGATATGCGTGGTACATTTTTTTACACCACAGTCTTTCAAAGTCAAATGTTTGAATTTCCTTAACATTTAAGGTTAAGAAGAAGACTCTTCTAGGTAAAACAAATAACCAAGAGTATTTTTTTTTAACCGGATAAAAACAAAGTTATCATTTCTAGAAATGGCATGCGAAAAGCCAAAAGCAGATGATTTTTATCTCGAAAACCGTGGAACATTTACTAAACTGAAATTCCAGCATATAGTAGGACATGATCTGACCTATCGACAGTTGCAGGATTATCCATTTATAACAGGACACCAGGTGTAAGAAATTTTGTGGTTACGAATGTTTCTGGTCGAAGAGCCGCGAAAACGTATCCGTACTCTTCACCGGTACTATACATACCTACACACACATATACATACATATGCGCGCGCGCGCGCACGCACACCCACACACTCTATATATATATATGAGGTATTCCACGTGAATCCGGTGGACTTTTTCCCTGACCCCCGCCAATTCGATTTATTTTTTTTAAATCTGATTCCATTGACTCTAAAAGACACCCTGCATTTTTTTTACATTTTTCGAAACAATTCTTAATCAAAAAATAAAAAAAAACTCCGAAAAAAACGCCCCGATTTAAAAATCTGAAAAAAAATCCCAAAAATGCGTGATACGTAAAAATTTTCAAGCTATCACCCGCAGTGGAAGTATGATTTTTTCTGTGCTTTCTGAGCGATTAACCTTTAAAAAATCCGAAAAATTTACTGCTAACTGTTCAAGGTCCGTGATTGTGATTTGGTTATTCAAAAGTGGTCAAAAAAAGTCATTGTGGGTGTCAAAATATTTAAGTATCCGCCCGAAGTAAGTGGTTTTTGAATTTTTCGGATTTTTTTAACATTAATCGCTCAGAAAGCACAAAAAAAATCATACTTCCACTTCGGGTGATAGCTTGAAAATGTTTACATATAATCACGCATTTTTAGGAATTTTTTCAGATTTTTAAATCGGGGCGTTTTTTTCGGAGAATTTTTTTTTTGGAGAAGGGTTTTTTCGAAAAATGTTTTTAAAAATCAGGGTGTCTTTTAGAGTCAATGGAATCAGATTGAAAAAAATTAATCGAATTGGTCGGGGTCAGGGAAAAAGTCCACTGGATTCATGTGGAATACCTTATATATATATATATATATATATATGGCGTGGAATGCACCATATGTTGTACGTAACAAACGCGCGGGAGGGAAACAGCGGAAGAGTATCGCGGAAACGGCAGCAAGTTTTTTCTAAATGACGTGTTGTCACGAGAGTACGTTTTCAGGTTTAACGAAAAGCGCTTAACGTTTTTACTCTGTAAATTGCGCATCGGAAATCGAGAAAGAAAGAGAAAGAGAGAGAGAGGGGGGGGAGGGAGAGGTAATGAGGCAGAGAGAAGTGATCGTAATAAGAGAAAAAGAGGAAAAAAACCAAATCCGCGAGGAGCGTCGATCCGAGGTGCCCTAAGCACCGGAAATGCACAAGCGTTGCGGCGCGAAAAAAATAACTCCCAGACGCTAATAAATATATTCTCGACTGTACATTATTATTTCAATGAGAGAGCGAGAGAGAGAGAGAGAATGTGCGTCGCGGGGCTTTAAAACTGTTGTAATTATTATTTCAATATATATATCTATGTATGTATGTATGTACGTGTGCATGTGTGTATGTAGATACATACATCTATATATATATATATACATATATATACAATTAATCATTCATAAAATAACTTCGAGTCTACAAAAAAAATACGAATGAAAAAAAAAACAAAAAAAAACAGAACCCACTCTCTCGTATTCACCTTTTCGTCGCTTATTTGACAAGAGGATCTGTTGCAATGTAAATAAACTTATATTTATACGATTCGATCACGTCTCGCTTTGAAACCCGCGCGACTTTCCACATCGCCTTTTTCTTCTGCGCCTTCAATCTTTTTCTCATCAGTCTAGAGAGGTAATTCGCAACGAGGCAAGTATAATCGTGTGTGTGTGTGGCTTATCGAACGCGATAGAGCAACGCGGTCGTTCGACGATTTGTGGAAACTATTAACGCGCACACTGTGGGTGAGAGAAAAGTTTTTGTACACTTCGCTTTTTGATAACGAGGACAGTAGAATCTCGATTATCCGAAACAATTGAGGGTGAATATATAACGTATAACTTATATATGTTATGAAGCATTGAAAAACGGTTTTAAGTGGTAAAACCAGCCCTCGAATTGGGGTGCTTCACCCCTTAATAATTTTTTTTGCAATAACTCTGGTGGATTTTTCATCGCTTCGGATTAGAAGAATTTTCGTTTTTGTTTCATTGCGATTGGTCGACTGCTTGTGGGTGAAACTGCAATATTACCCCTTGACATGCCTTTCTTCGAGGGCTGGTTTTACCCCTTAATGGGGAATATACCTTGGTAATTTTTTTTGCTTTCTTTCCCCTACATCTTCCCGAAAAAAGAAGACCAAGAGAATGTTGAATTAGAAGAACAATTGTATGGTCCAGGCATCGCCGATTAAAGGTAAACACGAAATTTCCATGATTTTGCAGTACTTAAAACTTTAAACGCGTTATTCTCGCAACTATGTTTTTAGACACGGGCGTATGCGTAGCGCCTCGAGTTTTCAATCGATTAACTTGAAATTTTAACTATAGCTTAACTTCTTGACTATATTTTCTAGTTCAGTACGTAGGATTTTTTCGATGAGTTGAAATTTAAAAATTTTATGATCGATATTCGACCGATTTTTTTTCATATTAGTGCCATTTGTTTTAAATCAATTTTTTGAAAAAACCCTACGTACTGGACTAGTTTTTTATATCTACTTTCAAAATATTTTTCGTTTTTTGTTCTAGCTTGAAAATTATGACCTGTGCGAATACACCCGTAGAGAACTATGAAAAAAAGGAGTTTTCTTTCATCGCTTACTGCGCCGCCAATTTGTTTCAAAATAATTATTTAAAAAATGCCTTTTATTTTAAGTCTTGTACTAACATGTACAAAAACCGAATTTAAAAATATTGCTTTGTTTTTCTAAAATAAATAGTCAAAAATGACCCTTGATTTTGCCCTCACAAAGGTATATTCCCCCTTAAAACCGTTTTATCGCCGACAAAAAAATTCGCGTCGCTTAAGTTTCAATGCTTCATAACATATATAAGTTTCAACAAACTCGAACGACGACACCTGAGGGATGTTGCTTGTGAGTGGGGCAACAACTATTAGTGGTGGAAATATTTTCTAATCTAGCAGACTTGCAAGGAACATCACTTAACCCCTTGACCGTGAGTGACACGCATAGGGGCAAAAAAAGTCGTGCCATTTTTGTGTCTTGACACGTATAGGGGCATTTGAAAACAACCTATTTTTACTGCATGGGAGTCCTAAAGCAGGTATAAAACGTGCGAAGCTGCACCGTAAATTTCTCGTTTCTGGGACGGCCAGGTATGTTGAACATGAAAGGGAAGCAGAAGGGTCGATAATTTTGTTCTTTTATACCTGAAGAATATTCGAGAGCACTTTTGAAACACAGACACAAACATGCATATATATTTGGAGCAGTAAAGCCGTATAGCTCAGTTTGTATCGTTTGCTCAAAGAAGCAAGACGTGCAGTCACTGCTGAGAGAGTTTGGATAGTTTGGTATATGTGTGCGTGTTATATCCGCTGCTTTTATTTTCTGGCTTACTCCAATATTATTTAGTGAAATGTGCATAGAACTTGTGCATTATATTTGTGGAAAACAGAAGCAGAAAGCAAAAAGATGGAGGAATTGTCGAGAGCTGAGTTTTTGAGGTAACGTAAATATAATAAATACAATATTTGTATTATATATTTGATATTATTATAAGTGTAATATTATTGTAAAACATGAATTTATTTATTATTTTTTAGATTGAGTTACGCCGAAAAAGATGAGTACTTGAATGGATTACTCGGCGAAGAAGATGATAAAAGTGATGACCCTTCGGACAGTGAAGACGAGGATTGGTTTCCCGACGATAACGCTCCGAATTCTGCCAATGCTGAAGCATCGGATAATGAAGATTGCGTTGATGACGAAGCCGAAAGTGATGGGTTCAAACTCCGGCTAGAAATATTGTTAGGCAGAGAGCTGGACCGCATAAAAGTACGGAAATGTTATCGATCTCTGGCACATTCAACAAATTCATCACGTTGGAAATGATTGACATTATCGTTCGGTGCACAAATAAAAAAGCGGAAGCCGAGTATCAAGATTACAATAGCAAGCATCCACAGAATGAGCCGCGTGTATGGAAGAAAGTTACGGTAACCGAAATGTACTCTCAGTTTGGAATCTTGATAGGTGCTGGTGCAAATAACTCAAACACAGACCACATAGATGAAATGTGGAAGAAAAACTCATATCCGCTATATCGTGCAACGATGGGACGAAAACGATTTCAGTCGCTTTTACATTTTATACGTTTTGACGATTACACTACACGCCAGGAACGAGCAGCCAATGATAAGGCTGCACCTATTTCTGATGTTTGGAACATGATGAATGCAAACCAAGCTGCGCTGTATAGACCAACGGAGCACTTGACTATCGACGAACAGCTCTTTCCTTTTCGAGGAAGAACGAAGTTTACCCAGTACATGCCGTCGAAGCCTGCTAAATACGGTCTAAAAGTATTTTGGATGTGCGACGCAAGTAATGCTTATCCACTCAAAGGGATTTTCTATATAGGTGAACAAGGTAATACTCGATAAGTCAATCAAGGAGAACGAGTTGTGAAAGAACTGGTCGCCGCTTACAAAGGATCTGGCAGGAACATAAGTATCAACAGATTTTTTACGACCTTACCGTTGGCAGAGATTCTTTTGTCATGGAAGCTCACTGTCGTCGGTACTTTGAAAAAAAAAATTACCCTTTTTGGATTTCACGAGAAGGTTACCATCTGTTCGCATGTTCCGAAGAAAAACAATGCGGTAATTCTTCTCATTACGATGCACAATGATGCTACGATCTCTGATGCATCTCAGCAGAAACTAGAAATGATTTCGTTTTACAACAAAACCAAAGCTGGCGTTGACACTATGGACCAAATGTGCATGAGATATTCCACCCAACGACGAACGTGCAGATGGCCGCTAGCTTTTTTTTACAATATTTTGGATATCGCTGGTGTTGCTGCGTACGTTACTTACTATGAAAATAATGATATGCTTGCAAAAAAAACTAACAGACGCAGACTTTTTCTACGCCAGCTCTCAGGAGAACTAGCCATGCCAATGATAGAAGAGCGATTTTCTAACCAGCAAGTCATGCGAAATCATGCAACGAAAATCGCAATCGAAAGTTACTATGAAAGGCCAGTAACAGAAGTGGTAACTGATAACAACGATCAACAAGACGCTAGTGGTAGAAAAGTTGTAGTTGGATCATGCTACATTTGCAACGAGCAGCCTATTCGAAAGAGAAGAAAGACAAGGAAGTCTTGCGTTGACTGTAATAAGCCCGTTTGTGATCAGCACACAGCAAAAATCACTAAATGTTTGAATTGTAATCATTGATTTCTAATATATCTGTAAAATATTGAAATTTAATTATTTTTTTGTAATTTTTTATACAGCATTTGTATATTATTGTGCAAAAAACGAATACTCCACGATTTTTGTCCAACAATCACATTGCAAAATGTGATAGTTATTATTATTAGATACAGTACATTCAATAAATAAATAATTTGAAATAAATGTATATTGGTATTATTTATATATTAATCCATATTTACTTATTATATTTTTACAACAAACTTTTTTTTATGATACACTATACGAAAATCATGCTTTTTCTATCGGGGTACCCGGGTACCCCGATAGAAAATGGTGGCTCATACGTGTTTTTTTCAAATGCAAACATTTTTATGCAAACATTTTTTTTTAATATGCAGAATGCAAATTTCGATAGAGAATCGGTCAAATCATGAGGATTTGAGAAGGTTTTGGCCAATCTTTTTTGGAAAAAAATTATTCAACAAAACGTACGCTACAGGACCAATTGCACATTGTTTTTATGACCCTAAAGTATTTTTTAAGCCAAAAAAAGGATTTTCCAAAATCCTAGAGTGGTGTTTTCCCTTAACGGGTTATGCCTTGATGTAACAGTCGAAAACACCTCTTTTTAGGATTTTTAAAAATAAAATCGTGATGATAAATTTGTACAAAAATGAGGTATTTGAAAAAGTATCATCTGAAGAACACTGTAATTTTTTTGTGTAGAAATATTGAACCCTCAAGATACGGACTATAAAAATGTAACGGTCCGTATGGACACGAGTTAGCTTAACCCGGCATCTTTGATCGACTGTATATTTTAATCATCAATTAAAACATTTTTTTTTTCAATCGATCGGAAATTTTCTCAGAAATGCGATGGTTTAATCAGATCTGTGAATTGTTTTTAATAAAAAAAGTTATATATGTAAATATAAACAATATTCCAAAAAATTTCATGGAAATCGAAATTCTCTCGGGTTACGCTAACCTAGTCCGTACCCTGAGGGTTAATTATAATCGATTCACAGCCGATGTCCGGGAAGCACCTGTCGAGAACGATGTACTTTCAAAGAATCAAACAGATTTCGTCAGCATATTTATTTATCGGTGAAAAAACGATTTCGATGGGGGGGGGGTGGGGCACCTCTCAAGGAAAGCCGTGTCACCCCTTAATTTAATTATTTATCAATACTTCAAAAATGAATTTTCATCACTCTACATTAGAAGAATTTTGGTTTTTGTTTCATTCAGATCGGTGAACTGCTTGTGAGTGAAACTGCAAAATCACCCCTCAGCACGTCTTTGAGGGGTGATTTTCCACCCTTAAAACCGTTTTTCCGCTAGTGAAAAAATACGTGTCTAATAGTTTTCAATACTTTATCACATATATGAGTTTCAACAAAATCGAAGGTGGACACTTAAGTGATCTTCCTTGTTAGGAGAAAACTTTTTCAACATAAGTTGCATAGTTCGAAGGTCATCAGGTGGTTGCTAAGAGTTTCAAACAGGGGGAAGCGCCCCGCAGATTTCAAGGTCACCTCCATTTTTTAATATGGGACCATTCTTTTGTTTTAGAATTTCATCAAGCAACTAAAAATAAGTTCACATACCAAATTTCGCGATGATTGATCGATGAAAAATCGATAATAAATAAATCGGGAGTTTCGCTGGAAGATCTGCCATTGAACACACGACGCATGGCGTGGTTGGAGCACGATGGCTCATTTTAATTTTGTTGAAAGAAATAAGTTCAGTGAAAAATTTGCCAATTGTTGGATTGTTCGTGGAGGTCTTGTGGCTTGGCCAGCTCGTTCGCAAAACTTGACGCCACTGGAGATTGTTTTTATGGGGGACTTGAAAAGACATGGTGTACGAAGAAGTTCCGACTACTGCGCAAGATATGCAAGGAAGATTAATTAGACTGTTCGTTAAAGGGTTAGGCCACAGTAACGGGTATAAAATCATGTGCGAATTTAACAATTTTTTTCGTATAAAAAAGTGATGCACTCATGAAATTAATCACACATCTATTTAGCATGAATATCAAGCAGTTAGCATTTTTTTTTCGATGTGCAAAATGGCCGACTACCAATATTTTCTGTTGTTATCTTTTTTTAGGCGCTTCGTGGCGTGACATTTAGCATCCACATTTTTCGATCTAGAACAAAAAACAAAAATTGTCGTCAATCTACATTAGAATACCGAGAGAAGTACGTACGGAATTTAAAAAATATTGTTTTATTCAAAAGTTGTAGGTATTTGAATGAATTTTCAGTGAAAAATTTCGTATAAAACTGCTCATAAAATGAAAAGTTTTCGATTAATCAGAAATTCCGTACGTACTTCTCTGCGAAATGCAATTAGGAACATAATTTTAAAATTTAAGTAAATTGAGTGAAAATTGTTGAAGTTATTTGTCACGCCGATTGGAAAAAAGCTGTTTCGAGAAAAACGCGTTTAAAGTTTTAGGTACTATATGGCCGTGCCAGAGGTGGGCTTACGTTATGCGCTCAAAGTCGGTGGAAAAAATGTTCTTGCTATAAATCGAATAGTAACTTATTCTTATGATGATAAAGCACCGTTTTAGCGGAAAAAAATCGATTTTTTGAAAATTCTTCTATGGCCTTACCCCTTAAGACAGACTGACGTGATTAATGAGACAATACAATCAATGAGCGAATACATCACTTTGAGCGCTTTTATAGGAGTACATTTTTGCACCGTTTTTTTCATCGTTTTTAGGCTAAAAACATTTAAATTTTTGTTTTATTGATTCTTCATGCTACATCTTGATCGATTATGAAATTTGGGGTGTGAACTTATTTTTAGTTTCTTGATGAAATTCTGAAAAACATCGTGGTCCCATGTAAAAAATGGAGGTGACCTTGACATCTTTGAAGCGCCTCCACCTGGATTGCAACCACCACTCAATGACCCCAGATTTTGATTCAGCGGCGATATTCACGGAGATATTTGCAGATCTAAAGTCAGGCGTGTCACCCGGAGTTATGTTTTTTTTTTTCGTGGCCGAAAAATACCTATGTGCGCTACCTGTATTATCAATACCGCGAATTCTTTTACATACGCACATATAGGGTGTCTCGAAAAGGCCTGACATTTTTATTTATTAATATAACGTAGTATTCATTTGAAAAGTACGAATATTTTTATTTTAATATAAGGTACGACATAACATATATTTATTATAAGGTACAACAAACATGGAGGTTATGTGTGGAACACAATATCCGATAAATGGCCGCCTCCTCCCTGTTTGCAAACGTTCGCTCTTTTGACGACATTTTCAATAACATTTTGGCATAATTGCGGACTAATTTCATTCATGGCGCGTCCAATTGCTTCATTGAGCTCCGAAATGGTCGGTGGATCATTGGCATACACTTTTCCTTTCAGAAAAGCCCAAAGAAAGAAGTCCAATGGCGTCAAATCGCACGATCTTGGGGGCGAATTCACATCGCCGCGGCGCGAGATAACACGACCGTGAAACTTCGTCTGCAATAACCATGCAGTAACAATGCGGCAAACAACAATGTCTATGCGTTGCTCGATCGTGTAATTCTCCATGACTAAACCTCAATACTTCCTGATGCCAGTTATCAAAGATCAGTACTCTGTTCGCCACAAAAAAATGGCGCGAAATTAAAAATGTCAGATCATGTTGAGACACTCTTTAGCTCTTTGGCGGGCTTATTCCACACCAGTCCTCTAATTTTCGTCTTAGTTCTCGCCCCTCCCTCTTTGTAGTTCAACACTTCTAGTTTTTCCACTACTTCCGGTGTGATTTCTGCCTTTATCGCTTTGCAGCCACAAATGTGTTCCGAGCTCTCCTCCTCTTCCCTACACATCCGGCAGCTATTGTCTCCGTATAACTTTTTTCCCTATACTCCCGCACCTGAGCCTCGTTCATAATTCCTTCATTTCTCCACTGAGCTCCATTTTCCAGTATTTTTCCATTCCTGCGTTCCCTTTTCTGCTACTCTCTTTGCAGTATGTCGATTTGTTGATCTTGCTATGCTGCACCAGTCGTTCTGGATTCGCTGTTCCCTTTCGATTTTTATTCCCCTTTCAACTTTTTGCTCCATTCCTCCCACCTCCTCGATTCTTGTTGTCTGCCATATTCCTTTTTCTCCCACTTTCCGCATGCCTTTGGCAAGGCCCTCTCTCCACTTTGACGGGTTTCCGTTGATAATTCCTCTTACTTCTTTTAGACATACCTTCGGCCGCCTTCCTTTTTCTATCTTTATGATCTCTACCAGATATTTTGACGCACTTTTTTAGGCCTCGATTCCATCCCTCTGCACCCCGATTCCATCCGCCAAATGATTTGGTGCGTTTGGACTGATGCTCATATCCATTTTTCATATTTTTCCCGTCATCATTCCAATAAGGTTTTCCTCTTCTTCCATCCCCATATATATATATATATATGTATATAATTAATTTTTTATACACTATGCTACTAGAAAAAGGCCACACAAAAAATAAAAAATGTCGAGGTTATTCGCAAACTTGTTTCACACACATATCTATCGCCTGATGTGTATATATATATACACACACACACACATAATCCAAGTGTTACACCGGACTGGGTTATTTTGGTACATAATTATGTCTCGCGTGTGCACGGCGCCTAATTATTCATCGCCGCGGATATATTTATGTAGAAAGTTTGCTCAAAAGTATATGCGCATATTAAATTATAATTTTTTTCTCAACGCAAACACAGCTACCTCGATGAGACAAAAATAATAAGCCGAAGACGTCGTAACAAACGTGAGTAAACACGCGTGAAATTGTAAAGGTATCATATTTTTGTTCTTGTAACTTTTTTTTCAATGTTTTATCGCGTCACGTCCGCCGCTGCTAGATATATAAATATATATACTTTTTGTCTTGGGAATCGTAACGATTTTAGCGCGAGTCGACATAACCTCAAATAGCGGGTGGGGGAAGTAATGCTCGTAGAGAAGCGTGCGGTTGTCGTGGATTTGGATCAAAGCGAAGAATAATACCGACGAAGCGAAAAGGCTGAATTACGGCTAAGCTTGACACAATTCTGGCTTGGTTTTTTTTTTTAATACAGATATATATATATATATATATATATATATATATATATATATATATATATATATATATGTGTATGTGTGTGTGTGTGTGTGAGAATGATTCGCCACGTGTGCGTCCTTCGCTTTTTCCTCAAATGCAAACGGAAGCAGAGGGCACCACGCGACGCGCTCGGCAACGAGGCGAATTAACAAAGAAAAAAAACGACGACCTTTCGCGCTGGATATTTTTGGCGATGCGCATGCAGACTTCGCAAAATCGCGGAATTATGCAGACGTAAATGTTGTATTGTAAATTTTCTCGCGTGTCTTCGACTTCAAAGAGAAGCTACTTTACGATTGCGCTCTTATTGTTCCTCCCACTCGCACCTCCCCTCGTCGTACCACGTACCAGGGTTGGGCATATTCGATTTTTTTTATAATCTAGAATAATGAAGAAACTTATTCAAAATTCGTGGATTCAGTATTCATTCCGAAAATGAATAATTAATCCTACTGGATTCAGTATTCATTTCAAAATAAATAATGAATCCTACTGGATTCAGTATTCATCTCAAAATGAATAATGAATCCTACTGGATTCAGTATTCATTTCAAAATAAATAATGGATCCTACTGGATTCAGTATTCATTCCGTATTCGGATATCATCAAATTGAATAATCTGGAAAAATGGACAATGGAAATGGGACAAATATAATGTCCCATTTCTACCCCCATTTCTTCAGTTACTAGATGCTAAGAGCACGATTTCCCTTGGGCAAATATAATGTAATCGGACGATAACGTTTCAATACAATAAACATGTTTTCTGTTAATTTTTCCAGATTATTCAATTTGATGATATCCGAACACGGAATGAATACTGAATCGAATTGGATTCATTACTTATGTTGAAATGAATACTGAATGCAGTTGGATTCGTTATTCATGTTGGAATAAATACTGAATTCAGTTGGATTCATTATTCATTTTGGAATGAATACTGAATCCAGTAGGTTTCATTATTAATTTTCGGAACGAATACTGAATCGAGGTGGATTCATTATAAAAAAATGAATATCCATCTGGCATGTATTCGGTATTATTTTCCTACTCTGCAACGTACGCATACATTGGGCACACTTTTCCGTTTATTTCTAAGCGAATCGCCCTCCGCATATTTCAAGACGGTCGGAGAGTGCGAGAAAAAAGCAATCGATGAAATTCGAATAAGTAATTTTTCAATCCTATACAGGCTGAGATATTCGCGTACAAAGTCCGACGGTGACTAAACAACGGGACAGTAGTTTCTCACGTAGGAATTTTTTTCTTCTTCCAGTATTGCGGGGTTAGGCTACTTTGACGAGTCGAAAATCAGGGATAATAAAAATAACAAAATTGAAGCAATACGTAAGATCGAAAAATCGTTTCAACATTTATTTGTACGTACATTAACAAAGTTGTATATCAAATTTCATCAACACATATTAAGCCTCAATCCGTGAAGGTTTTTGAGGCACCTTAAGGGGTCTTCTCACTTTAGACGCTAAAAAAGGCTATTTTCATGAATTTCTTGATAGGTTTATATTATAGATATTGATATAAAAGTTGTTACGCTTAATAAATACACTTTCGAAATACATTAAAACATTTTTATTTATTTATTTAAGTCACTATTTATAGACGAAAATGGTAGTTAAAAAAATTTCCTAAAAAAATTGTAGGTCTGCGCTGTTGATGAAAAATAACAAAATGGCGGACATTTTTCGAAAAAAGAAAAAAAAACGTGTTTTTTCACCGTTTTTGGCAAAAAAAAATAGTAAATAACAAAATTTAAAAAAATCCCTGATATTCGCTGTAGCCATAGTTGTAAAGAATATGTGGTTAAAATCTCATGAGGATCGGCTCATTAGTTTCGAAGATTTTATCAACAAGCCGTCGAAAAACGTTGTTTCGAGAAAAAACGCGATTAAAGTTTGTTTGGGTTACATAAATACATGAGAAAATTCTTTAACATGAATTTCGAAAGTGTATTTATTAAGGCGTTACCCCCACTTGTAGCGCAAAAAAGGCCTTTTTCATGATTTTTTTTAAACAAAACTACAAAAAAAATTTAATCGATCAATATACCATCTTAAAGAACACATCTTGAAGAACTTTCAGTAATTTTTTTATCGAAAAATATTACATTGTTTAGTGGCAAATGGCCGTCAATGAAATAATGTTTTTATATACACGGTTTGCGGTGACCAACATTGCGGCGAAGTGGATCATCTGAAAAAAAATGCGGATGGATTTAGTCAAATATAAGTAGAAAACTAGTCTTTAATCGAAGGATTTTAAAAAATATTCATTTTTCACAAAATGGCGGACAGTCAAAGTTAATGGTTCGATTTTAACGAAAAAAAAAAACGGCCGTTTTTTGGCTATAAAACGGCCATTTTTTTCGAAAAAAAAAATCGAACGATTAAAGACTACATTTTTATGTATTAAATAAGCCTGCAAAATTTCAAGAAAATCGGTTCATTAGTGTTCGAGTAATCTTGGTCACCGACTTCAGAAATGCCATTTTGAGAAAAACGCGTTTAAAGTATCAATTTCAGTTTACACGAAGAAAATATTTTTTTTTTGTAAACTTACATAGAGTCATCTATTCCGGGCCCATACAAAAGTATGGGCCCGGATACTTATACTTCAAAAAAATGCAATAAAAAAAAATCGATTTTTTTCAAAATCGCAAGTGGGGGTAACCCCTTAATGGTAAATTAGCACGAAATTAAATTTAGATCATATTTAATAATAATAACAATGATCACGACCAAATCCTTAGAGAAACAATTAAACTAGTTAATTAATACTAAATAATTGAACCAATAATAAACGAGAACTATTGAATCGTATTGTCGATTTGCAAAGCGAGTCTCCGTGTTCATTATTTTTAGCAAGAAAAAAATTGCGAAAAAAATTAACTTGTTCGAAGGTGGATTCGAACCCGCGCTCGATCCGGCTTGCACGTTCCGCGCGTGAGCAACTACTGTGCCATTCTTTACTACTGGGACTTTGCACACGAATTTCTCGGCCAAATTTGCCGCACGGGATTAAAAAAAGCATTTTGCTCGCAATGTAAGCTCGCAAAGAGAATACGAGTAGTGTGAATCACCCTGTATATATATATTAGGTTGGCACAAATTTGAGCTCTATTTTCTTTCTCACCAACGAATTATCTTCGTTAAAGAAAAAAATTGTCGCGAATACTGCGAGAGATAAAAAAATATTTAGAGGTCGCTCAAGCCTCCCAAAAATTCAAATTTTCGTTAAAAAATCGATTTTTTTTCGTCCACTTCTCACCCATGAATGTTACGTTTTATAATTTTTTAATTGACCTCGCGAAAGCTCCAGCCGGCCAATGAATATTTAGTGGTCGCTCAAGAGCTTCGAAATTTCCAATTTTCGCCTACTTTTTTTTACTCCTCTCACTCATAAATTTGACGCTTTGTAAAATTTTCAAAACAATTGATCCTTTTCTCTCTAGAAACAGATTTTTCAAATTCACCTCACACTTCTGACCCAAGAATTATAATCTTCGTTCTCATGAAATAATTCTTTAAAGTTCTTGTCCGTAAACAAAATTATAGGTCGTTTTATTCGTAAAACTGAAATGGCAGCTGTTTTCCGCGCATCGTAATGTGTCGCACAATTGGTCTCGTTAGTCAAACTGCGGACCAATCGTAGCTGTACTCTGTGACGAGCGATGCCCCAATACAATAATACATAATAATACGTAATAACACATATCGTCTAATTGGTGTTTGTTACAAATTATTATAATAAACTTTTCAGAAAATGTAACACTTCGCTATTTATTTTGTTTTTATGCTACAAGGAATTATAGTGCATGCGAGATTTATTTTTTGGCGGAAATTGTAAGTTTCGAAAACCTTGAGCGACCACTAAATATTCATTGGCCGGCTAGAACTTTCGCGAGGTTAATTAAAAAATTATAAAGCCTAAATTTCATAGGTGAGAAGTGGACGAAAAAAATCGATTTTTTAATGAAAATTTAATTTTTTGGGAGGCTTGAGCGATCTCTAAATATTTTTTTACCGCTCGCAGCTTCGGCGAAATTTTTTTCCCTCAAGGCCTGAGGCCACAGTAACGGGTACAAAATCATGTGCGAATTTCACAATTTTTTCGTATGAAAAAGTGATTCACTCATAAAATTAATTACACATTTATTTAGTATGAATATCAAGCTGTTAGAAAATATATTTTTTTTTTTCGATGTACAAAATGGCCGACTAGTAATATTTTCTTTCATTTTTTTTAGGCGCTCCGCGGCGACATTTATCATCCTACACAAACATTAGCATAACACACACACACACGAACACGCACGCTTTAAGGAACATAACCTCCATATAACGAAACCTTAATATAACGAACTTCCTTAGATATTCGTTATATGGAGGTTGGACTGTATATATATATATAGCCACGGAGGGGAAGGAATTTCGTCGAGTTTATCTCTTGAGTTTATCTCAATGAGACGAGCATGTCTCGTCTCATTGTAAGCTCCAAGCTTAAAAGTGTGTGAGGATCGACCTCGATCCACCATCTCTCATTATTTGTGGCCTCAACTTACATCAACCCCATTTTTGTTCGTAACAAGGGGAAAAATACACCCAAGCAACAACCGTCAAATGTTGATGGAAGCGTAACTGTAAATACGAAAAAGAAATCGGAAGCGACCTCGGCAACTCCGGCCATCGTACAACACACACACACACACGAGATCCTCGTCGCTCCGTTTCTCTCGTTCTCAGCGCCGCTCACGCTCCGTCCCGCCTCGCTCGCCCGCGCGTTCGACGGGGATCGTTTCAAGGCGCGTGCAGACCACATACTTATTTTCCTGCCGAGCCTCCAGCGGCACGCGTCGTTTTCCAAAAGAGCTTTTTCGCTCGTTCGTCCACATACAATTAGCTTGAAATACCACTCGACTCTGAGCTATTTCACGAGACTATCAGACTTTCGCCTTCGATCGCAACGTGATAGCGAAAAATTCGAGAAAACTGCGGTACGACACATTTACGAGAAATCCGTCGTCTGCTGGTCCGCCATCTCGCGCGCACGCCGCGGAGCGTCTCTCCTGCGTTCCCCTCGTTACATTCTTCGCCCAGGGAAAAACAATTGCGTGTCCCGATAATCGATGCTCGAAAGGAAGGAGAAAACAAATGTGATGCAGAAATACTCAGAATATAGAAGAAAAAAGGAAATTTAGATTAAATTTAAGTATTTGAAAGTAAATAAATTCATCAAATTTATAAGTAAATAACAATTTTAAGTAAATGAATTGATCGAATTTCAAGGAAAATTCTCTAAGTTCAAATTAAATTAATAAAAAAATGAAATTAATCTAAAAGTAAGACCGTTGTGTCAGTTTTTTAAATTAAAAAGTGCATCTGCAGCATGCGCGTAGGTCTTAATTTATGACGAAAACACGTTAAAGCAAATTAAATATTTACATAAGGTGCTGTTAGGTGTGAAAACTCGCAATTAATTTCTATAATATCTTTTAATAGAGTTGAATTAAAAAAAAAGTATCCGGTTTTTAGGTTATGTCGTATGAAAAAAATTGCGGCCCGATCACGGGTCTGCTTTTTTTTCGTAGAGCAATAGTGACACAGTCAATGTGTGCGAATCGAATGTAATTTCCGTTTTACACCAAATAAAATGATGTTTGGGTTCGTCATATAGTCAATTTGTGGGTATCGAATGAATTTTCCGTTCAACACGAAATAAGATGATTTTTGGGGTTGTTTGGGTTTGGCATAGTCAATTTGCGCGTACCGAATGATTTTTTCGTTTTGCACAAAATAAAACGATGTTTCGTTTTCGATACAATATGCATTGGAGTTACGGCGACTATATGTGCATATTCCATCTGAAATACATAATCGTGAACCGATTTATTTTTAGATCTTTCAACGATCCCTCCGGGTGAAGAGAAAAACGAGCATAGTTTTTTTCACGTAGCAGCCTCGTCGCTTTTCCATTATCGTGAATCGTGCTCTTCCTTCACGGTGTATCCCGCAAGTCGATATAGCTTTCGGTTATCGCGACATCACGAGATGCGCTTTAAAATCCACGTACGCAGGTGGCGAGTGTCTTTAGCAAATGGCGTTTGATGTCTATGCGATAAAATTCGAAGCTGCGAAGGCTCGTGGGTGAAAATGCGATATATATTCGGGACATTGCGGCGGGATCGGCTGGCGCGTGTGGACGCTGTACGGGCGTCTCGTTTATCGTCCCTGAACAATCAATATGGCCTCCGGCGCTGTACGCGGGGCACGCCAGCCTAGGCCCGCGCGCGCGTTCTCATTCATTTTCAGCGCAATCGAGGCGACAAAATAACGTACGTGTGCACGCGTATGTAGACGATACGCGCATATGCGTAAGCGTAAGAGAAAACAACGCTCGGACTTTTCTGTTCGCGAACATGGTCGCGTGTCGCGTTTCGCGGCTCGCGAAACGAGCAACCGCTCCGCGAACGATTTTCTCAAGGATACGCGCTGAGGAGAATCTGCTGTGAGTTCGGTAAGTTCGCGCTTATTTCCGTCTGCTCTTCCGACCGCGGGCATCCGAGTGGAGGAAAAAATAAACGCGGACAATTTTTCTCCGAGGCCGTTTGCGTCGCGTGTGTGCCGGGGTGATCGCATTTTCCGCCGGAAATGTCCTGAGGATCTTTTTTCCCGTTTGTTTTTAGATCCGCAGCTTCCGGTGCGCGCGTCCGTTGAATCGTCGTGAATAAATCGGTTTTTGCCGAAATCTCGCGTGTCTCGCGCGATGGAGAAAGATAGCCAGGCTTGCGAGGTCGTCTCTCCAGGCCTGGAGGACGAGGAAGAGACGGCGTCGTGCGTCGGCGAGGTCGCTGAGGAGAAGGTCAGCATCGAGCAAATTCTCGCCGGCATGAAGAACGAATTCAATCGCAAGGTCAATGCCACGTCCAACCAGTCGCGCCCCGACGGCCAAGCCGCCAAGAGCGTCAACAGAGGGTCATTGGCGGCGCAGGATGCGTCTGACGCCTGCGGGCGCGAGGCTAGGAAACACGACGAGACCACGCGCGAACAAGCCGAGAGCTCGTCGTCCCTGGCTAACAAAGTCCAGCAGGACGTAGCGGCCGAGAGCCCTGCCAAACACGACGGCACTGCCAAGAAGGACAACAATATACCACGTATCGTACTCACTTTCAGAACTATCGACGAGAACACCGATTACGGCAGAAAAACCAAAATCTCAAGCTGTTCCTCCAATCTTAGCCTCGTGCCTGACGAACTCATCGGCAATTGCGATCGCATCGGCGGCGTGTCCGTCAAAATCGAACACTCGGACGAGAATTCCACCGACGGAGCCGACAAGTCGGACAACGAGGATTCCAAAAACGACGAAGACGCGAAGAACGACCAGGAGAAGGGTGACGAGAGCGCCAAGGTTTTGACGCCGGCGAAGGAAAAGAGCTGCGAGCGAGAAGAGGAAGCCAACGTGACGATTAGCGCCGAGCCCGCGGAAGAGGAACCGAGCGACAAGAAAGACGAGGGTGACGAGTTGGCGAATGACGAAGCTGACTCGGAGATGACTGCTGAGACTGGAAAACAAGCCGATCCGGAACCTCCCGTCACCAGGAAGAGGAGAGCTGGACGTACGAGACTCAGGGTACTCAGGTAATGGAATGCGCTTGTTTTGGGTCTGTCGTGGAAATCTCGTGCTACGGTGTTTAAGGTGTCAGGCCACGGGCATAAAATCATGTGCGAATTTAACAATTCTTTATCGTATGAAAAATTGATTCACTCATAAAATTAATTACACATCTATTCAGTATGAATATCAAGCTTCTGGAAAAAATAGATACTTTTTTTCGATGTACAAAATGGCCGACTACTAATATTTTCGTTTGTTATCTTTGTTTTTTAGGCGCTCCGTGGCGTGACATTTAGCATCCACAATTTTTTACCTAGAACAGAAAACAAAAATTCTCGTCAATCTACATTAGAATACCTGGAGAAGTACGTGCGGAATTTAAAAAATATTGTTTCATTCAAAAGTTGTAGGTATTTGAATGAATTTTCAGTGAAAAATTTCGTATAAAACTGCTCGTAAAATGAAAAGTTTTTGATTAATCAGAAATTCCGTACGTACTTCTCTGCGAAATGCAATTAGGAACATAACTATTAAATTTAAATTAAATCGAGTGAAAATTGTTGAAGTTATTTGTCACGCCAATTGCCACGCCAATTTAAACGCGTTTTTCTCGAAACAGCTTTTTAGCTGTTTCGAGAAAAACGCGTTTAAAGTTTTAGGTACTCTATGGCCGTGCCCGAGGTGCGCTTACGTTATACGCTCAAAGTCGGTGGAAAAAATGTTTCTTGTTATAAATCGAATAGTAACTTGTTCTTATAATGATAAAGCACCGGTTTAGCGGAAAAAAAACGATTTTTTGAAAATCCTACTGTGGCCCAACCCCTTAAGGTATTCTTTTCACAAACCTGAATATTCAACAATTAACTGATTTTCGTCTTCAATGGCATGAAAATACATCCTAGCATGCTGGGAAAATTTCAAGCCAAGTTACCGAACTGTTAACATAAAATAACAACTCTAAAAATCTCGACGGCGTTGAAGTTTGCATCATTGGGAGACAACGCTTTTTTTGTTGTTGTAATTTTTCATTTCTTTATTTTCATCATTATCCTAAGCCTTTTGTTTGCAAATTGGGGTCGTAAGTTTGTAATAAGAATACGTTAAAACGTTTGAGTCATTTTCACAGCCTTACACGGCCACATAAAGTGCGTACAAATAAAAGAAAAATCATTTTCGAGACACGCTGATGACACGCTGGACACATTTCGATCTAATAATTTATACACTAAACAGAGTTATAAACTGCTCACGCGTGTAAAAGATTCTAAAGATTCCGCCACGGCAATAAAAACAGGGGTTCACGGAATGTTTAAAGAAAATATTAATGATAAAACAGGAAAATGTGACTCGCAGAAGAATTTTCGTGACCGCGACACTTTTCAGAGAAAAAGTAGAAACGTCTGAATCTTCTAAATTTGCGCGAAATTTTTTGTTCCAGTGTATCGTTGGGTATAATAATTCATTGTAACTTATTTTTGTTAAGCGCCACTGGAATTTATCAATAATTCAGAAGGGTCCTTATGCCCTCGCAAAATACGGCCCTCCGCGAAAGGAATACCTTAAG
This sequence comes from Ophion slaviceki, assembly GCA_944452715.1. NCBI lineage: Eukaryota > Metazoa > Arthropoda > Insecta > Hymenoptera > Ichneumonidae > Ophion > Ophion slaviceki. The sequence goes on from OX101791.1 coordinate 35,370,603, forward strand.
TTTGCATGGTCTTGAAGTTTGCATGGTTGGAACGCCACGAAAATGAATTATTCTTCATTGATGAAGTTTCTTTTCGGCCGATTTAGGCTATGAAAATCATTCGAACGTATTTGAGTATTTTTATAACTGACTTACAACCTCAAGTTGGAAGAAAAATGTTTCAAATAATAATAAAAATGCACTCCAACGATGCAAACTTCAATGCCATAAGTTTGCATATTCGGAATGCAAGGAACATATTTTTTTATATTTTCATTTCCTTTCATTATTATACGTAATATTTTTATTCGCAAATTTTAATTGTAGATCTTCGAACAAGCATCGTAAAAAATCGTTGAGTGATTTTCATAGCGAAAAACAGGAAAGGGAAAATCAAGAGATTAAAAAACAAAAATTTTTTTTGCGTTCCAAAGATGCAAACTTAATCTCGAATGAATATAACTTTTTTTTTTTCATTGCCCAAGTTCCTTTCAGCAGACTCAATCTTTGGAATACACTGAAATATTTTTTAAGATTCTTATTTCGAGATCTACAATCTAAATCTGCAAAACATGATTCGGGATATTGATAAGAATAGGGAAATGAAAATATAAAAAGGAATGTTCGTTGCATTCAAACGATGCGAACTTCAATCCCATTGTTTTTTATGTCATTTTCACTTTTGGACGTTTTTCTATTAACATGGAAATCCTGGATAAAAAGCCTATCATTGCGAATTTCCATTTTGAAGTCCGGACGTGTTGCCAGTTATCCATAAAATAAAGAAATTCCGCCCAGGCGACATAATCGAAATTATAAAAAAGAGAAATTATAAAGAAATTATAAAAAAGAGAATCCCAGAATGTAAAAAAATGATACTGTACCATAAATGACTATTCTAGAAATATAGCAATATAGTAATGTCCGGTGATTTTTTCTCGTCGGATTTGGGTATTTGTCCCTAGGATTTTTTTATTCGATTTTTCCATGAATGCAAGAAGGTATTTTGAAAAGTTGAGAAGCGTTAAGCAATAAATAAAGGAAAATGAAAAATGACAAAATAGAAAGTATCCAAAATAAATAAATAAATGAAGATCAAAGAAAAAAAAACAAAATAAAAAGTGTCTAAAAATAAATTAATAATGAGGCAGAAGTATGGGGATGGAGGAAGCGGAAAAGTTGAAAAAGGAATAACCATCAAAATGGAACAGGAAATCCAGAACGACTGGTGCAGGATCGACAAATCGACATACTGCAAAGAGTATAGGAGCAGAGAAGGGAACGCAGAAATGGGAAAATACTGGAAAATAAAGGAATTCAGTGGGGAAAGGAAGGAAATATGGGCAAGGATAAGATGCGAGAATGTAGGGAAAAAAGTGATAAGGGATACGGAGACAATAGCTGCCGGATGTGTAGGGAAGAGGAGGGGAGCTTTGAACATATTTGTAACTGCGAAGCGGTGAAGGCACAAATCAGACCTGAAGTAGTGGAATACAGGAAGGGGAGGGGGGATTAAGTAAAAAATTAGAGGAGCTGGTGAGGAATAAGCTCGCCAAAGGGGTGCTTATTTAAAGAAAAATGTGCGCACGTAAAAGAATGTGAAGTATTGATAAACCAGGTAGCGCGAATAGAAGGAAAAAACAGTGTATAAAATGGTACGAAAACGGAAAATCATGTACACGATTTGTAAGAACAAATGTAAAGGAGAAGAGAATATGAGGGGTGTGTGTAAACACCCTGGAAATAATGACGACTACTACGACTACATAAATAAATAAACATGAGTGAACAAAATGACAAACTACGTATCTTAACCCTTCGACTGCACACTTGGGCCACGAACCTCTGACTGGATATGAGGTCGATCGGACCCCAGACGTTTGTCAGATACAGTTGCATGCAAAAGTGTCCGGCCAAATATAATTTCATGATTAAGTAACGTTTAAAGGCTGCAAAATGGAAATACCAATATATCATAGTAAAGTTCTCCTATTATGCAATCAAAATATGTAATTCAAAAATTGTTCATAACGATTAACAATTATTTGTAAGAAAAACAACACGTTTTGCTGCTTCATAAATGCCCGGCCAAATTCCAAGAAGATATCATTCGCTTCGCTTTTGTTTACGTTATCAGTCGCGAAATCATGCAAACAGTGAGAGCTCTGTTCCTTTCGCATTGTACGATCAGTAACACTCAGTCAAGATGTCGAAACGCACGTCTTTAGGTATACGTAAAGTGGTTATCAAGTTGCACAACGAAGGAAAAGTTTCACGTGAAATAGCTAAAATTTTGGCGATTGGAAAATCGAGTGTTAACGATATAATAAATAAATTCAAGACTACAGGTATTCTAGAAGATAAATACTGTCCTGGGAGACCTAGGAAAACAACTAATCGTGTCGATAAAGTGATCAAAAGAAAGGCTGTCGCAGACGTAAAAAAGAATGCTGCAATCATCGCACGTGAATTACGCGAAGAAAATTTGGCTGACATTAGCCAAAGTACTGTTTCACGTAGACTGGCAGAAGTGGGACTTTTTGGACGTGTTGGAGTTAAAAAACAACTCATCGGTAAAAAAAATAAGGCCCGATCAGAATTCGCGAAAAAATACCAGAGCTGGACTGTTGAAGATTGGAAAAATGTGCTGTTGTCAGACGAAACTAAAATTAATTTGTTTGGAAATGATGGGAGAAGGTACGTTCGACGACCAACAGGAACTAGAAATTATTCGCGATATCAAACACCAACTGTGAAACACGGTGGGGCATTATGCTATGGGGTGCATTCTCTTGGAAAGGCGTCGGTCCAATCTTTAAAATTCAAGGCACTATGAACTCTGCTTATGTATAGAGATATTATATTAAATAATATGCTGCCTTATGCTCGTCAGAATATGCCACGAGGATGGGTTCTTCAGCAAGATAATGATCCAAAACATCGAACACAGCTCCTCCAGCAGATGTTTAGCAAGAAAAATATTCGAGTTTTAGAGTGGCCGAGTCAATCTCCGGACTTGAATCCCATAGAACATTTATGGCAAGGGTTTAAACTAAGAGTAGGAACTAAAAATTGTGCCAATAAAGCGGCTTTGTGGGGAAAAGTTCAAGAAGAGTGGAAAAATATCTCTGAAGATAGAATCATCAAACTTCTTGAATCGGTGCCTCACCGATGTGCTGCCGTGATAGCTTCGAAGGGCAATGGCTACCAAGAATTGATGAAAATGTTACATTTATCACCGTTTTCAACTTTTTTTCTTGGATTACTATATTTTTTTTGTATACAGTGCGTAATTCGTACTTGGCCGGGTAGTTATGAAAAAGCGAAAATGGTTATTTTGGTTATAAATAATTATGAATAGTTATATATAATTTTTCAATAACACGTTTCGATTGCATAATAAAAGAACTTTACGATATGTTTGTGTTTCCATTTTGCATCCTTCAAACGTTACACCATCATAAAATTATCTTTGGCCGGACACTTTTGCATGCAACTGTATGCATTTTTTAGAGACGTTTTTTGTAGTTAATGATCCTTATTTTATGGCCCGAAATGTATTATTCAAGAAAAACAAAAATTAAGTGCCCAAGCTTTCGTTCGAAGTGGGAGATGCGTTGAAAAATACATACTTGCACGAGATTCATAATTTTCTTTTCAAAATATAAAAAAAAGAATCCATTGAGGTGTTCAAAGAGGACGATTTATAGATACGAACAAAAAGACAGTCTTTCCAAAAAGTATATTTATTCGGAGGTTTGAATTTGAGCATTTTCGGGTTAGTGAAAAATGGAAACATTCGATTCCTTCGGCAGATTAATTGTTAAAAACGTATATCTTCCGCATTTTTTTTACTTCGATGACTTATTATTATTCACATTTACCGCAATCGATGCACAAGTACATTCGGCGCTCGTTGCACATAGCCCTCCTGCATAACGGACACTTGCTTTTAATTTTATGATCGTCCTGTCATTCGGTGTCATCGCTATCAGTATTGCCTTCTTGCATTTCCTCCACATCGTCTTCATTGTACGTATTTACCCTGAATTCGTCGTTGTCCGACTCTTCCAGCAGAATTCGTTGCATACTACGCTCTCGTAACTGATACGGCATTCTAAATACATAATTTATTATAGTAGCGCAAAATAAAAAAGATCCGTGAGCATTTTCTATCATAACTAACTTATATATAGAAATAAAACACCAAATTTCGCGGAATTTTTTTTTCACTTTCACCGCACTACTGCGCAAACGGGGTCGACTCGACCCCGGGTCCTTTTTCGACAGCTGTCCTCAGTACACGGGCAGGATATAGGTTGGGGGTCGAGTGTTCACCTCTAGTGTAGAGGAACATTCGAGCGCCGTTCTGCGGCCGAATAGATTACCCCGCTTTGCGATAAAGTCAGTTGAAAAAAAAGGGTTAAAACAAGCCAGTGTGCAGTTGAAGGGTTGAGGGATCATCACAAAAAATAGCTGCTTTTCGCGATTTTTTTTCGATGGTCAAAATACGCTAATCAGTCTTTTTTTATGTCAAATCAAAGCACTCATGAAGAACGGAAAATATTTTTTTAAACGTTTATTTTTATTTTTTAACGGTTGAAAATGTTTTCGAAAAAAGGGGTAATTCTTTAGATAAGTGACTTGTCCGAAAAATGAGCCTAAAATTATTTTGCTGCTATTTTCTCATTTATTGATTTATAAATGATGATATTCAGTCGAGGGAAAGTGCAATCCCCCCTCCTATAATAAGTTATGGGGTTTTGAAATCCACGAAAACACATGATAAAATAGGGCATTTTTGAACACTCCGACGTCAATATTGGGTTTGTTTGGATTGCCTGGGTTGAAATGTCAAAATGTTCAAAAACCCAAATAAACCCAATAAATTACATTTTATCGGAGAAATCAGATAACATTTTTCGGAAAAGTCACTTATCTAAAGAATTACTTCAGTATGAAAGCCGCTATCCTACTATTCATTTTTCATCAAAATTGTGTTACTATCGGATAATGCAAAAAAAAATCGATTTTTTGAAAATTTTACACTGTGATGATTCCTTCAAATGAAAAGATTAAAATTCAAGCAATGACAAAATGAAATGAATCTAAAACTTAATAACTGACTAAAAATAACAAAATCAGAAATATCTGAAAACAAATAAATCAATAAAAATGAAAAAAAAAAACAACATGCAAAGTTTCTAAGAACAAATCATTTTACAGCGACTCTGCGGAAGAGTCACCAGGTCCCAAGCGTTCGGCTCGTCGTCTGTGCAAGGAGCCGTTCAGGAGTACAGTCCTCGAGAGTGCGATGGCCCGCAAGGAAAAGTCCAATTACACCCAGGAGACGTCGCAATGGAAGAGAAAAGCGAAGCCCGGCAGGCCAAAGAAAGCAACTCGTGAGCAGCCGGCGAAGCAAGTTCCCGCCAAGTCCTCGACAACGGAAGTGCGCAACGAGATCGTCGTGGCGAATGGCGACGCGAGCAATTCGGACGTAAACGCAAGTTTGGAAAATTCGAGGCTCGCGAGCAGTCCGGAGGCCAGCAACGCGAACGAGACGAGTGTCGAGGAGTCGCGCGACGTCAATCCGGCGATCGGCGATTACGACGGTATGCCGATTTTGTCGCCTATGTCGAAGACGAGTACGGAGCAAAGCGCGCTGCCCGCCCAGACGAGGGTCGCGCCAGCGGAGAGCGGCCCGAACAGCCTCGTCGGGAACGACGAGAGCTCGAGCAGCGACGTCGACAAACCGTTTTTGAAACCGGCCGCCGGACGAACGAGGAGGGAACGCGGAAGACCTCGAAGTGTTCAAGCTGCCAGAAAAATTGCCAAGACTGATTCCTTCGAAGGTACGGAGTGAAAAACATCACTTTTTTTGCCCCAATAGGGTATTTGTTGTACGGAAATAATCTTAATTGGTTAATTATTTTATATTATGATCACAATATTTTTTCATCTTTGTGAATGTCAGTATCAGGAACACTATACTAAAGGAGTCCGAACTATGTGCTACGGAAATGGTATACGAATCTGCTGGAAAAACACAGTTCCCATCCCGGCCACTATGTGGCGCTGGTGATGGCTGATGCTTCGGCGGTGGGGGCAAATCGCGACATACTTCATTCCATTGAGCGAAAATGAAAAGGAACATAACCAAAAACTGAATATTTAAACGCCTCATGCTCATGCGCACTCGAACCAGATAATAGTAATTACTTCTGATTGTTTATAACAAATTCTGAATCTAATCGTGGATATACATGTTACATTGAGAAACATCGTGAATGTTCATTTCTGGTGTAAAAAGTTGAGTTTGCGACGTAGTCGTCGTTACTCGTATTATTTTCATATCCTCTTTCCAAGTCGCACAGGAAAGTTTGCAGAAATCATTGTAATATGTTTTCGCCGAAATGTAACTAATGATTTTATAAACTATAAACGATACATATTTAATCATGGAGACATTGCAATATTGTTTCCAAGTGATGGCACTTTGTGCATTCTGGACGGAATATGCTAAACCCCTTTCTTCAGTAATGTTTCCTGCACCGAATAAAGAATTTTCATCAGGCTGGTAACGCTGTTAGAAAAACTGGCAGCTTTCATTCGTGGCAAACACCAAACCGCGAGCTCAAATATAGGCACATCCCTTGAACAAAAAAATTCAAGTGTGACTATTTGACCGATGAATCGATCGCAAACGCAAATCATATTTATGGAAAAAAGGAGAAAACGAATGACAAATGCCACATTAATGAGCGAGTTGTTTGAGTTTCAACAACGCCATTGACAATTGCAATTCAATGGTAAATCTACAATCGTGAGTTTGAGCTTCACCTACTGTCAATTCTATGGCATAAAAACTTATCATCTTCTTTTTATCTTCGATACAAACCTTCATCTACTGCCATGTCTTTTTTTCGCCAGTTCGCAAACTGCATTTTTTAGCCTTCCGAACTCTTCGTTATTAAACGTACAGTGGCGGCCATATTCATACGTAAAGCAAATAAAATTCAGAATAATTTTGCATACTTTTATTTTAACGAGAAAACAAAAATCAATTGTTTTCTATAAGTATATAGAAAGAAATGTTTCTATATACTTATAATTTTTTATACTATAAATGTAAGTATATAGAAACAAAAGTATGTAGATCCAAATGGCAAAATAGTTTAGTTTTTTTTATCACTATCATGGTGTCACGCACAATAAATCAACACAATAGCTCACCCACAAATCTCTACGCATAATGATCGCAATCCAATAATTCGATACGGCTATCTATGCTTACTGAAATCAACAACCTTGTTTCATCTTTCTCACACGTGGCTACCTTCATTGCGCCATGCGTTATCAGCTGCTACCCAGCGCTGCTGGTGGCTCAATCAAGTACTACTTAAATCCAGCAGATTCGCGTACCACTGTTCCTCTATCTCTCCCATTAGAGTTCGGACTCCTTTAGTATCGTTTTCAGTATGTACGATATAAATCGGCAATAAAATGTAAATATTCAACCAGACCGCCAAAACCCTCCCGTTGTCAGATATGTAGTCATTAGATGCCTGTGACATCACATACCAGTAAACAAGGTAAAGGACCTATATTGCGGCTGAGTTTGTCGCACAGCAAACTGTCATCTCCATTCTTATTCAAAAGTTAATAATATGGCAACTATCACTACAAATAACTATCAATGAACAGAAAAAGCACGGAAATACGCTGAAATAAACTAGAAAATAGCTCATTACTCTTCACAGGACTTGTAATGACCATCTGTTTACTGGCATGTGACGTCACTAGAGATCCAACCAATCCTGGCGCGTTTTCGTTCCCGTGACAAAACGTTCAATTTTATCTAATTCAAAAGCTGAAAGAAACGAACATAATGCTTTTTTTCTCGATAAAATGATAGCAAATACTTTTTACACACTATATTCTTTTGGGATGACAAGAGAATGAAGCATATTTTTAATACAGTCAAATACCCTATTCCAATATCAAAGTATCGTTTGCCGCGATCGTCTGGAAATGAAGGCCCGCCTTTTTGTTCTTCAGACGGATCGCCGTCCATCGCGGAAACCGGAAAGAACAACGACTTCCCCGAAGGTACGAATTACGAAGCCCAAAAAGTATCGGAGCCTGACATTTTTTACTCACCGTTTGAAAGAAAAAAAAGCATATTGTTCAACGGAATTCGAGGCATTTATGTCGTTCAATCGTTGATCACACAGAATGCGCGGTTCCCGCTAAGCGAACACGACGGAGTATGGCGCCCAGTCCTAGTCCCGCGGAGGGTCAAGCCTCCAAACCCGAATCGACCGCGATATTCAGTGAGGTGAGTCAGCTCCAGTGGTATTCGAGCTTGTATCGTTGGACTGCAACGAGAATATATTTTCTTAGTACCGCCGAAAAAGTAGGGGAAAGGTGTACGAAATTATCCCCTTTGAGGGAGAATTGCTCGTAATTTCAAAGATATTCAACATAATTAAGATCTGAAAACGTTTACTACTGGCATATTTATGTATCTTACGATTGGCATATTCGAAATATTCAATTTATTAGGGTTTCAATAGAAAGATTTCCTTTTTCTTTAAACCTTACATAAGAATCATCTTGCCCCTATTTTGGATCTTTTTTATTTTGGAGAAGTTAGGTTAATGTAAATAAAAATTTGCTCGAGTTTACAACACCTTTATATATATTAATCATACGTATACAACATAAACTGAACTTGCAAGTTAAATTATCTTTATATTATAAGTTTTGTCCCAACCAACTAGAATTAAACTAAACCCGTCTTCTACAGCCAGTCTTCAATCACTTAGGTATATCAATTATTATTTGTGAGATCAATTATACATTAGTAGTGTAGTTTGAACATAAGTAGACAATCTATTAAACAAAAGTAAAGTAGGTACGTTATTTGTGTACAAGATGATGCCTAGGGATCATCTTGTACACCTAGGAGGGAATCATCTTGCCCCAAACTCAACTTTTTCATTCATTGCTCGGTAACACTGCATATAAGTATTCCACTGTTAACACGCCAACCAAAGCCCAAATTGTGCAGATTACAAACCCACGAATACAATAATGATTGCAACGGACAGTATACAATAAACGTTACCTAATTTTAAAGTCAACCTTGCCCGAGAACAAGAGCTCACAATTTTTATTTTTTTTTCCGTCGAAACAAGTGCGTCGCTCATACCTCCATCGTGAATTGACTAACATAGGGGAGGGGGTATGTTTTACCAAAGAATATCACTAGATAGCGTTAATCGTTTCGTCGCTATTGAAAATGATCATCTTACCTCATGGGATCAACTCGTACACCCCCCCCCCCCTCACCGAAATATTTTCGAGGTTCCTTATTTAAAATCTATAACGAAAATATGAGAAAAAAGATTTTGGATAATGATAAAAATAAAGTAATGAAGAAAATCAGCATCGGGTCCGAGCAATACGATATTCGAGAGCAATAATGGTTGCAGATAAAAGAACACTTTTTCGCAAGACCAATTTTTAACGTTTTGTCACAAAATAATAATAATCATGATTTCCGAAATGGTCTGTCGCCGATATATCCAAAGTTACACGAACCCAAACGAATCCAGACACTTGAAACTAAATTATCGTAGACTTTTTGGATTTTTTCGTAAGATCCCTGCAGAGCAATTCAAAACAAGATGGACATTTGCGTCCAAAATATTGATTTGGCGCCAGAAAATTTGGAGTGGAATCCAAACGAACCCAAACAGCTGTAACTCAAAAACTATCGTAGATTTTTGCAATTTTTTCCTCGTAAGATTAACGCAGAGATAGCGATAATATCACTTCTCAAAATATTGATGCGTCGGCGACAAAAACAAAGATAAACAAACCCAAACAAGCCCAAGCAGCCATAACCCAAATATCGTAGATTTATCACATCTTTTTCCATACGATTGACGCATTTGTTCAAATTTTTATTTAAAAAACAACTCTGACAAACTAACGCCTGCAGTAAAAAAATATCGTAATTTTTTGCGATCTTTTTTATAAAATATTCCGTTCAAAAATAATTAAAAAAATGTTGATTCGTCGACGAGTTTTTTTTCTACGTCCATATGGAAAAGCTCAATTTTATTCAAGGGCTACATCTACCTAGAGGCCCGAAAAAATGGCAAAATTCCGATTTTTTTTCTCGAAAACGCCTGGTGAAATTGGAACGCATTTTTTTAAACACAGAGGTAAATGTGTTGAGAGCCTTTAAAAAAATCACCATAAAATACAGAAAAACATGGCCGCCGGCAGATGATGAAATTTTTTTCGCGATATTTGGCGTTGGTCTCTCTCCAGCTCAAACGGTCTATCCGAAATCTAAAAACCAAACGGGTTATTCGAGTTAACAATAAATACGAGTCGTTGACGATCGTCGATTTCCAAAATAATTCTTTTCACCAACGTGGCGACGATTTGAAACTCGAGCATACAAAATCTATGAAAAAAGTCGTCATTTTTACGATACTATTAAAAAAGGAAGATCGATTTCGAAAAAGTGACATCGTCAACGACCTTTAAATATTTCCCATCGTACCTCCTGTAAATTTGGAAACAATCCATCAAGTGGTTCTCGAGATATCATGTCCACCGACAAAAACTGTTTCGAGAAGAACGCGTTCAAAGTTTGGAGTACGATGCTACTTGCCCGGCCGACTGTTAGAGGCTCATTCAATTTTAGGAACATTTCAATGAAATTTACAGGAAAAAAAGCCAAAAGGTTATACCATCGAATGAAAATATTTCTGGAAAATGCATTTTTTTACCTACCTGGGTATGTGTAGCCCGTTCAGTAAAAACTTCAAAACCTCCGAATAACGCCCGTCCTAAAAGAAATCCACCGATAATATAATTCGTGATCATTTGTCTGGCCCTCAAAAGTCGTACGAGCAAACGATGAAGTGCCTGTGCCAAGTGAGATCGCAGCTGTACGTGACGATAACGGGTTCGGGTGCTCCTCTCTACTGCACCGCGATCGATTCGATCGACAATCGTTTGATCGGTTGTTGCAACGAGGTCGACAGCAACGACGTGGCGATGCGCCGTCCGAGCACTTGTGTGCCCTTCATAATTCTCTGTCGGACGCACAAGGAGCGCCTGTTGCGGCACAATTGTTGTCCCTCCTGCGGGCTCTTCTGTACTCAGGGTAAATTCGTCCAGTGCTCGAACGGTCACCAATTTCATCGGGAGTGCGAGACCGTCGTCAACAAAAAGTCCGCTTGTCCACACTGCGCGACCGAGAGCGCCATCCACGACATTCAAGTGACGATGAACGGCGAGAGAAAGCCCGTTTACATACCGACACGTAGAAAATTTTCGAAATTACCCTCCGCCAAGATGAGCCTGCCCGGGAAAGGCGACAACACGAAATTGGCGGAAAGACCGCCAAGCCCGTTGGTCAGCCCGGAGGACATCAAGATACCGGAAGCGGCGAGCAATCCAGACAGGCCCGAACGCTACACCATCATGAGCCTCTACACGTCCGTGAAAAATGGCGATTTGGAAAAGTTGGTCAACGTTTTGGGTGAGATTCGCTATTTCGTTTTCCAGATGGAACCTATACCGTTTGAAATTTCAAAACAATTTGTTTCAAATGACGCGTATTACGGAATAATAATCGACAATTGAAAATAGTTAAAAAAAAAACGCTGGACCCCTTAAGGAGGGAGATCTCTTTAAACAGCCGAAAATAATCGAATTATCAAGATTTTTTTTTGTTTCGGAACTGAGAGTATAGTATAGTTCAGCGGTTCTCAAACTTTTTTGGCGACGGAACCCTTTTGACACACTACATATTTTACGGAGCCCTAAAATAAGCCAAACCTGGTTTTATGGTTATTTTTTAATGAAAATCGGGGGATAGTACGATATCCGGGGCGCCAAGTTTTTACCGTTGATTCTTGATATTTTAACCAAAATATTGAGAATTTCAAGAATTAAAAATTTGCCGTTTTGGCTTCCTTAGGGAATTATGAGCGCTTATAGCGGTAATCGGAAATACGCCAAAATTCAACGATTGTTATTGGCTCGTGGGTACAATATCTCTATTTTATCGAAAACAATGGAAATTGACCGGGCTCGTTTCAAAAAGTATTTTTTTGGTTGGGTTTGTTTGGGTTTGTTGAGTGATATCATATAAATACCACTAAACGTAGTATTTATATAATTTTCAACATAAATTCCAAGATTATAATGCTTCATTTATTCATATTCTCTGTTTATTTATAACAATAAGAATTATCTCATATAATTACTACACCAAATTACTAAACGATATATTTTACATAAACTTAGAGCCTTACAAGTTCGAATAGGGATGAACCGTACACTTTTAATCCCTGTTCCGACTCCTAGCGATTAAAAGTACTACTTTACTCTCTGTCTAGTCGCACTTATAAGCTAGGAAAACATTGTAGTGGTATTTAAAATACATTTTTTGGCTTCTGAGACACTGTTGAACCTATACATTTCCATGTTACCTTGCCTGATGTTGCTTGAAATTTTTAAATTCGAGAAAACCGTCATTTTCGATAACTATCGAAAAAATTCTAATTTGAACGTAAATCGAGTGAAAATTTTTCAAGTTACTTGTCACACCAATTGGAAAAAAGCTGTTTCGAGATGTTTCGAGTAGACATTTGTACATCGAAACCATTTTGTACATCGAAAAAAAAATATATGTTTTCTAACAGCTTGATATTAATACTAAATGTGTAATTAATTTTATGAGTGTATCACTTTTTCATACGAAAAAATGGTTCAATTCGCACATGATATTATACCCGTTACTGTAGCCTAAGGCCTTAACATTTATCTTTTCCCCTTTTTCTCCTCTATGCTTCCTTTCTTACCATGCATACGAAGGCTCTCACTCGCACAGTTCTTCGATCGGTTTCCCTTTCATTTCTTTATTAGTTTTTCCTTTTATTGCCTCCTTATAGCCCCTTCGCCACTTTTCCAAACCATCTACCACTTCCTTATTCATTTGTCCTTTTATTTTGCCGCATTCAAGTATGTGTTCCGAACTTCCTTCTTCCTTCTTACCGACCGAGCGACTCCGGTCGGAAGCGTCCATTGGCTTTCGACCGACTGAACCGACGTTGTATTTCGCAGCTTGTGGTTACAACGCGAACCACACGTTTCGCGAGCAATCTCATCGCACGGGGCTCCACATAGCAGCGGAAAAGGGCCACCTGGGATGCGTCCACGTTCTGATACAGGCGGGCGCTCAGGTCGACGTCATGGACAAGAATCAATTGACGCCGTTGATGCTGGCGGCGACCGAGGGCAAAACCGACGTCGTCAAGTACCTCGTGAGAACCGGTGCTGACGTAACGCTCAAGGGAGAGGACGGTATGACGGCTTTGCACATGGCCGCGAAATCGGGCCACTTGGACGCATGCCGAATCATTCTCTCCGAGTGCAAAGTGCCCCGGACACTAGTAGGTAAATAAATAGCTGTCGATAAATCCAACTAGAACGTTGCCCAACTATCGTAACAGCCATCTTTTTCGCCATTTTACGATTCGGTACAAAGTGACGAAAAAAAATTCTCTCGCAGATTCCGTCGACGACGGCGGCTGGACCAGTCTCATATGGGCCTGCGAGTTTTGTCACACGAACGTCGCGCGTTTCCTACTCGAGAAGAAGTGCGATCCGCTGATTCGCGACGCCGAGCAAAACATCGCCCTCCACTGGAGCGCCTACAGCGGAAGTTCGGAAATAACGGAACTGTTGCTGAACGAGGGCTGCGACGTGAACGCGGTCAACGTACACGGGGACACGCCGTTGTGAGTACACGAATAGACGAGAAGACGTTTATATGTGAAACAAATATTTAAAAATACAAGCTTTTATTTAATTCACTAAAAAGTGGAAAATAATTTTTTTTACCAATCGTCTGTGACTATAAATAAAAGCTTTGGGCGATCAGCTCTTGAAATGTTTAATAAATTTGATCAATTCAGTTTCATTAACCGTATTTAATTTGGCACAATAGTAATTAGAGGAATTATCACACGTTTGTACTCGGTTTCAGGATTTTTATTTAAGAAATCTAAGATTGTTTTACAGCAAATTAAATACAGTTGATATGTTAACGGATTTGTGTAAATTAAAAATTTTATGTCTGAATTTTGAGCGCCCCAAGCTTTTATATATAGTCATATAGGTGACTTGGTGAAAAAAATTATTTTCTTCTTTTTAGTACATTAAGGGGTTACGTGGGTTTCGAAGCAGAAAAAAAACATACTTTCTCTATTAAAAAAATATAAAATATAAATTATTTTATTCAAAATGTTAAGCACATGAAAGAGCAACATCTCAACATTTTGAAAAAAATTCATCCAAAAATTTGGGTAATTCAGCCGGTGGGACCTGGTTTCCGGAGACCCCTAAAAAAGTGTCCTCGTGGAGGTCAGGATAACTCATGATAGCTTTATCTGAAATTAAAACACCAATTTCTTTTCTGTTAGTAGATAAGTATAGCTCGTGATGGAAAGACGGATTTTTTTAAAAAATTGAAATTTGTTTTTGGCAGAGCTGTATGTAAAATAGTTCAATTTTTGGTACAATTTACACTACGTATAGCCTTCTAAAATTAGTTGTAGTAGAAAAAATAAACCTTCGTTAAATCACTAGTCAATGATATTTTGAAGAAGTGTGAAAAATTTCAATAAGATCGGTGCATTAGTTTATGAGAAATCGTGTCCACCGACTTCAAAAATACTGTTGTGAGAAAAATGCGATATACCTGCGTCGCTCCCGGTCGGTCTTTTCCAACGAGGCGAATTCCCAAAGGCACTCGTAGGCTTTTATTCCGATTGACTTAAAACTTTGGGAGAATATTCTAGACATATTGTACTATTAGATAATAAAATTTAAAATAAAATCAATTTTTTGAAATTTACAAACCCACGTAACCCCTCAAATAAAAGCTTGTTTTTTAAAATATTTTTTTACATATAAATTTTTCCTAGTTTTTAGTCTTTAATTGATGTTACTAGTTGTTACTAGTAGTTTGCTAGTTTACGAGTTTGTACGTTAGGAACATGAAATGCTTCGAAAAAATAACAAAGACTGTAACTCGGTTTGAACTTACGACTAATTGCTGCATATAAACTTTTCCTATACAAACACAGCCGGTTACGAATTTGTTTGTATGTGTTAGTGAGATTTCATATG
Organism: Ophion slaviceki; assembly: GCA_944452715.1. Taxonomy (NCBI): domain Eukaryota; kingdom Metazoa; phylum Arthropoda; class Insecta; order Hymenoptera; family Ichneumonidae; genus Ophion; species Ophion slaviceki. The sequence goes on from OX101791.1 coordinate 35,385,810, forward strand.
GATGATTAGATATCGCTAATTTTATATGAAAAGTTGAAAATTTTAAGTATATATATATATATATATATATATATATATATATATATATATACACACACACACAGTTGCATGCAAAAGTGTCCGGCCAAAGATAATTTTATGATTAAGTAACGTTTAAAGGATGCAAAATGGAAACACAAAAATATAATCGTAAAGTTCTTTTATTATGCAATCAAAATATGTAATTCAAAAATTGTTCATAACGATTAACAATTATTTGTAAGAAAAATAATACGTTTTTCTGCTTCACACATGTCCGGCCAAATTCCAAGAAGATATAATTCGCTTCGCTTTGTTTACGTTATCAGTCGCGAAATCATGTAAACATTGAGAGCTCTGTTCCTTTTGCATTGTACGATCAGTAACACTCAGTCAAGATGCCGAAACGCACGTCTTTAGATATACGTAAAGTGGTTATCAAGTTGCACAACTAAGGAAAAGTTTCACGTGAAATAGCTAAAATTATGGCGATTGGAAAATCGAGTGTTAACGATATAATAAATAAATTCAAGACTACAGGTACTCTAGAAGACAAATACTGTCCTGGGAGACCTAGGAAAACAAGTAATCGTGTCGATAAAGTGATCAAAAGAAAGGCTGTCGCAGACGTAAAAAAGAATGCTGCGATCATCGCACGTGAGTTACGCGAAGAAAATTTTGCTGACATTAGCCAAAGTACTGTTTCACGTAGACTGACAGAAGTGGGACTTTTTGGACGTGTTGGAGTTGAATAACCGCTCATCAGTGAAAAAAATAAGAAGGCCAGATTAGAATTCGCGAAAAAATACCAGAGCTGGACTGTTGAAGATTGGAAAAAAGTGCTGTTCTCAGACGAAACTAAAATTAATTTGTTTGGAAATGATGGGAGAAGGTACGTTCGACGACCAAAAGGAACTAGAAATTATTCGCGATATCAAACACCAACTGTGAAACACGGTGGGGCATTATGCTATGGGGTGCATTCTCTTGGAAAGGCGTCGGTCCAATCTTTAAAATTCAAGGCACTATGAACTCTGCTATGTATAGAGATATTATATTAAAATAAATGCTGCCTTATGCTCGTCAGAATATGCCACGAGGATGGGTTCTTCAGCAAGATAATGATCCAAAACATCGAACACAGCTCCTCCAGCAGATGTTTAGCAAGAAAAATATTCGAGTTTTAGAGTGGCCGAGTCAATCTCCGGACTTGAATCTCATAGAACATTTATGGCAAGGGTTTAAACTAAGAGTAGGAACTGAAAATTGTGCCAATAAAGCGGCTTTGTGGGGACAAGTTCAAGAAGAGTGGAAAAATATCTCTGAAGATAGAATCATCAAACTTCTTGAATCGGTGCCTCACCGATGTGCTGCCGTGATAGCTTCGAAGGGCATGGCTACCAAGAATTAATGAAAATGTTACATTTATCACCGTTTTCAACTTTTTTTCTTGGATTACTATATATATTTTTTGTATACAGTGCGTAATTCGTACTTGGCCGGATAGTTATGAAAAAGCGAAAATTGTTATTTTGGTTATAAACAATTATGAATAGTTATATATAATTTTTCAATAACACGTTTCGATTGCATTAGAAAAGAACTTTACGATGCCATGTTCGTGTTTCCATTTTGCATCCTTTAAACGTTACTCCATCATAAAATTATCTTCGGCCGGACACTTTTCCACGCAACTGTATATATATATATATATATATATTTGACGTTGGATCATGCCTTGTCATCTTTTAGATGCATGTTTGCAAAATTTCAGAGCTCTAATCAGTAGGGAAGTGGGTGAAACATCGATTTTCCGTTTTGCATCTCACAGAAAGTCAAGTTAAACAAAGGGTTGTGCAAAATCGCTTCATTGTGGACCCAAAGACTGGAGAACTTTGTTAATCTCCTCGCGTTTCTCGGAGAACGCAATGGAAAGATCGACAGGGCAAGGAGGCGTCGATGGGCCTCGTCAAACTTTGTATAATTTCCGTTTGGGGATCGCAGGCACATTGCGGCGCGACAGGATCAGTACGCGGTGAGCGTCCTTTTGTTGGCCCGGGGGGCAAAAGTCGGGGAAGTCAACGCGGCCGGTGAGACCGCGGTGAATTGTTGCATCAACGATGGCGACACGATGGCCGCCCTCAGACTCAATGCAAAAGTCAACGAGCTGTCGGAACACATGTGGGAAAAAACAACGAGGATTCTCACCAAGTACGTCGCCCGCTCAAACACCGAAACGCTCGTGATTTTTTTCACCGCACTTTCTCGTTGAATTCACTTTTCTTATTTCACTCTTATTCGTTCTCCGTAAGCGATGTGTCGAGGGGAAAGGAGACGAATCCTATACAGTGCGTGAACGGCTACGACGCGGAGGACAAACCGACGGACTTTCTATACGTCACGGATAATTGCTTCACCAGTCACATCAATGTCGACCGCACGATAACGTCGCTGCAGTCGTGCCACTGCGAGGACAATTGCAACTCCGAGAAGTGCCTGTGCGGCAATATCAGCCTGAGATGCTGGTACGACGAGGATGGAAAACTCATACCGGAATTCAATTATACCGGTAGGGAGATCGCAATGATACGTTGGGCTCTAGACAATAGGAACGGTGGATAAACATCGAGTGTAATAATAAGAAAATTTCGTCAAAATATTTTTTAGTATTTTAGATTTTTTTTTATATCATTTTTTCGGCAACTGCAAAATGATGCATAAAAAAATAGCGCCTGAGGGTGAAAAGTCCTACTCCTTAAAAAATTGTCTTGAAGGGAAAAAAACGAACAAGATTAATCAGTATGAAAAACTGTAGAGGCCTACGGAGGATTTTCGTTTTCGATAAAAATCAACAAAATGGTGGCCATTTCAAAATTAAGTGCCAAATTGGAATCTTTGGCGACAATTTACGCAGCTGGTCGGAACTTTTTTTCTAAGAAAGTATTTAGCGACCTAATCATTCGAATTTCGCGACCAAAATTTAACAGCATGTTTATGAAAGTCCATATTTTTGGATAATGCAACACAAAATGATTTTCAAAAAAATGTACACTGTAATGGTCCCTTAAGAATGAAGTTATTATTGAAACAAAGCGCCACCGTTGCTGCATGACGGTGTAGGACGTTCCGGCAACTACGGTAGTTTGAAATAAAAAATATAAAATGTACTTTTAGTATTGTAATGGAACTTTCGTATGACCGGATACTTTTTAGAAATTTTGAAAATTGCGCAAGTGGGAAACTCGATTTTTTATTGAAAAACAGTCTTTATCATTTATCATTAACAAATACGATAGAAAATGTTACAAACTCCGCTCTGTCCGATATTGAAGTGAATCGAATTCCTCGACTTTATGACGTTGAAATTTGCATCGTTGGAATGCAACGATCTTTATGTTCGTTTTTCTTTCATATATTTTTATTTTTATCCAAAGTCTGCTATTTTGCAAATTGAGGTCGTAAATCTCTAAAAATAGTACAGTACAGTTATTTATTTTCAAGTACACCCTTGCGGGTTTTTACACAGCTCGCACAATTCTCTGTACATTGATACCCTTTGACACGTTTCCTTATTTGTTTCATTCGCATAGTTCTTTCGATTATTTGTCTTACTCCCTCCATATATTCGTCTCTCATCCTTTGCCATATTGCTCCCACTCTAATAAGAATACGTAAAGACGTTTCAGCGATGTTCACATCGAAAAATAATTTCAACAATTGAAAATAATCAATTTTCGTTGTACTACGACAATGCAAATTTAAACATTATTGGATTTTTGGACACGACTTGTACCATTTCATAAAACAGTTTCGAGAAAAACGCAAAAGACTAAGAAGGGAAAAGCAATTCGCAGCAGAGCGATCAGACGCGTGGATGTTTTATATTATGCTTTAAGGGGAGATATACACCTAGGAGCCGGAAAAAAGGTCATTTTTGTGAATTTTTTCAAGGAAAACTATTTGAAATTTCGGATTGGGGTTTTAATTATCTAAAAGTTTATACATTCAAAAATATGTTTAATTTTCTTTATTTAAAAATATCAAAAATATACAAGGATATTGGATAATTCTTGGAGCGTCGTAAAAAAATCTGCGTATACTGGCGTTTCTTCAAACTGGCGTTTCTTCAAAAATCATCTGAAAAAAAAAACCAAAAAGATTATCAAATTAGATACTATAATCTAGTACTTGTCATAGCCGATTTTGAAAATATCGATTTATGACAAAATGCCGGACGTTTGAACATGAATAGTGATTTTTGGGCCAAAAATTAGTTATTATTTTGCCTATAAAACAAAAACTAAGTAACGGAAAAAAAACCCTATGACAAGTACTAGATAATGGTGTATAGAATAACCACAAAAAACCTCAAGGCAATACGTTCATTGGTTTTCGAGAAATTTTGGGTACCGATTTGAAAAACGTGGTTAAGAGAAAAACGCGTTTGAAAATTTGGGAATGAATAAATCATGAAATTTGTCAACTTACATGGAATCATCGATACCAGGCCCATGGTGTAGGTCTTCTACGGTCGACGGAATGTTCATAGCTTCTAAATCGATTTTTTCGACCATCTATGTGTATAGCTCCCCTCGAACGTGATATATCGAATGTTATTTATTATGCAGCATTATCTTATGTATTATAAATTATATTTCCTCCGTTATTTTTTACATACGCAATTGCATCATTCCTCGCTCCGCCAGATCCTCCGATGCTCTTCGAGTGTAACCAGGCGTGCGATTGCAATCGGATTACGTGCAACAATCGAGTAGTCCAGCACGGTCTGACGCAGCGATTTCAGCTCTTTCGTACCAAGGGAAAGGGCTGGGGTCTGAGGACGCTGAGGCGCATACCCAAAGGAACGTACGTCTGCGAATACGTGGGCGAAATAATATCCGACTCCGAGGCCGATCATCGGGAGGACGATTCCTATCTCTTCGATTTGGATAATCGGGTGAGTGTACGAATGACAACATTTTCTTCATGAAAAATCGCAGAAATTCGGGCTTTGAGAACTTTTGATTTTCAATGTTCTTCCGCATGCTTCTGGCTCGCAGGACGGCGAGACTTACTGCATCGACGCGAGACGTTACGGAAATTTGGCTCGATTCATAAATCACTCGTGCGCCCCGAATCTTCTACCCGTGCGAGTCTTCGTCGAGCATCAGGACTTGCACTTTCCCAGGATAGCGTTCTTCGCCAATCGCGACATCGACGCCGACGAGGAGCTCGGGTGAGAAACGTTTTTTTTTCTTCCAGTAACGGAAAAAGTTATTCCCAAAAGTTGAGAAGCGTTGAGCGATAAATTAATAACGAAAATATTACGAAATACAAAGTAACCGAAAATAAATAAATAAGGACAAATAAAAAATGACAAAATAAAAAAGTATGTAAAAATAACGAAAAAAATTGAAATCAAGAAAAATGTCAAAACGAATAAATAAAAAGTATAGTAAAATGAATAAATGAACAAATATGAAAAGTGAAAAAAAGAAAAGTATATAAAAAGGAATTGATACATAATAAAAAATGACAAATAAATAAAAATGAAAGAATCATGAAATAAAAAGTATCTTTATTATACACTCCGCCTCTCTTTCCACGCCTCTAAGATGATTGAACTCTGAAATTGTTTTTTCCATGCAAAAATTTATTCCAAAAAGTAGAGAAGCGTTAAGCAATGAGTAAATAAAAATGACAAAACGACAAAATCGAAAGTATCTACAAGAAAAACGAAATAAAAAGTGTCTAAAAATTTAAAAAATGAATAAAAATTCGTAAAATTCGAAGCATCTAAAAATTAATAAATGAATAAAAACGGAAAACATGGCTATCTAAAAATTATTTTTATTGTACCCTCTGTTAAGCAATAACTAAATAAAAATGAAAAGAAAAACGACAATGTAAAAAGTATCTACAAAAAAAATGGACAAATGAGTGTCTAAAAATTTAAAAAATTCCGAAAATTCGAAGCATCTAAAAATCAATAAATGAATAAAAACGGAAAAATGGATATCTAAACATTATTTTTATTGTACCCTCCGTTAAGCAATAGCTAAATAAAAATGAAAAGTATCTATAGAAAAAACGAAAAAATGAAATCAAGTGTCTAAAAATAAAAAACTGAATAAAAATTCAGAAAATTCGAAGCATCTAAAAATCAATAAATGAATAAAAACGGAATAAATGGCTAGCTAAAAATTATTCTTATTGTACCCCCCGTCTCTCTTTCCCCGGCTCTAGCACGATTGAACTCTCCAATCGTTTTTCTTTTCCGTTCTTCCACCATCGCAGGTTCGACTACGGCGAGAAGTTTTGGATAATAAAGTGCAAGTCGTTCACGTGCACCTGCGGCGCCGAGAACTGTCGCTACTCCGAGAAAACAATACAGGTCACCCTCGACAATTATCGCAAGAAGATCCAGCAGGAGGAAATTCTCGCCGCCCAAATGCTCTAATCGCAGAGAAAAATACGAAAAAAGAAAGACAAACCTCCCGGGCACGGGAGATCGAGAATTCTCTTTTCCGGTCCGAAAAATCGGGTAATTCAAGTGTGTACATAAATCGTGTAAATCAAATGTGTTTAATGGACCAGTACAAAAATGCGGGAAATCGTCCGGTGTCTTCGTCCGAAAGGCCAACTTTATCCCGAACCTGAAAACGAAAAAACATCACGCAACGCGTATTCATAAGTTAACTGTCGTTTTTTTTTTATTTCCCATTGTAACGAATGCTCGCATAATTTTACATGGGATCGTTGATGTTGTCGGTCGAACGACCGTAGATAGTGAAATATTTCGTTTGCCTCGTCGAGGCGCCGACGAATCGAGAGATGCGTTTTTATTCCTTTATCGCCGAAGATCGAATCGATCGCGTGGCGCAAACATTTCGACGGACAGGACAAAAAGTTTAGGAATTATTGTTGTTTACTGCGTGTTTGTTTGTTTTTTTTCACGACTGTTGTTGATGCGAGGGTCTCTGAAACTGCGATTATTATATTGATCCGTACGTGACGATTCAAGTTTTTGTACAAATCACCAAACTTTTTGTATAATAAACGGAGAGAAAAGGAGACTTTTGCTTTTTAATTTGACGCCTGCCTCGTTCGTCGTTTTTCCACACGGAAAATTGTCCAATGAATATTGACCATAGACGAAGAAAGTCGGAGACAAAATTTGAATTGTCCGTCAATGTCTACATTTTGGTAGCCTCAGATTTGTTCTCTGTTCTAGTGGAGGTGTCAACCCTATTTCAAGGTCACCTTTACTTTTTTAAACCCAAACAAACCCCTTTTTCTCATTGGCCCCTGATGTAGAGCACGGCAATATCAAAATCCATTATCTACAATATCATGACCTTGGGATGACCTTGAAATTAATGAAAATTGTGTGGCTCGGTGGATTGGTACAAACGGTCCAGTTGCCTGGCCTCGATCGCCCGACTCAACACCATTGGATTGTTTTACGCGGGGTGCATTAAAAAGCGAAGTCCCCAGCGATGTACCAACTACTCGGGAAGATATATGAGGGAACGGATGAAGCGCGCTTGTCGAACGATTTCTAACGAGACCTTGCAAAGTGGTCACGCATCCTTCAAATTTTTTACCATGCCATAAAAACACGTCTTTTGGTACCCAAAGGTCAGCCCAAGGTCATGATATTGTAAATGATTGGTTTTGTTTTTTTGGTGCTCTACGTTCATGGTCAATAAAAACGGGGTTTCTCTTTGAAAAAGTGCAGGTCACCTTGACATGAGGTCGATACCTCTGCTTGAAAAAAACTAAGGCTATCGAAATGTAGGCATTGACAAACCGTTCAATTTTTGTTGCCGACTTTTTCGTCTATACATATAAAGCGTGTCTCAAAATGACCGGACATTTCAAATTGCGCGCCATTTTTTTTGCGGCGAACATAGAGTACTAATCTTTGACAACTGGAATCAGGAAGTATTGGGGTTTAGTCGTGGAGAATTACACGATCGAGCAACACATAGAAATTGTTGTTTGCTGCATTGTTACTGCATAGTTATTCCAGACGAAGTTTCATGGTCGTCTTATCTCGCGCCGCGGCGATGTCAAATGGTCACCAAGATCGTGCTATTTGACGCCATTGGACTTCTTTCTTTGGGCTTTTCTGAAAGGAAAAGTGTATGCCAATGATCCACGGACCATTCCGGAGCTCGAGGAAGCAATTGGACGCACCATTAATGAAATTGGTCCACAATTATGCCAAAATGTTATTGAAAATTTCGTCAAAAGAGTGAACGTTTGCAAACAGGGACGGGGCGGCCATTTAGCGGATATTGTGTGACACACATAACCTCCATGTTTGTACCGTGTATTAAAATAAAAATATTCGTACTTTGCAAATAAATAATAGGTTTTATTAATAAATTAAAATGTCAGGTCCTTTTGAGACACCCTATATATATATATATATATATATATATATATATATATATATATATATATATATATATATATATATACATACACACTAGGCACAAGAATCAAAGGATATTGAAAAAGTCCGCCATTTTAGGGTCATTTTCAAATAGCTGTAACTCCCCGAAAAATGGTCGTACAGCAAAATGAAAAAAGCAAATTGAAGGTGTGAATCTCTAGTTTTGAGATCTTGAGCTCAAACATTTTTCGCATCAGCCAATTTTTAGTAGCCATCAAAAAACCAAAGTAAAAAAAAATTGCAAAATTTTTGCTCATCTTTCACAGTCTGCACGGACTTTAATACATTGTTTGAATCATCGGATTAAAAGGATCGTCTAGCTGGATTCTTCCCCTTTAATTTGAGCTGTGGGAGAGCTCTGTACGATTTTTTCTCGCTGAGTTATCGATGTTCAAAGCAAAAATGACACTTTTGACATTTGACACTTTGATGACTGATTACTCGGAGACTAATGGTCGCACAGAAAAAACCAGAGGGTTTTGGAAACTTTGAAGTATTCTCTATATGATGCTTTAATCATTTTTTTATGATTATTTTATGCGGGAAAATGGATTTGAAAAAACGTGAAAAATTGCATATTTACGAATATTCTTTTAACTAAAGATTATTTTGCCAATATCGAATAGATCAAAAAAATTTTCGGTTTTTTTTATGACTTCAAGGTATTCTAAAAAAGCCCTCAAAAGTTTAAACCCCTGCGATTTTTTTTCATTGTGTTCCGAATGATCGAAATTGTGGTTTTTGCCAAAAATCGATTAAAGGCTCAATCTACCACCATTTATTCGTCTTTTGAGAATCACAATTTTTTTTGGCACTGATCCGAATTTCCGGTGCTAAAAAACGTTGATTGTTGAACAACGGGAACAAATTTTTGTTTAATGAAAAAAAAAAATTAATTAAAAAAAATCGAAAAAAAATTGTTAGATTTTTTTTAATAGCCCTGGACGTTTTTCATGATACGACGAGCGATTGGAGTTGTTGGAATTCACAGTTATATATATATATATATATATATATATATATACACATACATCTGATTTTTTTTCTATGCGTATTCTTTATTGATTTATTTTCAAATAGTTCCTAACTTATTCCCAAATAATACATGTCTTTTGCGGCTACATTTATTTCATTTTCCGCCGAACGCAAATTTAGATTGTTCCATTTATCGCGTTGCTGATGCACCCCACGGGAGCGCCATCGACGCCACCTGATGCATTCTAACAGCTACAAGTACCTCCAGAGCTATCGGAGGCTGAAACAAAAAATATAAGAGCAAAAGCGGTTTTCCATTTCTTCATATGAACCACCGTGTAAATTTTTACGCTTGAAGTCACGAGAGCCTGTGACAAATTTAACGAACAAAGCGAGACCACAATTATTTCGATCAGCCGCCGAATGAATCGCCGCGAGAAGGCTCGCGGGAGTCGACGACACGTTGGTGCTGGCAACCTCCGACAGATGAAGCCACCCGGCCGCTCGCGGCCCGCAGCGACTTGTGGATCGCCCCCACCCGGCAGCGGGCGCGAGTCGCCACTCGCGCCGCCGTTTTCGAAATTCGTCGGAACGCGCGCCAGTTAGTGTAGCGATCGTGGAGCGTTTGCTAGCTGTTGCGGTGCGCGCGTAGCTGCATGTTAGGACTCCGTAGTCGCGAGTCGTATCGCTTCGAATGGGACGAGGGGATGATGCGTTATTGTGTTTTCATTATTGTATGCCTGAGAATTGAGTAAACGAACGAAAGAAGCGAGAATCAACGAAAAAAGAAAAACGGCAAGCAGGGTAACCGCACGCGCGCTTTGTTTCAACTTTTTCGAGGGAGCAAGACGCGTGCGAATTCGCGGCGACGGTGACAAAAACAGCAAATTACCGGGCTTTGAGGTTTTTAACAGAGTATCGTTTAAAAGGGAAATAGGAATAGTTTATCGTTCGTTACGCGAAATGAGCTGTGCTTGCGCGATCTACGCTCGAATCTTTCTAGTGTTCTATCTGTGGTGTTGGTGGTGGTGATAATTCGTGTTATAAGCTCGTCGAGGATTCAGAGTACGGAATGGCCAGCTGACGGATATTATATTCGATCATTGTCAACGGGGTAATTTCCGCGACAGCGAGGCTGACGATCGACGAAACAGTGGAAGGTAAATTCGATAAATATAAATAATTTCGAAAAAAATCGGTTTAGCAGTATGAATAAATATTGAAAAATTTGGTATATATTGATGATTTCCAGGAAATGCGATAAATATATAAAAATGTGTAGCAGAGGCGTTAATTAAAAAAACAATTTTTTTTTTAAATGTAGTAAATATTAATACATTCTTTCAATTCGTCAAAGAACAATAAAATGTTTAATAAATGCGATAATACCAAAATCAATTTAAAAAAACGTAAATATAAATAACTTCTAACAAATGCGTCAGAAAGAAAACAAAATTTCAACATATGCGATAATTATCAAATCATTTTTTTGAATCTAGTAAATATCAATAAATTCGAAAAATGCGACGGATAGAAAAAAATGTTCAACAAATGCGATAATTACAAATTAATTTGAAAAAATGTAAATATAGTAGTAATATTTTTTATTCCTTGTATACCGTTTTTAAGGGTGATTACATAAATGCTCTTCCCTTATTATTTAAACAAATTATTTTACATTGTTTTTCGTACATCTATTCTAGTTGCTAGTTTCTCAAATTGAATGGTATTGAAGTTTGCATCGTTGGACTGAACGAAAACATATTTTCTTCGTATTTCCGATCCTTTTGATGCACATTTAGACTACAAAAATTACTGAAACACTTTAAAGGATCTTCGTTAAAAATCTATAACCATAAACTGCAAAAACATATTTTAGATAATAATAAAAGCAAAGAATGAAGAAAATCAAAAGAGACTTTCGTTGCATTCCAACGTTGCAAACTTCAGCACTATCAAATTGACGGATGTAAGTGCACCGGTTGCATTTTCAGTTGCGCTTCTATTTACCGATCAATTTCTAACGCCCTGCTATTTTCGATTTTTGCTCCAGATTATTTACTATTTCTTGGTTTAGTTTTCCCTTAAGGGGTCTTCTCACTTTACACGCTAAAAAGGCTATTTTCATGGATTTTTTTGATAGGTTTATATTATAGATATTGGTATAAAAGTTGTTACACTTAATAAATACACTTTCGAAATACATTTTAAAAATATATATACATTTTAGTCACTATTTATAGACGAAAATGGTAGTTAAAAAATGTCCTAACAAAATTGTAGGTCTGCGCTGTTGATGAAATCTCGGAGATGGATCATTCGAAACAAAAAAATCAAACGGTTTTAGATTCAGCATGTCAATGGCTATAGCGCATATCATACGATTTTTGATATATGCAAAAATAACAAAATGGCGGACATTTTTCGAAAAAACGTGTTTTTTCACCGTTTTTGGCAAAAAATAGGAAATATCAAAATTTTTAAAAATCTTTGATATGCGCTATAGCTATACTTGTAAAGAATATGTGGTTAGAATTTCATAAGGATCGGTTCAGTAGTTTCGAAGATTTTATCAAAACGTTGTTCCGAGAAAAACGCGTTTAAGTCGTGATACGCAGTTGCAAGGCCAAAAAAGTCGATTTTCCACGATTTTTTTCTGGAAAAGTATTTCATTTGGGCAAAACGAAAAGTATTAAGCAGTGTAGTGGCATCTTTTAGCTTTAGATTGGCATTTTTTATTTTCAAAAATATTCATTAACATTGCTCCTGTAGGAAGTCGCCTGGAGGTCCCCGAAAAAAAAGTTTCCGACGGTGAGCAAAGTATCTCCGGTTTGGATGATCTAAAATGAAAAAACCAAAAAGATTCTTTTAGGGGATAGATGAATCCAGGTATCGATCGAAGGAATAGTCGAAATTTTAATTTTTGACAAAATGGTGGCTCCGGAAAGAAACAATTTCGATTTTCGACCAAATTTTTTTCGTTAAATCGTTGAAAAAAAATAGAAATAATTATCGGAAATCTTATTCCTTCGATCAATACCTGAAGAATATATCCGACAAAGTTGTGTTAAAATTGCAGACCGATCGATCGAGCCGTTTTTGAGAAATCGTGCTTACCGACTTTGAAAACACCGTTTTGAGAAAAACGCGTTTGAAGTTTCAACAGTCAACGTTGCAGCGCTCCGAGCGTCCTTACAAATATGTGTGTATTCCCGAGAATGTTCGCTGGATCGATTTGAAATTTTCAGGGAATATACTCACATATTTGTACATTACAAAAATGCAATAAAAAAATCGATTTTTTGAAATTTCCAACTGCGTGTAACCCGTTAAAGTTTGTTTAGGTTACATAAATACATATATTTTTTTAAAATGTATTTCGAAAGTGTATTTATTAAGTGTAACAAGTTTTATATCAATATCTATAATATAAATCTATCCAAAAAATTCATGAAAATGGCCTTTTTTTAGCGTCTAAAGTGAGAAGACCCCTTAAGGGGGAGATACTTTTAGGCGAGGAAAAATGTCTGATTTGCATGATCTTTTTTTAAACGAAAGATTTCTTCACCATTTTTTACCCTTGGGTAAATATTTTTGAAGATTTTTGAAGATTAGTTTAAAAAAATACCACGTAACAGCCAAAAATAGTAATCTATACGTACAAAAGAAAATGTCCTGACTGATTCATCAACGCCGAGCCAAAACTGCCGAAGCTATGCTCACATGAAAGTGGACAGTAGGTTGCTTTTGTAACGCAAGCACCCACTGAGAAGGGATTTTTCGAAATTCAACCCTTAAGGGGAGAATAGGGGTGGCAAAGTTTGCATGGAAGTTAAAAATAATATGGTCGGATTTATTTGAAATTTGGTATTCGTGCTTCTTGACACAATTAATGAAACACGTATTACAGCGGGCGAAAAGCTAGTAAAACATACCCTAAGTCTCAAAAAGTGGCGAAGAAATCTTTCCCTTAAAAAAAAAACAATCATGGAAATCAACAATTTTTTTCCTTGCATAAAGGTTCCCCCTTAATTCTCCGCTAATCATCTTGCCCTCCCAATAATTTTCTCATGTGTATACCTGTTTTCCTATGTTTATATTCCTTGAAGTATGTTACCGCATCGATTTTGCTCCAATCGTATTGAATTTCCCCTTCAATTTTAATTTTTATGCCTCTTTCTATTTTTTTTCGAGCTCCTTTACGTTCTTTGCCCACTCACGCTTTCCATTGCTTCTTTTATTTATTTTCCCTATTGTAATGTGAACGTGGAAAATTTTGGTGATTTTTGGGAATTTTTTGGAAGAAAAGTACTCAGTTAAATGTTTCGGAAAATTAAGAATATATTTGGCTATATTTGATCTATATTACATAATTTGTTCATAGAAAAATATTGAGATCAAATGCGCTGCCTTCGGAGGCGCCAAAAAGTGCTGACATGATTCCGGCCAATTGAGTAGCCGAAACCGAAAAAGAAAAAAATGTCGTTAAACTGCGAGGTATTTCCTGTACAATGACGTAGGTTTTTCGAAAAATATCAAAATCTAACACATCGTCGTGGTAATTAAAAAAGACTGTTTTCTTGCCTATAAAATGGTTGTTTTTTTTAAATGCCAAATCGTCAATTTTCATCCAATCAAAAATATACGTCATTGCAGAGTAAACATACTCAAGAGTACTTAGTTCAAATTTCAAGTTAATCGGATAATTGCTCTTTGAGTTACAATGACAGCAAATTTGGAAAATCTCATTCCAAGAAAAACGCGTTTAAAGATTGAACTATCGATTTTTGCAAGATAAAATGATTAGAGATGCGGCCTTGAAATTTTTACAGGATATTCTTCAAAGTATAAACTGTCGAAAAAGGCAACAAAAAAAATCGATTTCTTTAAAGTGTCACACTGGTATAGCCGCTTAATGGGCTACCATTTATAATTGCTCATACTTCTTTCCTTAGGCGAAAAATGTAAATATAAATAAACAAAAAAATGCATCAAATGGAAACAATATGTTTAACAAATGCGCCAATTAGAAAATCAATTAAAAAATGTAAATAAACTTTTTTTAAACGTGTCAAATGGAAAAGCAATGTTAAAAATGCGATAATAAAAAAATCAATTTAAAAAAATGTGAATATAATTCAATTCTTAAAAACGCGACAATAAGGAATACATGTTTAAAAAATGCTATAACCACAGAATAAATTTTCAAAAAACAATAAATATCAATAAATTTTTAAACTGCCATAGATATAAACAATTAGAAAATGCGACTACACATAAATGCACATAAATAAACTACACATAAATAAAACGAACAAAAAAAATGAATTTAAAATAAATAAGAAAAATAAAAGATAGAAAAATAATTCGAGCAGGCGTAATTAGCTCTCAAGCGATGGGAAATGAACCCGGAGCCGGAAATATCTGCGGAGCTCTCACAGAGACCCTCCGCCATTACAGTAGTTACTCGCAGAACTCGGAGACGCGTAAAGACTCAGAAAAAAATGTGGCCGTACTCGAAATCACTCACAGGCACTCGGACACTCATAAATGAGAATAACAACCATTCGTGTCCATTCGAATATATATATCTATACCCACGGGCGCACTCAAGGTCTGCAAAAACTCGCGGAGGTTCCGAAACTCACGAGCACTCATCGGAACTCACCGGTGGTCCTCAAAAGTACGAAATTCATGCCCAAAGCTCAAAAATACGATCAATCGATATTTGAGGCCTTAGGCCACAGTAACGGATACAAAATCATGTGCAAATTTGACAATTTTTTTACGTACGAAAAAGTTATTCACTCGTAAAATTAATTACACATCTATTTAGTATGGATATCAAGCTGTGTGAAAATGTATTTTTTTATGTACAAAATGGCCAACTCCCCAAACTTCTCGAAGCAGCTTTTTTTCAATGTCATGACAAATAACTTCAACAATTTTCACTCGATTTACTTCAAATTTAAAAGTTATGTTCCTAATTGCAATTCACAGACTGTACGTACGGAATTTCTGACTAATCGAAAACTTTTCATTTTATGAGCAGTTTATGAGCTGTTATAACGAAATTTTTCACTGAAAATTCATTTCTTAAGTTCAAATACCTACAACTTTTGAGTAAAACAATTTTTTTAAAATTCCGTACGTACTTCTCTAGATATTCTAATGTAGATTGACGAGAATTTTTGTTTCTTGTTCTAGGTAAAAAATTGAGGATGCTAAATGTCACGCCGCGGAGCGCCAAAATAAAGATAACAAAAGAAAATATTAGTAGTCGGCCATTTTGTACATCGAAAAAAAATATACAGTTTTTCTAACAGCTCGATATTCATACTAAATAGATGTGTAATTAAGGGGAGATATAAAAAGGTCATTTTTGTGAATTTTTTCAAGGAAAACTATTCGGAAATTTCGGATCGGGGTTTAAATTATCAAAAAGTATATACATTCAAAAATACGTTTAATTTTCTTTATTTAAAAATATCAAAAATACACAAGGATATTGTATGATCCTTGGAGCGTCGTAAAAAAATTTGCGTATACGATACCCACCGGCGTTTCTTCAAAAATCATCTAAAAAAAACGAAAAAGATCATTAAATTAGATACTATAATCTAGTACTTGTCATAGCCGATTTTGAAAATATCGATTTATGACAAAATGGCGGACGTTTGCACATAAATAGTGATTTTTGGGCGAAAAATTAGTTATTATTTTGCCTATGAAACAAAAACTAAGTAACGGAAAAAAATCCTATGACAAGTACTAATAATGGTATATAGAATAACCACAAAAAACCTCAAGGCAATCGTTTCATTGGTTTTCGAGAAATTTTGGGTACCGATTTGAAAAACGTGGTTTTGAGAAAAACGCGTTTGAAAAATTGGGAATGAATAAATCATGAAATATGTCAACTTACATGGAATCATCGATACCAGGCCCATAGTGTAGGTCTTCCACGGTCGAAGGAATGTTCATAGCTTCTAAATCCTCGACCTCAACCATTTAGGTGTGTATCTCCCGTCAATTTTATGAGTGAATCACGTTTTCATACGAAAAAGAATGTTCAATTCGCACATTATTTTATACCCGTTACTGTGGCCTAACCCCTTAAAGGCATTTATAGGTGAGATCGAAAAACTGCAAAGCCCGCCGATGGAACAGGTGGCGGCGATAACGTTTTTTACCGCGCTGAGAAAGCTACTCAGTCGCATGCCTTCTCTCTCTCTCTCTCTCTCTCTCTCTCTCTCTCTCTCTCTCTCTCTCTTTCTCTGTTTTTGTCTCTCTCTCTCATTTCAATTGCTCACTCGAGTTTCATTGATAATTTTGATCTCCGAGACCGCAGTAGCGACGACAATGACACTCGATTTTGCCTCTTTGATGCTCTCTTCCGTCGCTCCTTCGCTATCTTTATATCTTTCCCAAATAGCTCCGGCGTCCCTTTGCCCTTTCGTCTACGGCCCTTTACCGCCCTATTATATTCCGGGTAGTTTGACTTTGTCAGCCATTTCGCTTGGCTATTTCCTGCTTGTGCTATAAAAGGGATGGTATCTGGAACTTATATTTTCCAAAATGGCCTCTTCTGTGCTCTAGGATATATACAGGGTGTTAGGAAGGTCGATGCAAAGCCTTAAGGGCGTGATAGGTCACCTCGTTAGGAACATATCTAACCTAGGTTACCCCTTAGTCCAAAGTCTAAGGATTTCGAGTTATGATGGTAAGTATGATTTGTGGAAAATTTCCCAAAATTAGGTACTAACTCGTTTACCTCTTATGTTAATGCTATTTTTTTTAAATGGCATTAACATAAGAGGTATTTTTATTTTCTGACAAGTTTTTCATTATTCAACACGTCCCATTTAGTTAGTAGGGTGGACACAGATGATTGTATTGGTGTTTGTCGATTGAATACACATTGAGCTAAGACGCAAATAAGTTTTTAGTTACCAATCATTGTCTGTTTGAACATTATTAAGGAGTTAATAATGGTCCCCCACTCGTAGCGCAAAAAAAGGCCTTTTTCATGAATTTTTTTAAAGAAAACTACAAAACTTTTTTAATCGATCAATATACCATCTTAAAGAACACATCTTGAAGAACTAGCAGTAATTTTTTTATTGAAAAATATTACATTGTTTAGTGGCAAATGGCCGTCAATGAAATAATGTTTTTATATACACGGTTTGCGGTGACCAACATTGCGGCGAAGTGGATCATCTGAAAAAAAAATGCGGATGGATTTAGTCAAATATAAGTATAAACTAGTCTTTAATCGAAGGATTTTAAAAAATATTCATTTTTCACAAAATGGCGGACAGTCAAAGTTAATGGTTCGATTTTAACGAAAAAAAACGGCCGTTTTTTGGCTATAAAACGGCCATTTTTTTCGAAAAAAAAATCGAACGATTAAAGACTACATTTTTATGTATTAAATAAGCCTGCAAAATTTCAAGAAGATCGGTTCATCAGTGTTCGAGTAATCTTGGTCACCGACTTCAGAAATGCCATTTTGAGAAAAACGCGTTTAAAGTTTCAATTTCAGTTTACACGAAGAAAATATTTTTTTTTGTAAACTTACATAGAGTCATTTATTCCGGGCATAAAAAAAAACTGCACTCCAAATTGCACTTCAAAAAAATGCAATAACAAAAAATCGATTTTTTCAAAATCGCAAGTGGGGGTAACCCCTTAACGAGTTGGTACCTAATTTTGGAAAATTTTCCACAAAATCATGCTTACCATGATAACTCGAAATCCTTAGACTTTGGACTAAGATAACCTAAGTTAGATATGTCCCTAACGAGGTAGGTCCCCTTAAGGCTTTGCATCGACATTCCTAACACCCGGTATACATATTTTGAAGCACATCACAGGCCATAGAATGTATATGAGGCATTCCACGTGAATCCTGTGGACTTTTTCCCGGACCCAAGCCAATTCGATTTTTTTTCAAATCTGACTCCATTGACTCTAAAAGACACCGTTTTTTTTTACATTTTTCGAAATAACCCGTAGTAAAAAAAATTCAAAAAAAAACGTTCCGATTTAAAAATCTGAAAAAATTCCCATCAAATTCCTGATTATGTGTAAAAATGATGAAGCTATCACCCGCAGTGGAAGTATGATTTTTTTGTGCTTTCTGAGCGATTAACGTTAAAAAAATCCGAAAAATTCAAGAACCGCTTACTTCGGGCGGATACTTAAATTCTTTGATACTCACAATGAATTTTTTTTGACCATTTTTGAATAACCAAATCACAATCATGGACCTTGAACAGTTAGCAGTCAATTTTTCGGATTTTTTTTCAACGTTAATCGCACAGAAAGCACAGAAAAAATCATACTTCCACTGCGGGTGATAGCTTGAACATTTTTACATATAATCACGCATTTTTGGAATTTTTTTCAGATTTTTAATTCGAGACGTTTTTTTCGGAGAAATTTTTTTTTGATTAAGGGTTGTTTCGAAAGATGGAAAAAAAATCAGGGTGTCTTTTAGAGTCAATGAAATCAGATTAAAAAAAAATAAAACGAATTGGCGGGGGTCAGGGAAGAAGTCCACCGGATTCACGTGGAATACCTCATATATATATATACATACATACATAATACATACATACATATATATATATATATATTAGAGCACAGAACAGGCCATTTTAGAAAATATAAGTTGCTGTATATAAATATAAGGGCCGTTTTATTATACTATATATTACTGAATATTTAATTATTAATGAATATATATCCAAACGTGTTAGACGAATTATATATACATCTATAGGGGAACTCAGAGGAAAATGAATACGCGGGGTAAGATGAATCATAAGCCTAGCCACTAAACAGTGTGTGCGAGCACAGTGCCCCCGTTGGAGTTTGTAGGGGCAGCGGTGAGGTGAATGAGTGTGAAAGTATCAACTGTGGCGGAAGCACGCGGCTGGACTGAGAAAGCCATATCGATTTTTTCACAAACCGATGTAATTTTTGGTAAAGTTCAACATCGTTTTAGTTCATTTGAGTTGCTGATATTGATTGGAGACAGGTAGGTAAACACAATGAAAGTACTAATTATTAATACAATAGGAACGGTTTGTCAGAAATTTTCAAGGTTATTGCGTGATGTTTCGTTAATTCGTTAACCGTGCAATGGGGCGTGAATACAAGCTATCGCAAACCCGGAATATTTTACATCGCACCACTATTTACGTTGTAAAGGGTGAAATGGAACTAGCAAAGCATTTGGTTCCTCTTCAACCGGTGTTTCTACCAGGGGAAGAAAAAGAACTTACAAATGATCAAAATGATATGGAAGCAAGATTATTCGGACTAATTCCGCAGAACTTTGACGATTGGCTTATCAAATTGATGGTATTGATAATGAAACCACTTTTATATACAAAAGATGCCAATAATTCGTGCCCCATCATTATCCCAGCGCTGTTTCATCTTGCCCCGCATACGGGGTAAGATGGGAAAAATAAAGGTTTAATTAAAAACATACACTGTATGGTACAAATCAGAAAGACTGATTTTTTTGCTTCCAAAATTAAAAGATTAATAAAGGTTGATTAGTTTAAAAAATAATTAAAGTTGACTGACACATATATGAATTGTTTTATTTGAACATGACCTTAGTTATCATCTTGCCCCGACTTCCCCTACACCCCTACATGCACAACTTCATTCCCCCCTCCGAAAACATCCCCAGAAGCAGTTCTCGAAATTAGCACCGACCAATCTACCGTTTTTGACGAAATTTTCCGCTTCTTTTTCTCCTTCTCGTTGTCTCTCCCTGCAGCCTCGCGATAAGCCAGAACTCCCACGAAAATCGTATCTCGCTCGAGGGTGAGCCTCCCTCTTTTTTTTCTGTTTCTTACTCGCGTTCGTGGAACCCTCGTATCACGGTGACAGCGCAAAGAAATACGTGAAAATTCGCCGAGAAAAGGGGGATGAAGCAGAACGCCGGAGTGAGAGAGAGTGGTGGCGGGGGTTGGGTCTGGGACGGAGATTAGTTCTCGAGGGTGTTTTTCTCCGTTTCTACTAACCCGACAATACATCTGAGCTTTCCTTTGTCCTTGCTTTTACGCCTCTCGCAACTGCCTCTTTCTTAAATGGAAAAGAAACGAGAAAGGGGTAAAGAAAACGAAAAGGTTTTTTGTCTACGGTTTTTTTCGTAGGCATATATATATATATATATATATATATATATATATATATATATATATATATACACACGCAGTTCTCGAAGTGATACTCTCATAGTGAAACGAGGAGTCCGTGAGAGAAATTAACATGTTTTTTTTATGGTATTGAAGTTTGCATTGTTGAAATGCTACAAAAATAATTTTCTTTCTCTATTAACTCATTTTTTTCTGCCCCCGTAGGGTACGAAAGCCACTGAAATATTTTTGAAAATTCTTCATCAGGAACCCATAATTTGCACCTGGAAAAAAGAGTTTCAATAGTGTTGAAAATAACAAAATAAAGAAAAAAGATGAAAATAAAGAAAATAAAGGAGCATTTTCGTTGCATTTGAACGATGCAAACTTCAGCAACATTTTTTTCGACCCACAGATCCACCATTCAGTTATTCAATTATTTTCACTCGTTTTTTGTGAGATTTTTCAAATTTACGATGTCGAATTGAAATCATGAAAAAAAAAGATGGTGAATATTGTTAGGTATCTAGTTTATTGTTGGTTTATTATATTTTTGGGCGATTGAACATCAGTTATGGGGCTGGACTTTGCATCGGTGGAACGCAACGAAAATTCTTTTCAATTCCTCATTTTGATTATTACCCAAAATTATATTTGGCTCAAGGATTATGATCAAGGTTTCAAATTGCGGGATCATCAAAAAATATTTGCGGAATTGTAGCTTGAATCGGCTGACGTAACATTTGGGAAACTCGAAAAAAATTAATGAAACAATTGGGTAATTTAATAATGAATGGATTTTGATTGCGTTCCAACGATGCAAACGTCAACGTCATCGTTTGTTTGGGGTTGTTTGGGTAACTTACAATTATCACATTTTATCTTCGTTAGTTTATTACTTTCTGAAGGGAAAATTCGTTGGGGTTAGTTTGCGGTTATTGTCAGCTTGCAACATTGTTAGTTATCTCATCTTGTTATTAT
This sequence comes from Ophion slaviceki, assembly GCA_944452715.1. NCBI lineage: Eukaryota > Metazoa > Arthropoda > Insecta > Hymenoptera > Ichneumonidae > Ophion > Ophion slaviceki. The sequence continues at coordinate 35,407,413 of OX101791.1, forward strand.
TATTACCGTTAGCTTTCATTTTTAGGAAGTTGAACGTGTGTTTGAGTTTGTTTGGATATTGTCAACGATTACGATTGATTTTCGTAATTTTTTTGCGTTTTGTGCAACATGCACAGGGACCGAAATATTTGATGACGGTGACGTTTGCATCGTTGGAATGCAAAAAAAATTGATTCTTTTTAGTTACTCAATTTTTTCGGCCGATTTAGACTGTGAAAATCGTTCAAACGTTTCTACGTATTTTCATTAGAGTCTTACGACCTCATGTTGCGAAAAAAATGCTTTGGCTAACGATAAAAAAGAAGAAATGAAAAAAAATATCGTTGCATTTCAACGATGCAAATTTCAACATTATAATATTTCTTTGGGCTTCCTCAGCTTATTGTTACGTTTATTACATTATTATTCATCTCATACTAATATAATTTTTTATCAATACCTACACCATTGTCGTTTATGCTCATAGCGTACTTCAAAATATGATTTTGACATTATTTATTAATACGTATTTTCATAGTTTAAGCTAGTTCATTAAATTTCAAGGAGCTTGAAAGTTCGCTACAAAATCGCTGAAAAATTTCTCGCAGCAGGGAAATTCCACAGGAATATATACAATCGAAGAAAAAAGCCGAAAAGCCAACTTGTCGAAATAACAAACGAAAACTACGGACTTTTTTCTACTTTTTTTTGGTGGGTATCGTCCCGACCGAACCGGACAGAGCTCCCCGATGGGAAAAAAATAGAAGGGCGAACCTTGCATTCGACGGATCATCGCTCTACATCGGACGTGATTGGCGAGATTGAATTTCACCCTTGCAGAGGCGCTTTCTCTACTCCCCCACCCTCTTTCCCGCTACCAAAGCACTCCGTTGTCAATTCATCCTGATCGTTCTGAGCCTTGTTCTATGTTTCTATGCCTTCCCGGTGAGATCGAGGGCAACGAGGAGGGCAGAAAGAAACAGTTTTTGCCCTTTACCCCATCCCCATCCGACTGAGTTCTGCACCCTACGAGCTTCACGTTTGTATTCCCATCCTGCCGAGCGAGGAAAAAAACTTGCCGAAATTGGTAGAGAAGGCAAATTCTCATCGTTTTGTTGACTTTGGAGAATCTCAGGGCGGCCACAACACTACCCCCTTAAGGCGTTACCCCCACTTGCAGCGCAAAAAAAGGCCTTTTTCATGAATTTTTTTAAAGAAAACTACAAAACTTTTTTAATCGATCAATATACCATCTTAAAGAACACATCTTGAAGAACTGTCAGTAATTTTTTTATTGAAAAATATTACATTGTTTAGTGGCAAATGGCCGTCAATGAAATAATGTTTTTATATACACGGTTTGCGGTGACCAACATTGAGGCGAAGTGGATCATCTGAAAAAAAAAAATGCGGATGGATTTAGTCAAATATACGTATAAACTAGTCTTTAATCGAAGGATTTTAAAAAATATTCATTTTTCACAAAATGGCGGACAGTCAAAGTTAATGGTTCGATTTTAACGAAAAAAACGACCGTTTTTTGGCTATAAAACGGCCATTTTTTTTCGAAAAAAAAATCGAACGATTAAAGACTACATTTTTATGTATTAAATAAGCCTGCAAAATTTCAAGAAGATCGGTTCATTAGTGTTCGAGTAATCTTGGTCACCGACTTCAGAAATGCCATTTTGAGAAAAAACGCGTTTAAAGTTTCAATTTCCGTTTACACGAAGAAAATATTTTTTTTTGTAAACTTACATAGAGTCCTCTATTCCGGGCATCAAAAAAAACTGCACTTCAAATTGCACTTCATAAAAATGCAATAAAAAAATCGATTTTTTCAAAATCGCAAGTGGGGGTAACCCCTTAAGGCTCGTGGCTCGTGACTATATATGTGACGTAAGAGCTGTCAAAAAATTGAGGCCTTTTTTTGTTTTTTTTTTTTCGTTGTATATCAGCGTCCGAATATTTTTTAATTCCGAAGATCCCATTTTTCTCGGTATCTTTCGGAATATTTTCCGAGGCAACCCCCTTAAGGATAATCTAAGTAAGCGAGGAAAGTTATCGAAAAAAAGTGTATATTAATAGTGACGTAAGCGCTGTAAAAAAATTGAGGCCTTTTTTCTTTTTTTTTTCGTTGTATATCAGCGTCGAAATATTTTTTAATCCCGAAGATCCCATTTTTCTCGGTATCTTTCGGAATATTTTCCGAGGCAACCCCCTTAAGGATAATCTAAGTAAACGAGGAACGTTGTCGAATAAAGAGTGTATTAATTGAGATAAAAAATTCTCTTCGGAAAATCAGTCAGCGAGGAGTGTGGGCTGAGAAAAGAAGAGAAGACGTCGCGAAGTAGAAATGACAGTGTTTGGTCAGACACGCGGAAAAAGTCACACTGAGACGGGCGAGTACAATACGACGACAGGGCCATATGCAACGAGAGGGGCAAAGTGCATCAAACTCTCTCCTGATCCTCTAGCACCTATTGTACATATGCATATGCAGTTAAATATTCATGAGCTACACTGTGGGGAAAAGGCTTGGTGTACCGCGGCGAGAGTGAACGGACTTGAGAAACGATGAGGTCGTTTCGTTCTCTCTCTCTCTCTCTCTCTCTCTCTCTCTCTCTCTCTTTCACGAAGTCTTTATCTCCTTGTGCATAACCCTTATTTGCCTCTATCTGCATGTGTGCACACTCGTCTTCGCGACCACAATTCATTTCTCTTTCACCTTCCTCCCCAAAATTACGAGCTTTTTCTCTCCAATATTCTCGTACTTCACCAACCGCGATAAACCCGCGATTAAATACATACTCACGCGATTCACAGCTCCCAATCTTCGCAACAAGTTCATTTATATTTTTTTACTAGATTTTTTTCGTAGACAAAATCTCCGGTAAATTAATAATTCATTCGAGCCGAGGCAAGTTTTCTGCTCTTGCAATCTGCGTGAAAGAAGAAAGAACAAAAGAGCTACCAGCCAACTTTTTTCATCGATCGATCTCGGTGCGAACCTCATTGTCGGAAAATAGACTTCGACAAAAAGATTGATTGACGTCTGGAACTTTTTCGGCGCGAAGCCACTTTCGAAGTAAATGCATGAGAATGTTTTACGAAAAAAGGTTCCTGTCATAGATATTCTTTCTAATTGGAATTAAAAAGAAAATAATTGTATTATTCAAATAATTGTAAAAATATTAATATTAAAAAGCCTCTTTCCTGTTAAAAATTCCTTTTAAAAACGTAAAGGGTTTTTATAAATATTTAATTAATACAACCATTTTCAAAATAAATATCAATTAGAAAAAATGTGTGTGTGTGTATATATATATATATATATATATTAGATGTACTAAAAAAATCCATTATTTTTGCCTTCCATTTCATGCAAAAATAATGGATTTCTTTTTACTACACCTAATGGTGGAACGCTAAAATGGTAAGAACGGATGCTGAATTCACTTATTTTTTTTTACTACGCTATTTTACTAATTTTTAGATGCTTCTAGATATTTGCAATCGTTGTGACGGAAAATCAGTGTTAATTGTCGTGATCATTAGCAGACTAATTTGAAAGACACAAGTCAAATAATTTGTTTCTTTTATCGAGATTTTTAAAAGATTTGTTAAAATGTTTGATTAAATTTGCTACAATGGTGTAATTTCGCCACTGCCGACGCAATGGAAGAATTCCGAATTGTTCGTTTGAAAAAAGATTTGTCTTATGCTTTTGTGGGGGAAAAAATGGAGTCGGGTGCTGGAAGCTTGAAGACGCTTTCGGGAAATCCTCGAGGCGCTTATATATATATATATATATATATATATATATATATATATGTGTGTGTGTGTGTGTGTGTGTGTGTGTGTATAGTTTTACAATGCATTACGTGCTCTCGGATTGCCTTTTTTTTCTCGTTTGGGTCTGTTTCCGCTCGCGGCTCCGCACGCCGTAACCGAAAGCTCTAAACCGCGAGAGTTCTTTGATGAAGTCTTGTCATGTCAGGAAGGAGACGCATATATGGACAGGTGACCTTTTAAATCCGAGGGTCCCGCATTTGTTCGTGTATACAGAAGTGTTTACACGAGGCCTTTCGGGTCGACTGTTCCTAATGGTTCTGACATTTGGATTGTTTTTTCAGCGCCGAACTTCGTCAAGTGCTCTTACATATACTTCAATAGTTTTGGTTTATTTGCTACAGGATCTACAAATACAATTTAATTGTTTTTGTCTATTTGCTACAGAATTTCCACATACAATTCAATTTTTTTTGTTCCATTGCTACAGGGTCTCAAAATACAATTACATTGTTTTTGTTTACTTGCTACAAGATGTCCAAATACAATTGAATTGTTGTTGCTTATTTGCGACGGTATCTCGAAATATAATTTAATTGTTTTTATTTATTTGCTATAGGACCTCCGAATACAATCGAATTGTTTTTGTTTTTTCGCTACAGGATCTCCAAATCCAATTGAATTGTTTTTGGCTATTTACTACGGTACCGCCAAATACAATATAATTTTTTAAATTTATTCGCTGCCTTATCTCCGCACACAATTTAATTGTTTTTTTTTTTATTGTCTAAGGTACGTCCAAATACAGGAACATAAATGAATAAATTAGCTTCATTAATATACTACTGTATCTTCAAAAATAATTTAATTGTTTTTCATTATATACCAAAGTCCTTTTGCGCCAGCTCAATGGAATTTGGTTTTTTGACACGTGACTCTTATTACTAAATGATAAAATGGTAAAACGATAAAATCGAATTAAAGTCTGTCCAAAATAGGTAAATTAAGGTGAATACTTTCCGGCCCCATAAATATTATTTCCGTTGTTCATTATGTCCTTTCGAGTTTTTACGATCCCTTTCCCTTTTGGCCCCTATCGCTTCACTGTTTTCCGATCACCCATCCGACTGTTTAGGACGACCGGGGGCGATCTTCAGCAGGGAAATGCTTGTAGGTACACTTGTATTTGTATACACACGTGTCAGGACTGTGGAATTTCCTGTACATCGGGAAACATCCCTGTGCGTCCATGGACGACCCTACGTCGAGGGTTGAGTTCGGATGACGAAAAAAGGGGGATAAAAAGTGACGGGTAGCAGCAGCCCTGTATAGTCGACTGAACCGGAACTCCCGGTGCGTGATGCCTGGAAAGATGCTTCGAGTCGAAGGGCGGAGGGAAAAGTCACGGGATGAAGGGCCACGAAAGTCACGAGAGAATCTTCGGACTCGTGATAATGCCACTATAGTTCGGATGGAATACCCTGAATTAATCACGGCCAGGAAAAAAGGAAAAAATACTATTCTTTTATTCTTGGAGTAAAAAAATACTTTTGTTTTATTCTTGGAGTAAAAGAAATTCCTTTTTATTCTTCGAGTAAAAAAACACTTTTCTTATCCTTGGAGTGAAAAAAAGACCTTTTTGTAATTTTCGGAGTAAAAAATACTTTTTTTCATTTCCAGAGTAAAAACTACTTTTTTAAATTATTGGAGTAAAAAAAATATTTATTTTTTTATTTTTGGAGTAAGAGATTTTTTTTAATTCTCAGAGTAATGAAAAAAATTCTTCTGAAAAAGAGCTTTTTCTCGTCTGGCTCGTTGTGGCTCCTTGACAGTAACATTTTCCTGCGTCACGCTGCACTCTCTCTCTCTCTCTCTGCGTGTTCGCTTTTAATTTAACTTCTGACGGACCAATAAGTTTCGTCCCCAAGCGCTGTCCCGCAGTCCCTAACGATCTTGCAGCCAACTTTCCTTCAATCTCGAATTTTTAATCTCATTCCACGATTACCATTGATTATTCATTGTTCCTTGTGAATGACGGGAGAGATTGATCATTAACATTTTTATATGGTTTTTATACGGTTTCTACATGCAATGAGTGTGCCTCATTTATTGAATTATGTCCCTTCACGTTTCAAACTTTCGACGGCCTGGCTATAGCCAAAAATATTTCTTCAATCTTTCCAGTATATAATGGTTCTCATAACTATCAAGATTTCTCCGTGTAGCTTCGATTAGGTCACATTTCTTCAATCACAAAGTATCACTTTCAATTTGATTACTCGAGATTATCTAGACTTTAATTATAATGACAATTTCACTATTTATAATTATTTTTCATAATTATTTTATAATAATGATATGATATTATAGATTTTCGTATTTCTGTTTAGTTTTGATTGCATCAAGGGAAAAATCAAAACCATAAAGAAAAATATTATTTATTCGCCCATCGATCACCATTTATGAGAATTGTTCATTATTATTGAGATTCATTCTTTAAATAAACTTCCGAGGATATAACTACAATATAATCGCTAGTAAAAATATCAACAATAATAATAATAATAATAATAACTGAGGAAGTGTATTGGCCGGAGCAATAAAATCGGATAATAATAATAATTATTGGTAATAAAATGAACGTAATAATAATTGGTATTTAAATTAAATTAATAATAAGTGGTGATTAAGAGAGGACACTATTGAGACGGGCTGAAAAGAGGTCGTTTTTCCGATTTTTTTGGTCTACTAAATTATTTATTTGGGATTTGGAAAAAAGTATGTTATCAAGCATACATTGAACTTATTTTGTGTAAATTTTTATTGAAAATAAGGTATAATAGAACCTCTGTATAAAAAGAAAGGTTCAACGACCGGATTTTTAAGTTGACAATGGTTGGTCTGAAAAACAAAAATAAAAAAGTTTCATCATCTACATAAATGTCGTTCTCGATGTACGTTTTTCGAAAAAAAAATCCACGAAATGGCCGGTGTTAAAAAAAAGTGTAATTTTCGCGAAATTTTTATTCATATTCGGGGGCTGAAAAAATACTAAATTAAACAGGAACGGCTATGTACAACAATAGCTACTACAATTACGGAAATTTTGGTTTAAAAAAATTAAAAATCGCGTAATTATAGCGAGAGTTATGATTCCGGCCAGGTCGACAAAAACACGATTGAAAGTTTTAGCACTTATGCGTAAATCGTTGCGCTATCTGCTCTCCCTAAATCATCTGTAACTTGGTCAATTTTCAATATTTTAAATTGAACATTTTTTCCCATATTGAATATGTACACTCGACTGGCCCAAAAAAAGAATTATTTTTCAATTATAATTTTTGTTGAAAATATTGTGAAGAATGACGAAAAATAAGTACTGACAAAATTTTAGTCCTCTATATCAATATTTAGAGGTCTCTCATTGCGATTTACTATTTCCCATTTATTTCACATGGTCAAAGTTTTGTTTGCCGCTTCTCAGCTTTATAACTCACCTACGGGTAAACGAACGGAAATACCCGAAACATTATTTTATAGGAAATTCAACGCTCTACAAAAAAGTTCCTTAGCCTTCATACGATAAATTCACTGGTTCGAATTTTATTCAACGTCAAAGTTGAATCTATGATAAATTTTATGATTTTGTGAGATTTTTGGACTTTTACAACGAAATTATTGATTTTTTTTGTTCATCTTAATAAGTATTGTATCCTTTTCAAATTATTCCCTAGATCATTTCTAAAATTCCTAATAGATTTAAATTAATTGTTATTTAAAAGTCCATTAGTACAATAATCTATTCTTAAACCGAATTCAATTTCCATAGCACGATAAATAAATATCTAGGGAATAATTTAAAAAGTATACAATACTTTTCAAGATGAAGCAGAAAAAAACAAAAAAAATCAATAATTTTGTCGAAAATATCCAAAACTCTCACAAAATCATGGAATTTATCATCAAATCAACTTTAATGTTGAATAAAATTTGAACGAGTGAATTTATCGTATGAAGGCTAAGGACCTTTTTTATAGAGCGTTAAATTTTCTATAAACTATATTATTGGCCGTTTCCGTGTGTTTACCCGTAGGCGCGTAATAAAGCTCAAAAGCGGCAAAACTTTTACCATGTTAAATGAATGAGGAATAGAAAATCGCGATGAAACACCTCCAAATATTAATGCAAAGGGCTAACATTTGATCAGCACTATTCGCTCTCATAAAAAATGGCAAAAAACCGTATTGAAAAAGTTGAATAATTTACTTTAAAAAAAGCTTCGATGTTATTTATTGAAATTAACTTTGTACGCTGTTTTTATCAATTTCTCATCACCCTCGCAACCTCGCTTAGCTCTTTCCACGTGGGGATCAGTTTCTTTGAGGCTTCAAAAGTGCAACGTTGCAACTATGTCTATTTGCATGCGTTTGTCAAGTTCCGACGAAAATATCCATACGACACCCTCAACGTAGGCTGTCGCGTTCACCGCAACATCGGCGGAGCTAACCTGACGGCTGATCCAATCAAACCAAGACACGTCGCCGTCTTCCTGTGTGTGTGAATGTGTGCCTGTTCGTGTGTCGTTGGATAAGCGCATCAGCGACAATGTCTGCCACGTCGTTCGTGAAAGCGAACCCTTAGGTGAAACGTGCGAGAACACGTGTGGAGCGCCGATGAAAATAAAAACTTTCGCGAGTCGCGAGCATCCCCATATTTCCCTCGGAATAGAGGCAAATTTGACCCTTTTTCATACGTCGAAGGGAAACCGAGAGACTCTTCGGATCATACGATCGTGTTCAGTTCGGAATATTTTACGACTTGTGCCCAAGAGACACTCGCAATGCAGGGGGAACGAAGATCGATCTTGTTCAGTTTCAAGATTTCATTCTTTGTTCAGGCGCAAAAATAAAAATCTATTGCAACGTTGTGTTACGAATATCGTGACTATCCGAGAAAGGTGAGGTAATAGGCCAGTAAAAATAGACGTTTTTTTGTCAACTTTGCACTAAACTACCGATCCAATTTTTTTTAGCAAGGTTTAGGATCACTTACTGAGTATAAAATCACAAAATGCTGACTTTGTGAGCTATAGGACGTTTAATGTAGAAATGCTGCGGTAGTCCAACATTAAACGTCCTACAGCTAAAAAAGTATGGATATTAGAAAAAAAAAGTTTCAAATAAAAGTTGTGGAGAATAGATTGATCTTTAAAAATGGATGGACGCATTTTATTGATTAATCCAATATTATAAGACTTATCGGATGAGATAGAAAAACCTGTTCATTCAATGAGCCATAAATCGTAAGCGGTAAGTTTTACAAAAAAGTTTGTGGAAAACAAAAGATGCGAAATTTTATTCTCTACAATAATGGTTTCTATAACTTTTGCCCTAAAGTGCATAGTTTCCGAGATATCGGCCAAAACCGTTTTTTCAATATGGCGCCTGAAGCTCCACCGGAATCTGTCGGCATTTTGTGATTTTATACTCAGTAAGTGATCCTAAAATTTATAAAAAAAATTGGATCGTCAATTTTGCGCGAAGTTAAATTCTATTTTTACTGGCCTATAAGCGTGCTGGCGTAGCTGCTCAGTGGTCAGAGCAGTCGACCGGCATTCGAAAAGTCCCGGGTTCGAATCCCGGCCCAGAAGCACACCCCATTTTTTTCTCGGATAGTTCTCTTGGGGTTTTTTCGGGGGGTTACAAATGGCGGCTAACATGGGGCCCACGGCAGAATCAAGAATATACGGAACCAGAATTATCCTTGATTGCCGTGAAAAAGAATCCCCTCCCTGAGATAAGAGTCTTATTGAGCTAGTCAATGTTGAGCCCCTCCTGCCCTAGCGTAGCTCAGTGGTCAGAGCAGTCGACCGGCAATCGAAAGGTCCCGGATTCGAAGCCCCGACCAGAAGCGCACCGCATTTTTTTCTCGGATAGTTCTCGTGAAGTTTTTTCGGGGGGTTACACTATATACAGGGTGTCTCTCTTATCTCTGCCACCCGAAAGTTTTGTCTAGAACCTTTTTTTGTGACGTCGATAATTACCGAGTTATTTCGGGTGGCAGAGATAAGAGGGACACCCTGTATATAAAAGGCAAAGTCCTGACTGACTGACTGACGGACTCATCATCGCCCAGCCTAAACCGCTTAAGGTAGAAACGTGAAATTTGGAGAGGGTGTTGATTCATATTGGAGGCATCGTTCAAGAATGGATTTGTCGAAATTCAACCCCTAAGGGGGTCAATGGGGGTGGCAAAGTTTGTATAGGAAATAATATTTTTATGGTCAAATTTACTTGAAAGTTGGTATTTATGCTCCGTGACACAATTAATGAAACACGTATTTCGGCGTTTTTCAAAATTCAACCTCTAAGGGGTGAAAGAGGCTGGCAAAATTTGTACGGGAAATAATATTTTTATGGTCAAGTTTGCTTGAAACTAAGTATTAATGCTCTTTGGCACAATTAATAAAACACGCATTTCGGCGTTTTTCAAAATTCAACCCCTAAGGGGCGAAAGGGGGTGGCAAAGCTTGTATGGGAAACAATATTTTTATGGTCAAATTTACTTGAAAGTTGGTATTAATGCTCTGTGACACAATTAATGAAACACGTATTTCGGCGTTTTTCAAAATTCAACCCCTAAGGGGGTGAAAGGGGCTGGCAAAATTTGCACGGGAAATAATATTTTTATGGTCAAGTTTACTTGAAAATAGGTATTAATGCTCTTTGACACTGTTTAAAAAACACGTATTTTTACATTTTTCAAAATTCAACCCCGAAGGGAGCAAAAGGGGCAGGCAAAATTTGTACGGGAAATAAAATTTGTATAGTCAAATTTACTTGAAACTCAGTATTAGTGATCTGTAACACAATTTATGAAACACGTACTTCGGCGTTTTTCAAAATTCAACCCCTAAGGGGGTGAAACAGGCTGGCAAAATTTGTACGGGAAATAATATTTGTATGGCCAAATGTACTTGAAACTTGGTATTAATGCTCTTTGACACAATTAATAAAACACATATTTCGGTGTTTTTTGAAATTCAACCCTTAAGGGGGTGAAAGGGGCTGGCAAAACTCATACGGGACATAATATTTTTATTGCCAAATTTACTTGAAACTTGGTATTAATGCTCTTCAACACAATTAATAAAAGACGTATTTTAGCGTTTTTCGAAATTTAACCACTAAACGAATGGGGGTGGCAAAGTTTGTACGGAACATTTTTTAAATCGGGTAAAATTTACTTGAAACTTTGTATTACTGCCCCTAGACACAATTAATGAAATTTCAGCGTTTTTGGAAGTTCAATCCTTAAGGGGAAAAGGGGCGTAGCAAAGTTTGTGTGGTAAAAGAAATATCTGCTCAGATTTACTTGAAACTTAGTATTAATGCTCTTCAACACAATTCTACGTGCTCTTTAATGAAGCATTTCAGGAGTATATTTCATTAAGGAGTATTCAAAAAATGGGTGCTAAGAAAATAAAAATTGAAGAGGTTATGGGCCTGTAAATATGGCCGTGAAAAAAACGGGTTCAGGCGGGTGACATGATATCAAAGCTCCCGTGCATCTGAAACAGAAATTGAAGCAATTTTCTTGATCAATAAGAATATCATTATGGCAGGTATCAAAAAGAAAATTTTATTTTTTCTAAATGTCGACTGTCTGGATAAAAGTTAATTTTTCGCTCTATTTTCTTCAAAGTATTACATTTTTTTGAAATACTTAAATCAATAATTTTGCGATGCCCGAGGTAGGGACGATAGAGGAATATATACCTACTGAAGGTCCGTACCAAGTTTGAAGTCAATCGGTTGAATAGAACTCGAGATTTTATGTCAATCAGGTGGAAAAAGTAGTTTCGAGAAAAACGGGTTTAAAGTTTTGAGTATAATTTCAGACAACCGCAACTATCTAATAAGTGGTATAATGGCATGTTATACTTTACATTACATTTACGTTACATTAATCGGCCATTCCTGCCTCGTAAAGTGTGCTTCCTGGACTTCGAAATGATGATTTTATGAAGCTCCTTCTTCCCTGCGAGCAGTTCTAGCATCCTCAGAAGCTTCTGAAGTTCGTAGCCCCGACCGGTCGATCCTATTGTGCTCTCGTTTGTTGGCGTACGAAGATTGGAAGTAAATATTGGAAATTTCGGAATTTCCTCTTGGGGACATATTCTTAAGTCTATACTTTAAGAGAATGCAAAAAAATCGATTTTTCCAAATTTCTGAAAAAGAATGCTGCCTTAAGTCTGAATAATTTTTTATAATATAAATATATGTATATTGTGTATTTATTATATATAAAATTATTTATATATTTTTTAATATAGGAATTTCCTGAGTTCCAACGTATTTCCTTGCGGATTTTTGCATATTACTCTTCCCAAGTGAACCCTTTCCTATCACTTTTTCATGAATTTTTTTAAAGAAAACTACAAAACTTTTTTAGTCGATCAATATACCATCTTAAAGAACACATCTTGAAGAACTTTCAGTAATTGTTTTATTGAAAAATATTACATTGTTTAGTGGCAAATGGCCGTCAATGAAATAATGTTTTTATATACACGGTTTGCGGTGACCAACATTGCGGCGAAGTGGATCATCTGAAAAAAAAATGCGGATGGATTTAGTCAAATATAAGTTTAAACTAGTCTTTAATCGAAGGATTTTAAAAAATATTCATTTTTCACAAAATGGCGGACAGCCAAAGTTAATGGTTCGATTTTAACGAAAAAAATCGAACGATTAAACACTACATTTTTATGTATTAAATAAGCCTGCAAAATTTCAAGAAGATCGGTTCATTAGTGTTCGAGTAATCTTGGTCACCGACTTCAGAAATGCCATTTTGAGAAAAACGCGTTTAAAGTTTCAATTTCAGTTTACACGAAGAAAATATTTTTTTTTGTAAACTTACACAGAGTCATCTATTCCGGGCCCATACAGAAGTATGGGCCCGGATACTTATACTTCAAAAAAATGCAATAAAAAAAAATCGATTTTTTCAAAATCGCAAGTGGGGGTAACCCCTTAAGTGGAGTATACAGGGTTTCCTGTTACGAATGGATAATCCTGCAACTGTCGATAGGTCAGATCGTGTCCTACTATATGCTGGAATTTCAGTTTAGTGAAAGTCCCACGGTTTTCGAGATTTTCGGCTGTATGTTATTTTTGAAAAAAATAATCTGCTTTTGGTTTTTCGCATGCCATTTCTACAAATGACATGAATCGAGAATAACTAAGCAACTTTTTAAAGTAATTGGCACGATATGCGTGGTACATTTTTTTACACCGCAGGTTATCAAAGTTAGATGTTCGAATTGGTTTTAAACTTTCGAATTTAAGGTTAAAAAGAAGACTTTCTCTAGATAAAACAAATAACTGAGAGTATTTTAAAAAGAACCGGGTCAAAAAATGTATCATTTGTAGAAATGGCATGCGAAAAACCAAAAGCAGATGATTTTTATTTCGAAAACAGTCGGACTTTTACTAAACTGAAATTCTAACATATAGTAGGACATGATCTGACCTATCGACTATCCATTCATAAATGGACACCCTGTATATTTTACTTTGGGCTGTACTCAAGCTTATTATATCGATATTATATATATATATATATATATATATATATATATATACACGCAATAAAACATCATAAAAGCGAAGCTCCATCTATGCGAAACAAAAACAAGCATAATTTTATCTTTCACCAGGAAAGCAGCCATGCAATTTTCCCCGTATTTATTTTTGTAAACCACCTGTATAAACAAACTTTATCTTTCCCTCCTCTCTCTCTCTCTCTCTCTCTCTCTCTCTCTCTCTCTCTCTCTCGCGCGCGCGCGTTTCCTGTTCTATACCCTATTTTTTAGAGACCTCTCTTTCAAAGAAGTCTCCCCCTTGGCATAGGGTACGTGCACATCCATCCCTTTTCTCCACGGCCCTCTCCAATTTCACTAATGCGTCATATGTATTGCTTCCAAGTTTCAGAGATCCCCTATTTATCTCTCAGCCTGATTACGATCGATCCTCGACAAGTGCAAAATTTCGACGCACGGTTTCGGAAAGGGAATATGTACGATACGCCAGTTTACGGAGGGCGGCGAAGGGGAGGGGGTGCAAGATGCGAAGGAATCGCGGCTTACGGGGATTCTAAGAAGGCCTGATGAAAAAGCTTTGTGACACAATCGAGAGAGCGAGAGGGGGAGGGAGAGACAGGTGCAAGGGAAAAGTGGGATGCTGACTATCAGAAATTGTTTTTAGAACGACATTGAGCCAATCCGTCAAGTGGAAAACCTCCTAGATGATGACGGTTTTGGTCTTGTGGATATCAGTAGGAAAAAAGACTGGAAAAACGAATTTCTATGACGCCATGTTGAATTCAGAAAAGCAATGTTCTCACATTCTCAGCCGAAAAAAGCTTCTCGAAGAGAAGCACCTTTTAGAATCGAATCTCGTGATATCTGAAGTATTTTTTTTACTACGTTATGTTAAATCCAAAACAGCCATGTTTTTAGAGATCCTGGTCCTAAAAAAAACTTCCCGACATGATAACCTCCTAGCTAGCAGAGCAAAGTTCCCAAAGTGGATTTAATTGGTATCAAAATTTTGTGCATTTTATGTGCTAGTTTTGTGCTCCATTAAAAATTGTTGTGCTCTTGTCGTTTAGCGGGAAATTAGAAAACAAAAGTGTTCTGTTGGCTTACCATCAAGCTAGCAGAGCACTTAATGATCTTTGCCACATCTAAGAATTAAACGACGTGATAATTATGTGCTTTTTATGTGCTTTGCGAATATCGAACAGCCAAACCCCTATTTTTTTTCGCCCAATATAGACCCTCAAAAACGTTCCAATAAGAGCATATACCATTTTTTGGATATTCTGAAATGAAAGTGTATAATATTTATGTGATTTTTATGTGCTCTACGAATATCCAAGAGCCAAACCGCTGAAGCGCAAATTTCTCCGAAAACCACCCCTACAAGACCCAAGCTACCCGCCAATACGAGTATTGGTTATTTTTTCGATATCGCAAAATCAAAGCAGTCCACATTTATGTGCTTTTATGTGCTCTACGAATATCCAAGAGCCAAACTGCTAAAACGCAAATTTCTCCCAAAACCACCCCTAAAAGACCCAAGCTACCCGCCAATACGAGTATTGGTTATTTTTTCGATATCGCAAAATCAAAGCAGTCCACATTTATGTGCTTTTATGTGCTCTACGAATATCCAAGAGCCAAACTGCTAAAACGCAAATTTCTCCCAAAACCACCCCTACAAGACCCAAGCTACCTGCCAATACGAGTATTGGTTATTTTTTCGATATCGCAAAATCAAAGCAGTCCACATTTATGTGCTTTTTATGTGCTCTACGAATATCCATGAGCCAAACCGCTAAAACAAGAATTTCTCCCAAAACCATCTTTGCAAGACCCAAACTACCCACCAATATGAGTATTGGTTATTTTTTCAATATCGCAAAATCAAAGCAGTCCACATTTATGTGCTTTTTATGTGCTCTACGAATATCCATGAGCCAAGCCGCTAAAACAAGATTTTCTCCCAAAACTACCTCTACAAGACCCAAACTACCCGCCAATACTCGTATATTACGCCAACACCCGCCGATATTCGTAGAGCACATAAAAAGCACATAAATGTGGACTGCTGTGAATTTGCGATATCGAAAAAATAGCCAACACTCGTATCAGCGGGTAGTTTGGGTCTTGTAGAGGTGGTTTTGGGAGAAATTCTTGTATTAGCGGTTTGGCTCATGGATATTCGTAGAGCACATAAAAAGCACATAAATGTGGACTGCTGTGATTTTGCGATATCGAAAAAATAACCAATACTCGTATTGGCGGGTAGGTTGGGTCTTGTACGTGTGAAATTTTCGTTTTAGCGGTTTGGCTCTTGGATATTCGTAGAGCACATAAAAAGCACTTAAATGTGGACTATTTTGATTTTGCGATATCGAAAAAATAGCCAATACTCGTTTCGGCTGGTAGTTTGGGTCTTGTAGAGGTGGTTTTGGGAGAAATTCTTGTTTTAGCGGTTTGGCTCATGGATATTCGTAGAGCACATAAAAAGCACATAAATGTGGACTGCTTTGATTTTGCGATATCGAAAAAATAACCAATACTCGTATTGGCGGGTAGCATGGGTCTTGTAGGGGTGGTTTTGGGCGAAAATTGCGTTTTAGCGGTTTCGCTCTTGGATATTCGTAGAGCACATAAAAAGCACATAAATATGATACACTTTCATTTCAGAATATCCAAAAAATGGTATATGCTCTTATTGGAGGGTTTTTTGAGGGTCTATATTGGGCGAAACAAAAATAGGAGTTTGGCTGTTCGATATTCGCAAAGCACATAAAAAGCACAAATATCACGTAATTTCATTCTTAGATATGGCAAAGATCATTAAGTGCCCTGCTAGCTTGATGGTAAGCCCACAGATCACTTTTGTTTTCTAATTTCCCGCTAAACGACAAGAGCACAAAAATTTTAAACGGAGCACAAAATTAGCACATAAAAAGCACAAAATATGGATACCAATTAAATGCACTTTGGGGACTTTGCTCTGCTAGCTTTATGGAGGTGACATGATATAAATTCGAGAATCGAACCTCGTTTAAATTCGAGAATCTAACATAATTTTGTTCTAGATATCGTGTTAATTGTTAAAAAATCCTCTTTTCCACATCATTATCAAATCCATTGGAAAAAGCTCCCTTACAAGAAATAACTTTATAAGTCAAATCCTCTTACATTACTTTTTACGTGACGTTATGCTAAAGCCAAAAAAGCCATTTTTTAGATCCTGAACCTAAAAAAGCTTCGTGATATGAAGTACTTTTGAAGTATGGAATACTTACACTGTTACGGTGATATATAAATACATGGATGGATGAATGAACAAATGAATGAGTGAATTAATAAATGGGCGAATTAAGTAATGAGCGAATGAATGAATGAATAAATGAATGAATGAATGAATGAATGAATGAATGAATGAACGAACGAATGAATGAATGAATGAATGAATGAATGAATGAATAAATGAATGAATGAATGAATGAATGAATGAATGAATAAATGAATGAATGAATGAATAAATGAATGAATAAACGAACGAACGAATGAATGGATGAATAAATCAATGAATGAATGAACGAATGAATGAATGAATGAATAAGTAGATGAATAAATAAATAAGTGAATAAGCCATTTTTTTAGATAAAAACCTAAACCTTCTAGATAAAAACCCAAACCTAAAAAAGCTCCGTGATACGAAGTATTTTTGAAGTATGAAATACTTACACTGATACGTTGATAAATGAATAAATAAATAAATGGACGAATTAGTGGATGAATCAATGGATGCATGAATGAGCGAATGAATGAATGAATAAATAAGTGAATAAATAAATAAATATATATACATATATACACATGTATATTTGTATTCCGATCAACTTGTATCTGGCCCCGGGGCCTTCGAGTCTTCATCACCTTCCCCATTGATCGTTCCAAGTTTTTTCCCCGGTGGTTCCTCGTTTTTTTTTCTCGTTTTCACTTGGGCTGCGTGGCAGGCTCGTCGGTGTTTACGTGTACAGGAACGATGTTGGGCAGTGAACTTCAAAAGCCCCAGAGAGCCTCGAGGAGACGGGGCGAAGCTTCCCCCGAGCTTGGCGACCTGTGTGCGCGCCAGGACTACCGAACTCTCACTGGAAACGCAACTTTCTCGATGCCGCGTCCCCCGGTGGGATTTTCACGTACCCGTTGGGTCCTCCGCAAAGCGCCTCAAGTCCTTCGTCCACTTGGCTCTGCACGCTCAATACAGGCAAAATTTTGTCGTTCACGAATTCCCGTTGAGAGTATACGCATCAAGGAAAATTACACGGTCGTGCGGAATAAATATTTGTGGCGCAGTTCCCGACGTGGGCTATTGACATTTTATTTCATTTAATTGCGTCGGAAACGACCGCGTGAATCGACAAAGCAGGCAGGGTTGAATGGCTTGAAAAAAATCATGTTTTCTTTTTCAGACCCCATTGTGGCGCTTCCGGGCTTATTTTATTTTTCCATTGTACGATTTTTTGGGATTGTTTAGTTTTTTTTTTTGGATTCGGCTCGAGGTAAAAATGCAGTGCTTCTTTGAAGAAAATTGAAACTCGTTTTTGGCTCACTCTCTCGCTTTTTTATTAAATTTTTTGCAAGCTCGAGCGAAGAGAAATGCGGAAAGAATGGCAAAGGGTTTCTCAGCTCGCAAAATTCTTCGTTTTTCGAAGGGGCTGGCCAGACTTTCGGAATTAAACTAACCTCGTGTGGCCTGCGGATCCAAAGGGGAAATACAAAGCGCGGTACATTGATGCTTGTGCGCGAAACCTTTATTCCGACTTTGTTGGCTTTGCATAGAGCTTTTGTTTCATAAGGAAGCTCGATACCGACTGGGCCACTTGTTCGGAGAGAAAATTCGCGAGTGGATGAAAAACGATGGGGTAGAAGTGTGGACTTTTTTTGTCTCGGTCTCTTTCTCGTTTGGCGTCGTATATATAAACAATTGAATCGTTGGAAAATAATCCTTTATTTTGTAATGATTTTTTTTTTAATTATGAGAAAATAACTTGCGATAAGAATATATAGGCAACGAATGTTAATGACAATAAACAACACTAGTAAAGAAATGATAAAATGAAATACAACAATAAAAAAAATGTACCAATTTTATTATGTCAATGACAACTAGCGATGAGAAATATATGGAGGAGGGAAGAAAATGTAACCCGCGAGAGTTACAGGAAATTAAGCTGCTACTATTACTACTACTGCTACCACAATCAAAAAAATTAACAATTATTTCATTTTTGAAAATATTCTTTTTAAAAAACGATCAATTTTCAATTTTTTTCTGTAATCTTGTTTTTTTATTTACTTACTATTATTCTTTATCATAATCGATTTTCATTCTCTCATTATTTATTATATACATGCATGGATAAATGATAGTGATAACAATAATAATACATCGTTACGAAATAATCGCTACTAATTTTTTTGAGAATTTTTTTTATCGTGAAAAAAAAAGTTGCTCAGAATGCATACAGAATTAAGGCCTAATATACGCAGTTTCGCCGATTTTCGAAGGTACTTTTCTAGACGCGGTTAAATGAAATGACGCATATATTGACAACATTTTTTTACAGATCATTTACGCACATGGTTAAGTATATGTAAAAAAAAATCAGAAATATTAACAAATGGCGGAGATACAACATAATAAAGCAATGCATTTTTTTTGCGCGCGCGTTGATGGTGAACGTTCTCGGCATCGATGTGGGTGTCTGAAAAAGAATGGATATATTTATAATTGCATACAGAATGTATCTTCAGTGTGAACCAACAATATTATTTAAAATATTATATTATACTATTTAAAATATAGTTATACTATTTATACCAGTTAAAAATTATACTATTTAAAATATTATTTAAAAAAAATTATTATAATAAAAATTCGAAACTTAAAATTTGATTACTCAATTTTTTGTCGGTATTTTATTTTTTATATTTTTTTGTGGCATTGAAATTTTTGTTTCTGTGGTTCGCACGATAGGTGATGATACTAAGAATATGTTGTAAAAATATCAAAGCGATCTGAACCGTCGTTCAAGAGTTAGAACCTTCACAAGGTTCAAAAAAGTGAATCGTGGAAAAACTGGAAGTTGGCGGTCGGGCGCGTCGCGCGGTACTATTATAAATGCAATCTTATTTAATAGCTTTACAGAAGTTTTCAATTCTGTAAAGCTCAAAATATTCCCAACCGTTCAGGCTAATGGAATCAAAAATAAAAAATGCAAAACTTTGAAATTTTTCGCGTATACAAGGCCTTAATAATAACTATAAAAAATAATAGTCAATAAATAATTAAATGAAATTCTAGTTAAAAGCCCAAAATACTGATTTCATAATGATTAACACATATATACACCCATGAAATCTTATATGACAATTTATTTCCATTCATCGCGAATTATATTAATTGGGAAGAAATTCTTGCAGATGGGATAATTAAAAAGTAGAGATGGTTTTTTTTGTCCTCCTGTGAGAGCGTTGGTTCGCATAGACACGCGGCCTATAATTTCGTTTCCTCGTGAATGTTGCTATCAAAGGCACACGCATACATGTGCTCCCTATTTATTTGGTACTGTATATACGTCCACAGTTGATACTACGTTGGCACATGTAAGGCTGCAGACCGCATCTCTGCGGGCGAGGCGGCCTGGCGCCGGGGAGGGGGGGGGGATATTGTAATGAACCCTTTGATGCATGTCTATACGTAGATATGCATGTATATACGTCAGAGTCAAGCGTACATATGAGCTGAACATATACATATACATGAGGCAAAAAGTGCCGGCTTTGCTGACACTCGTTCTCGCTGCATAAACGTATCTGATATACGAGCCGGGTTCCAAAAAACAGGTCGGATTTCAGTATTTTTTTTCTTATGAGAGTTTTGGGATCACGAGGTCGGGATTTTACACACAATTAATACATATCCTTGCGAATTTTGAATATTTTTTTCATTGAGAAATAATAATGAACAATAAAGTTATTATTATTTAAGGGGTTTTCTCACTTTAGACGCTAAAAAAGGGCTATTTTCATGATTTTTTTAATAGGTTCATATTATAGATATTGATATAAAGTTGTTACACTTAATAAATATACTTTCGAAATACGTAGAAAACAATTTTTTATGTATTTATGTAACCCAAAAGAACTTTAAACGCGTTTTTCGCGAAACAACGTTTTTCGAAGGCTTGTTGATAAAATCTCCGAAACTACTGAACCGATCCTTATGCATTTTTAACCACATATTCTTTACAACTATAGCTATGGCGCATATCAAGGATATTTTTAGTTTTGATATTTACTATTTTTTTTGGCAAAAACGGTAAAAAACATGTTTTTTTGTTTTTTTTTTCGCAGACCTACAATTTATTTAGGACATTTCTTCAACTACCATTTTCGTCTATAAATAGTGACTTGAATATATATATATATATATATATATATATATATATATATATATATATATATATATATATATATATATATATATATATATATATATATATTAGGGTGATTCGTTTCAGGGTAACTTTTTTTTTCTGACCCATCGTGCCCGAAAACCTTTAGTTGGTACCCAAAAACGAAGTTTCGTGAAAGGGGGGTGTTGTCAAAAAATATTTAGAGGTCGCGAATCAAAATTGAAGGTTTCCCATTTGATTAACATTGAAAAAAAGGTTTTTCTCATTATTAGTGTTACCATTCCGCGAATTTTGATATCGCGATATTTTCCAAGTGGGTTCTCATAGGAAATATGATACTTTACAATAAAGTTCATTCCGCCATGTCCGTAAATTAAACCGTTTCAGCGGTATCATTATTTCAAGTGAATATTGTATGAAAATATCTATTCAAACGGCTGTAACGCCTAAGCTATTAGATATATCGAAAAAAATTCAAATGAGAACTATGTAGAGAAAGTAATTTGCTACAAAAAAGTCTTATAAGCCGAGCCCGTAAATTCAACTCTTTCTCAGCTATAGGTGGATGAAGTAAAAAAAATAGATTTGTTTTTGTTAAAAAAAAATCTATTTATTTTACTTCATCCACCTATAGCTGAGAAAGAGAAAATTACTTTCTCTACAAAGTTCTCATCTGAATTTTTTTCGATATATCTAATAGCTTAGGCGTTACAGCCGTTTGAATAGATGTTTTGCACAGTATTCACTTGTAATAATGATGCCGCTGAAACGGTTGAATTTACGGCCATGGCTCAATGAACTTTATTGTGGAGTATCATATTTCCTATGAGAACCCACTTGGAAAATATCGCGATATCAAAATTCGGGGAATGGTAATACTAATAATGAGAAAAACATTTTTTTCAATGTTAATCAAATGGGAAACCTTCAATTTTGATTCGCGACCTCTAAATATTTTTTGACAACACAGCCCTTTCACGAAACTTCGTTTTTGGGTACCAACTAAAGGTTTTCGGGCACGATGGGTAAAAAAAAAAGTTATCCTGAAACGAATCACCCTAATATATATATATATATATATATATATATATATAAAATTTTTTTTAAATGTATTTCAGAAGCGTATTTATAAAGTGTAACAACATTTATATCAATATCTATAATATAAACCTATAAAAAAATGCATGATAATACCCTTTATTTAGTGTCTAAAGTGAGAAGTCCCCTTAAGCAGAGTAGGAGCAGGGCCTTCATAAGCTCGGGATCCAAAAAACAGGTCGATTTTCCATATTTTTTCCTGATGGGAATATTGGGATGACGAGGTCGGGATTTTACACACGGTTAATACATAATCTTGCGGAGCTTGAGCTTTTTTAAAATTGAAAAATATTGATAAACAATCAAGTTATAATTATTTAAACAAAGTGCTGCCATTGCTGCATGGACAATCGGTGTGGATGGTTCTGGCAACTACAGGGGCATCTGAAACGAAAAATAAATAAAACATTAATTTGATTATTTTTCAATAATAATATAAAAGTTAACAATATAGAAGTTGACGGTGTTGTATTGTTAAAAAAAATTAGAGCGCATTTTGTTTTTTGTATGTAATGCCTAGTTATTATTTTTTATAATGTTTGTATGTGAGATTTGATAATGTTTATATATAATATTATATATGCTCCGTTTTAATAAGAATTTATTAACGGGCCATTCTAATCTAGAAGCCTAAATTTTTGCCGTTTTTTCGGGCTTGATATAACAAAACGAACAATATTTTCACCATCTAATTTTGACTTTTTTTATTGATGTTTTAAGAACTTGCAAAAAAATGGTGCTAAGAAAATAAAAATTGAAAAGGATGTGCATATAATTGAAAAGGATGAGCCCTTTAGTGAGGGCCGTGAAAAAAAGCGGTTCAGGCGGTATTCAGTTCAGGCGGCTGTTTTAAGAACTTGCAAAAAAATTATACCAAGAAAATAAAAATTGAGAAGGTTATGGCCCTTTAAATATGGCCGTTTGAAAAAAAAACGGATTCAGGCAGATTCAGTATAATAATAGCACTTTTGTATGACCGGATACTTGTCTGAAATTTTGGAAATTACAAAATTGACAAGCTGTAAAAAAAAAGTTTGACTTTCGACCAAAAATAACAATTTTTATAATTAGTTATTGAAAATGGATAAAAATATTTGAAAAATCACCCGGTTATGCGATGGAAAATATTATAACCACGCTCTGCCCGAATTTGAAGGGAATTGGACTCCTAGATTTTGAGATGCGACTCACACCGTCTCACAAAACATTCTTTCGAGAAAAATTTGAAAAAGAGGGTACATCTCAGCGGGGCGGTTCGCCGTAGCGCATTGGGCGATCTGACAAACATCGTCTCAACTCGGTCACTTTTTGCAATTTTTAAAATATCTTAAATGCCAATGAAATTAAAGACTCCCAGCTATAAAATTATGCAATGATAATAACAAATATTCGAAATTTCACGCTCATGCCGTAGCGCGGTGGGTGATCCAACTTTTCACAAGAATGGTCGTAACTCGGTCGATTTTTGTAGCACTTAAAAAATCCTTATTGCAAATGAACGTTAAGGGAGGCGATACCCTTAGGCGAGAAAGAAATGGCTGATTTTGATGATTTTTTTTTCAAAGGAAAGATTTCTTCCCCACTTTTGAGACTCAGGGTACGTTTTATCACTATATTCGTTAAACGGTTTGCGGCGAATGTTGTCAGACGGCGTGACACGAAGCGTCGGTGGGATAATCTGAAGGAAAAAAACCAACAGAGATTTTTTTTTCATTAACACTCGTACGCAGAATATGAACCAACAAAAAGTGAGAAATTTTGAAAATCGATGAACTGGTACATTTTCAAACAAAAAGATTGAATTTTCCGAAAAAGATGGCTACATTTTGCAATAAAAAAAGACTCTTTCTTAATTTTCAAAAACATTTACGGTCATGTTTCAGACAATAAGGTTAAAAATATTTATACCAAATTTCATCAGAATCGGTCGATTAGTTTTTCAGCTATTTCAGCTTCGCCATTTTGGAAGATTAATCAAAAAAATACCATGTAACAGCCAAAAGTAGTACAAAAAACATACCCTAAGTAAAAAAAATGGCGAAGAAATCTTTCCTTAAAAAAAAATCATGAAAGCAGCAAATTTCTTCCTCGCCTAAAGGCATCTCCCCCCTTAAGACCCTCGGCTATAAAAACGTTGCGATAAAAAAAAACCTTTCCAAAATTTCTCATTTCATGCTAACTCATTAATACTTGTGAGTTACCAGCAAGACAAAAGAACTATTCCCGTTTCATGTTCGACTATACGCCGATATGACGAACGAATTAAAGTTTCCACTTGACAAAAAGCGCTCGCGGGGAAATACAATGCCGGTTTCACGTGACCCGGATAATGACACGCGCGCCAGCAGTGTGAAATTCATCGCGTTCTTCATCGGCTGAAAGCGGAACGAGACGAGTATTCGCGGATGCGCGTGTCGAAGCACGGGCAAATTCTATCTACGTGCTTATAAAAAATGAATATATATTATATATTATATATATATATATATATATATATATATATATATATATATATATATATATATATATATATATATATATATATATATATCTATATATATATATATATATTGCGAATTTTTCGGTAAGCAACGAGCGCGAGTTGATCCCGAAGTACGCGTGCACCTCGTTAACGATATATGAAGGAAAAGTTTGTACGGATTCTAGGGGATGAGGGTGGATTCGTTTTTGGCCATTTTGCCACTAATTTGGTAAATTCCGTAGAGGATGGGCAGGATCGGCTGGCTATGTGCATGTACTTGTCTTATGACTTTGTTCGGTATTCGCGTGTGCCCTTTAAAGATCGATATATATATATACATCCTTATATTCATCGACATGGGGGTGGATATCATTTTATTGCAGCTTTATATACATTTTATTATATAGTATTGTATGTGCATGTTATACAGCTGGATTATATATATATATATATGTGTGTGTGTGTGTGTGTGTGTGTGTGTGTGTGTGTGTGTGTGTGTGTGTGTGTGTGTGTGTGTGTGTGTGTGTGTGTGTGTGTGTGTGTGTGTGTGTGTGTGTGTGTGTGTGTGTGTGTGTGTGTGTGTGTGTGTGTGTGTGTGTGTGTGTGTGTGTGTGTGTGTGTGTGTGTGTGTGTGTGTGTGTGTGTGTGTGTGTGTGTGTGTGTGTGTGTGTGTGTGTGTGTGTGTGTGTGTGTGTGTGTGTGTGTGTGTGTGTGTAGGTATGTATGTATGTATGTATGTATATATGTATATCTACAGGTTGGCCCGAAAAGTGATGTCCATAAGGAGAATTTAGATGCCTTCTATCAATACCTATCCAAATCACCCCATCTATATTCTACGATCTGTTTTACTTTTTAAAAGAAGAGCCTTTACGAATTTTTTTCTTGCCGAATTTTCCTATAGCATAGATTGTTTTTTTCTCTCTTGTTTTACAATTAGAAGTTTTTTTAAGCAGTTAATGTTTTAAGCAGTTACGAACATTTAAGTGTCCGCCGTTGATTTTGTTAAAACTTATATATGCGATAAAGTGTTGAAAACTATTAGACACGTATTTTTTTACCGACGGAAAAACGGTTTCACGAGGGGGAAACCACTACTCATAAAAATACGTGTCGAGGGGTGATTTTTCATTTTCACACACAAGCAGTCCACCGATCTGAATGTAATACAAATAAAAATTATTCTAATGCAAAGCCGGGAAAAATTCGCTTAAGAAGTATTGAAAAAAATCGAATTAAGGGGGGAAACTACCCTTTTCTTTGAGGGGTGGTTTCCACCCTCAAACCCATATTTCCGCCGTAAAAAAATACGTGTCTAATACTTTTCTAAACTAATAGTTTTCAATGGTTTATCACATATATGAGTTTCAACGAAATCGAAGGCGGCCACTCTAGTGATGTTCCTTATTAGACTAGTACCTATAAGTCTTTTTTTTATCATCTGAACACTAGTGGCTGATCGTCTCTAACTTTTTTTTTCAAACTTTTCATCAAAATCTAAGGCATCAACGTTAGTGGTCAGTCGGTAATTGTTTTTCTGCTTAACAGTGCACTTCATAATGATAACACAAGTAAAAGAAGATCCCGAGGGAAGGACATACACAATGGTGAAAAATAAAAAAATGCTTTTTTCTCGAAAACTAAAAAAGATCGTGGAACATAGATGGGGATCATTTGGATGGAGATTCATACGAGTCATCTAGTTTTTTCTTTTGGATGTCACTTTTTGGGTCACCCTGTATCTATATACAGACAGCTCCATATTCGCATATATACATAAATAAAAAGTGAATAAGCGATCGAGGAACATGAAAAAGACGTTGAATGAGGAAGAGGAGAGAGGGAGGGAGAGAGAGAGAGAGAGAGAGAGAGAGAGAGAGAGAGAGAGAGAGAAAGGGCACCAGGCTGTCCCGGGCATCGATCGAAACGGACCATCACGAGCGGGCCTGGGAAAACGGATTCATTCGCGCCTCCTCGTTCGTTCGGCTTTCCCGCGCCTCTTTCGTATACCGGCTCGACATCGGAAAGTACAATCCACATGCGTTGATTTCTCCCTCTCTCTCTCTCTCTCTCTCTCTCTCTCTCTCTCTCTCTCCCCCTCTTTCTCTTTCTCTTTCTCTCTCGGCGTGGAAAACCGTTTACGAGTGGATAAACAAAAAAAGAATCGTTCTCTTCAGGCACAACGCGAAAATACCGATCTTTTTTCATCTTCATACTAATTTTCAATATGGAATGTCAATTCGGGGTTTTCAAATACGCAGTAATAAAAGGAAAATGTCATTCTTTTTATATCTTTGAAAACAACTCTGAACGAATTTTTTTTCCTCTTCACGTAGTCAGAAATAATAGGAAAATATTAATTTTTTTCGTATATTTAGAAATATTTTTCATAGTTTTTTTTCCCAAGTAGCCAGAAACTAAAAAATATGAACAAAAATTCAATTAACCTATAGCGAGACATTGTGACGGGTAAACAAACGATTTTTTGCATTTTCTCAATGTATGCATTTTCAAGAATATGTGAAAAAAAATTCGAGTTGAAATTTTGATGTTTGACCAAGTTGCAGACGATTAGCGAGAGCAGGTAGCGCAACGATTTATGTATACTGAAAATATCAATCATAATTCTAGCTATAATTGTACGATTTTCAATGTAAACAATCAAAATTCCTTAATTCCAGTAGCTATCGTTGTAGTGCCCGTTTTTTGATTGAGCATTTTTCAAATCCCCGATTATAAAGTAAAAATGTCGCCAAAATAACACTTTTCCGTTCGAACACCTCTCATTTTGTGAAAAATGTTTTTTTTCTCCGAAAAACGCTTATGTACATTGGAAACTACCTTTATGTAGATTTATAAAACTTTTTCATTTTTATTTTTTAGACCCACCATTGTCGAGTTATTGATCCGGCCGTTGGACGACATTATTTATACAGAGGCTCTATTATACCTCAATACCGTGGTAAATTTTTTATTTTTTTTCGCTAAAAATTTACACAACTACGTTCAATATATGCTCAATAACATATCTTTTTTCCAAATCCCAATTAAATAATCTAGTGGACGAAAAAAAATCGAAAAGATACACAGTATCCTTTATACATCAGTTAAGGGGTAACACCACTGTAGAATTTTCAAAAAATTGTTTTTTTTTTTTAATTGCCTTAAGGTAGTACGAGCGTGCAATCTTGATTTCTATAGATTTTGTTCAAATTTTAACCAGACATTGTTCATATCATTATGTATGTTTGAGTGAAATTTCAGAACAGTAGACTATTTAGATTGGAAGATAATGGGTTTTAAAATTGCAACTTTTAACACTGCAGGGTCTGCATTGAAATTTAGACAGAATAATTTTCCGCAAAAAAATATTTGTCCCCTATAATAAGAAGACATATGGCGTCACCGCATCGTTGCACGTATCCAATGACGTGAGTTTGCGCGGCATATTTAAAATAATACTGCAACACAAATTTTTGTTTGGAAGTAATTTGAATGAACCAACACTTTTATTTGTTAATGAAGATAACATAAACAATATAAAATATTAATATTTATAATGCAAATATATTTTATCACAAAATTTTTAAGTTTAGGAACACGATAATTATTTTTTCTCGAAATATTGAACAATACTGTTCTGCGGCGTTGCCACACGTCTTCTTATTATAGGGGACAAACATTTTTTCGGAAAATTATTCTGTCTAAATTTCAATGCAGACCCTGCAGTGTTAAAAGTTGCAATTTAAAAACCCATTATCATCCAATCTAAATAGTCGGCTGTTCTGAAATTTCACTCAAACATGCACAATAATATGAACAATGTCTGATCAAAATTTGAATAAAATCTATAGAAATCAAGATTGCACGCTCGTACTACCTTAAGGGACAACACCCCTGTAGAATTTTCAAAATTTTTTTTTTTTTAATTGGCTTAAGAGATGCTTTGAACCATCTAGAATGAGGGGGAAAAAGTTTGGTACCTGTAAAACAAAGCTCCACAGGCCCGAGTGGGTCTACGGTGGCAGGGTGGACCGTGTGCGAGACGTGGACCCTTTTTCTCGGAAAACAATTTTTCAAAACGGCACGCAGCATAACTCCAACAATTTTGACTCTTTTCACTCCAAATTTTGAGCACATTTTTAGAATAACATTCCGAAGAGAATTATGTATCTGATTTTCCATGAGTTAATTATAACATTAGTTATTAACAAATTATTGTCCCTTTTTCGGTCGAAAATTGAGTTTTTACATTAAATGCTTGCCAATTGTACAAAAATTCATATTTTCGAAATCCTCTACGTATTTCTCTAGCTATACTCATGTACATTAATCGATTTTTTTTATGTTTCTCCAAATTCAAATTTGTGAAAATATTTTGTATAATTTTTAAATGTACATTTTTTTCACTTGAAGATATGACTAATAACATCCTTGAACATTGTTATCCCCTTTACTTATCCTACCACAAAAAACGCAAAAAAATCACTTAATTTTAGACGTTTATAGTGGTGTGAGCCTTTAAGGCGTCTTCTCACTAAAAAAGGTTATTTTCATGATTTTTTTAAATAGGTTTATACTATAGATATTGACATCAAAGTTGTTAGACCTAATAAATACAATTTCGAAATACATTTTAAAAAAATTATTTATTTTTGTCACTATTTATAGACGAAAATGGTAGTTAAAAAAATTGGAGGTCTTCGCTGCTGATGAAATCTCGGAGATGGATCATTTGAAACAAAAAAACCAAACGATTTTAGATTCAGTATTCTAATAGCTATTGCGCATATCATACGATTTTTTATATATGCAAAAATAACAAAATGGCGATCATTTTTCGAAAAAACCAAAAAATCGTGTTTTTTCACCATTTTTGGCAAAAAAAAGTAAATATCAAAATTTCAAAAAATCCTTGATACGCGCGATAGCTATACTTGTAAAGAATATGTAGTTAAAATTTCAAAAGGATCGGTTCAGTAGTTTCGAATATTTTATCATCAAGCCGTCGGAAAACGTTGTTTCGAGAAAAACGCGTTGAAAAATTTCAACGAGCAGATGAACGTGTTCAGGTGGTAAAGTAAAGGTCGCATAAAAATACAGTTAGACTCCTCCGATCTGCGTAAAATTTTAGTACGATACTTTTGGATATGTGTACTTTCGAAAAATGTAATTTAAAAAAATCGATTTTTCGAAAATTGTAAAGTGAGAAGACGCCTTAAATTCATAAGTATAAATAATTCACGGAAACGAAATAAATCATTCTCGTAAAACTACTTTGTTCTGTTTTCACTTTACTATCGATCCGTGTGCGATATAATTTTGATTATTCGCGATGACGTACACAGGGTGGTCCGACGAAAAATGAAGAAAGTTCGATCAAGCTGAGCTGTACAAATGTGCGAAACTTTTGAACAAAATTTTATTCCTCATTCTTCTGGTAGTTTTTATATTCATGAAAGCTGAAAAGTTCGGATCATGATCCGAATACGTCAGGAGTGGCGTATCGGAAGATTTTCCATGGAATAAGTCGTTCCCTCGTGTTCTCCAGTGGCCATTCAATCTTTGGAGAAGCGGGAAGAGGGGGGGGGGTGGTCTATGGTCGTTACAGCAGTTCGGACCCTACGGTATTTTTCTCCCTCAAAAATACTCCGGTCCTCGTCGGTATGGGCCGTACATTGAGGGCGAAGGGTAAGGGTGAATAAATTAATGGGCAAAGGGACGGGCTAGAGTAGGAGCAACTACGGCCACGGGGCCAAAAGCTTCGCCGGCAAGTGGACGAACCGTCGCGGTCGTTACGCTCGTGCAATACTTTTCTCCTACGAGCTGCTGCGTCTCAATTTGTGATTCGAGGCCGATAAAGTATCCCTCATTGCGTGCTTTTTCTCTTCATCTTGATATTTGCCTCCATTTGGACTATCGTAAGGCCTTAGGCCACTCTAGAGGCCAAAAAAATAGGCTTATTTAGGATTTTTTTTCAGAAAAATTAGAAAATAAATCGAGATAAAAACAAAGTGTTTATCATACATATCAGTGACTGTATAAAATAATTTTTTTTAAGCAATTAATTTCAAAATGGCGGCTGTGCAGCGTTTATTTAAAAACTGCATTTTTTAAGTTGGCCGGAAACAACTCACAAGGAACATCCCTCAGGTGTCCGCCTCCGATTTTGTTGAAACTCAAATATGTGATAGAGCATCGAAAACTTTGAGACACGTATTTTTTTTATCTGCGGAAAAGCGGATTTAAGGGGGGAAACCGCTCCTCAAAGAAAGGCGTGTCGAGGGGTGATTTTGCAGTTTCACCCAGAAGCAATACGAGGGTGGGGTGAAAAGTTTCCGGCCTGACCAAGAAAAACGATATTTAAAAATTTTTTTTGCTTTATTTTTCAACATAATCTCCATCAACACTGATACATTTCTCATAATTCTCGCATCCCAAAAAACAGTAGCCATAACCTTGTTTGCCGATAAAATTGTTTTTGCCTTCTTTGGGGTTGGTTCCCCTTTTCCAACCCACTGTTTTGACTGTTCTTTACTTTCAGGAGTGTAGTGGTGGCCTCATGTCTCATCAACAGTTATGAATCGACGCAAAAATTCGTTTGGATTACGTCTATACAGCGCCAAATTGTCGGTAGCGTCGAACGTTAGCAAACGCTCGATTGGTCGAGCGTTAGCAAACGCGGCACCCACCTTGCACACAGCTTTTCCATGTTCAAATGGTTGTGCAAAATATTTCGCACACGTTCAGCTGACATCCTACAGGTCTCAGCTATCTCATGCACTTTCAACCTGCGGTCTTCCAACACTATTTTATGGATTTTTTCAATCATCTCTGAAGTTGTGACTTCAACGGGCCGTCCTGAGCGAAGCTCGTCAGAGGTGCTCACACGACCAATTTTAAATTCAGAAACCCACTGATTAATAGTTGAATATGATGGGGAGGAGTCTCCTAGTGCTGAATCCATCTCTTCTTTTATTTGTTTTGGTGTAAAACCTTTCAAATGGAAGTATTTGATGACCGCACGTTTTTCCAATTTTTCCATTTTTACGAAAACAACGGAAGCGTTTCGCGCAATGTGCTCTCAAACGTAAATTAACGTAGCGATTGGGCTGAAACTGTACATACAAGCTCGGTAGGAATGGTACTGTAGGACGCCGCTCCAAAACTAGACCTAGTGGCACCATCTCTTGGTCAGGCCGAAAACTTTTCACCCCACCCTCGTACACCGATTTGAATGAAACAAAAACGAAAATTCTTCCAATGAAAAGCAATGAAAAATCCACTATGAAAAGGTTAAGAAAAAATTAAATTAGGGGGTAAACCACCCCTCAATTTGCCTTTTTTTCATCCCACACTTAAGAGGGTTGTATGCAAATTAATAAAACAGGTATCATTTTGGAGGGGAATTAAAATTAAAGTTGACGGGTTTTTGCGTTTTGGCGGCATAGCAAATTTAAGGGGGTAAACCACCCCTAACATAAATTTATTTATCATGGTCGTTTTTTCTTTGTTTAAAGTGTATCCGCTGATTTTAAATATTTCTATAAGCTACAATTTAATGTTTTATCATATTTCAAAATTATTACATTCGTCTTAAGGGGTAACTACCCCTCTGACGAGAAACATCATTGAAGTATCCGCTTTCGATGTCGTTGAAACTCATATATGTGTTAAAGCATTGCAAACTATTAAACATGTTTTTTTTGTATCGGCAGAAAAACGGTGTTAGGGGATGAAACCACCCCTCAAAGTTTCTCCCACCAGCTGTCCACCGATCTGAATGAAACAAAATCGAAAATTCCTCTAACATTAAGTGATGAAAAATCCACTACGAGAGTGTTGATTAGAAATATAATTAAGGGGTAAACCACCCCTCCATTTGCCGTTTTCACCCCACAAATTTTTCACTCTCCAAAAATTTGCCTAAAAAATCGTCGGATAATTGTTAATAACAAATTAACTATGCAATATTACAAAAAATCCTACGTACTTCCATAGACAATGTATTTTTCAAGATATATTCAACATTTCAAGTGAATCGGTTGAAAATTGTCTGAATTATGTTTCCGGCCAACTTAAAAAATGCAGTTTTGAGATAAACGCTGCACAGCCGCCATTTCGCAATGAATTGCTTCAAAAAAATTATTGTATATAGTCACTGATATGTATGATAAACACCCTTTTCTGTAATCTCGATTTATTTTGTAGTTTTTCTGAAAAAAAATCCCCAAAAAGCCTATTTTTTCAGCCTCTAGAGTGGCCTAACCCCTTAAGGAGTTATATACAGTCACGAGGCCCAAAAAGATCGATTTCTCAAGAATTTTCCTTCACAAGACCTTTAAATCTATTAACGTAAACATTTGTACACATATTATGGTAACTTTCAACTCTATTTTAACATTTTTTATTTTTAAAAATAATTATTTTGAAAGCTGCTGTATCTGATCTCCGGGAGCACCTCTAAAAAAGGCGTCTTGCGATGAGCACGATATGTCTGGGCTGGATCATCTAAAATGAAAAAGCCAAAAATATTTCGTTAATATAATGGATTATCTTGTAATTGTCTTGTAAAATAATAATTTTTGCAAAAATGGGCACTTCGGAAAAAAATATCGCTTTTTGACAAAAATTTAGGCCTTAAATTGTTTATAAAATCGAAAATATTTATCGGTGAGAAAAACCTTCGAATAATTACTAAAAAATATACTTGAAAAGATTGTATTAAAATTTGAGAGTGATCGGTTCAGCCGTTTCCGAGAAATCTCGATCACCGACTTTAGAAACACAGTTTTGAGAAAAATGCGTTTAAAGTCCGGCCTCCTATTTTCGAACGTTCTGGCACGTCATTACAAATGTGCGTGTAATTTCGGGAATATTCGCCGGATTGACAAGAAATTTTCTGTGTGTGTACATAAATATATGTACATTACGAAAAAATTAAAATTAAAATTAATCGATTTTTCAAAAATTTTAACTGTATATAACCCCTTAATCCTCGCATCAATTCTGATCGAATATTTCCACACGATTGCGAAGACAATCCGCCCGGAGCGGATTTTCAGATAAAAGTGGAAAAGGAACGACCCGCGATTGAGTGAAGACTTTTTTTTCGTCGAGGTGTGAAAAAAATTGAATTTTTAATATATTTTTTTTATCAGTCCCTATCAAAGTATTCTCACCCCCTAAATACGAATTCAACATTTATTTTGAACAAAACCCTCTCTCTCTATTAACCCTTTCTTGACACACTTATATTTGTCCACGACTTTGACACACTGGGTCAATTTGACTCGAATAGTACTTCATCTGCCCTTAACAAACCTTCGGTCGGTTTTTATTGACAAAAATCTGGGATACACTTTAAACAGGTCTTAATATGTCTGCATAATTAAAATTCGGAAAGAATAAAATTGAATTGTTGTTAAAAGTTATTGAAAACTTTCAATTTTAGGAAAGTGACCATTGTGTTTCAAATTCGTCTGGATCAAAATGACCCAGTGTGATGGTGCTGAAGTTTGCATCGTTGGAATGCAACGAAAACTCTTTTTTATTTTCTTCATTTATTTATTTTTATTATCGACAATCTTTTTTTGCAGGTTTTAGTTATAAATTTTCAATGTAAAAAAATACTCGAAAATGTTTCAGTCATTTTAGTAGTCTCAATGTGCCAAAAAATCCCCAGAACGAAGAAAGTATATTTTTGTTGCAGTCCAACGAGGCAAACTCCAATATGATCCAGTGGGTGAAGGAAGGGTTAAAAATCGTCAAATGTACATGAAAACGAGTTTTTTGCGTTTAGCCGGCGTAATTTGGAACTTTCGACAAAAACGACGTGATATTTGTAATCGAAAGAAAAATTTCCATTGGATAAAGCTACGAAATGGTGTGAAAGTAAAATCGACCCTTTTGCCCTTTAAAATCCTCAAAACTGCAAAATTTCAAATGGCCGTAGCTCCGTTCCTATTGGAATCGCATGGGCTTATTAGGGGGGGTTTAAAAAGGATTTTGGTAGACTTAGAAAGTGTCGCTTGATTCATTCCGATATCTCAATTAAGTTTTCCGCAAAATGCACTTCAAGAATGGCCGAAGAAGAGGCAAGGGTATGTGAGGAAAAATTCGCTAAAATCGGTGGTCCAACTTCGAAATTCTGCCAAAAATCGAAAAATCATCGGAGCTTCATGAATCAAACGGAATTTCAAAGAGGGAATGATAACGAAAAGAATAAGCACTAAGTGAATTTCCAAATCGAAGCAGAAAAAATATTATCGATGATTCAGTGAAGATACTTATTTTTGGCCAGAACGAAAAAATTTGATTTTTCAATATTTTGTTTACAATATTTTTTTACATTGTATATTTACCCCTTGACTACAGATTCCCCATTGATTCCCTCAATTTCTATTATCCTTCTTCCAATATGCCGATATCTAAATTTTCTTCCACTCCCTGCATCCCTCATCACCCACCACAAATTCAAATCTCTATTATGTTCCTTCAATCCTAGGTCATCGCACACCACCAATAAATAAAGTCACACCAAAAAATCCAGCCACCCAAAAACAACAATATTCCGACCCGTTTTGAATCCTACAAAAAGTTCTTTAATTAAATCCTCCAGACTCCTCCAACTGTTCCGTCGTACAATGTTCCGCTTGCGTACAAATTTTTTTTGCCGCTGTTTTTCGTGCCGTCCAAAGCTGGGCCGCTACGTGACGAGACAGAGGACCGGGCAAAGAACACTCGTTCAATTGCACGTAGACACACGCACACACACATACACACGTGCACGCAAATACAGTCTGTCCGAACGGGATTTAAATCCATTCGCGAGAGAGGACAGGGCTCGAAAATCCTTGAGCCGCCGGATCTCGACGTGACGTTCCGTCTGCCTTCGTTAACGTGCCCCGTATCAGTGTGACAACGTGCATCCATCGCGTTTGCAACGGCCTGTTACCTCTCACCCATGTATGTACCCAATATTACGATATCGATAGTTCGAAACCACTAACGCAGAATTTTCGCCTTATTAAGGGGTTACCCCCACTTGCGATTTTGAAAAAATCGATTTTTTTATTGCATTTTTTTGAAGTGCAATTCGAAGTGCAGTTTTTTTATGCCCGGAATAGATGACTCTATGTAAGTTTACAAAAAAAAATATTTTCTTCGTGTAAACTGAAATTGAAACTTTAAACGCGTTTTTCTCAAAATGGCATTTCTGAAGTCGGTGACCAAGATTACTCGAACACTAATGAACCGATCTTCTTGAAATTTTGCAGGCTTATTTAATACATAAAAATGTAGTCTTTAATCGTTCGATTTTTTTTCGAAAAAAATGGCCGTTTTATAGCCAAAAAACGGCCGTTTTTTTTCGTTAAAGTCGAACCATTAACTTTGACTGTCCGCCATTTTGTGAAAAATGAATATTTTTTAAAATCCTTCGATTAAAGACTAGTTTATACTTATATTTGACTAAATCCATCCGCATTTTTTTTTCAGATGATCCACTTCGCCGCAATGTTGGTCACCGCAAACCGTGTATATAAAAACATTATTTCATTGACGGCCATTTGCCACTAAACAATGTAATATTTTTCAATAAAAAAATTACTAAAAGTTCTTCAAGATGCGTTCTTTAAGATGGTATATTGATCGATTAAAAAAGTTTTGTAGTTTTCTTTAAAAAAATTCATGAAAAAGGCCTTTTTTTGCGCTACAAGTGGGGGTAACGCCTTAACAGATGGTATTATTATTAACATATTTTATTAACAGATGGAATAAATGGTACTCGCGTAAATTCATCTTGAAGTCTTTCGAAGTAGTACAAAAGCGTTTTCAGTCGTCTCTAATGGCTTCTGCTTTTTTTTTCATTAGCCTCGTGCATTCTTATCTTCAATCCATTAAAGCGACAAGTATAAATCGCACGGAGAACGAAGGTACCTTAGTCCCCGTAGGGTGGAACAAAAGAAAAGTGTGCGGTTCACGAGAAATGTATAATTAAAACGAGAAAAAGTGACGTACACGTGTAAAAAAAATTACCATCGGACGAAAAAAATTAAATAAAAATAAAAAAAATTGTCATTCACGTGTCGAAATTATCTCTGTTTTTATGAACAATTTTTCGGCTGTAGTTTCTAGCAATGGCCAAGTTGGCGAAGCTTGGCCAAAATTAGCGGAAATTAGTGCCCTTTGTCCGACAAAAGGGACAGCCATTTCCGCCTTGCCGAATTCACCTCCCCCCCCCCTTCCCGGTCCGCTTATATTCACAGGACGAAAAATAGGGGAACTGCCAGACTTTGACGGTTAAAAATCACTCGCACGGATTCAGCAGGGAAATTCCCCGAGGAAAAAGGGCTCAAATATATATATATATATATATATATATATATATATATAAATAAATAAAAGAGGGATTGTTGTTTGGCTCACAGGACGGTAATGAAAAGTTGCGTGTTTTATGGTGATATCCACGACAAGGGAACAAAATTTAGCACTTTCTCCGAAATTTTCTTACGTCCCACGCACACAGTCAAGCAGGGCTCGGGGTAATAAAAGTCCGACTGCGCGTAATTCTGAAAGGAAATATATATTCTCTCTGGAAGGCGTGATAAGTATTTGGGGAGCTTCGTGGGAAACGGGGCTTTCAAGAAAAGATATAGCCATGTTTTTGCGGCGAAACTTTCGCTTCGTACGTTTTGATGTGAGAGGCCCGGCCAAATGTGGGGGAAAAACAAAAATGAAGAATGGACTTGTCGCAAGGACGAGGCCCGAAAATGTGTGACAAGAAAATAGGAAGAGAGACAATAGGTTATCAAGGGAGAGTAATGGAGGCGGGAGAGGTGGGTAGGGAATTGGCGAGTGTCGAGCAGAGTTGATCCGGGCCAATAGTCGGATGGGTGACCGCTCGGATGCGGCTCGGGATCACCTTTGGGGCGGTGACATTTTCGGGACCTCGAAATTGACCGGTCTGCGTAAGCTTGGGGCACGAAAAACGAGTCGATGGTCGATTTTCTTTTTCTGGTGAGGGTGATGGGTTGAGGAGGTCGAGATTTTATACACAATTGATACATAGTCTTGCTAGGTTTGTTTTTTTTTAGTTGGAAAATATTGATAAACAATGGAGGTATTATTCCTTAAGGGGTCTTCTCACTTTAGACGCTAAAAAAGGCTATTTTCATGAATTTTTTTGATAGCGCATATCATACGATTTTTTATATATGCAAAAATAACAAAATGGACATTTTTCGAAAAAACAAAAAAACGTGTTTTTTCACCGTTTTTGGCAAAAAAAATAGTAAATATCAAAATTTAAAAAAATCCTTGAGATGCGTTATAGCTATAGTTATAAAGAATATGTGGTTAAAATTTCATAAGGATCGGTTCAGTAGTTTCGAAGATTTTATGAACAAGCCGTCGAAAAACGTCGTTTCGAGAAAAACACGTTTAAAGTTCGTTTGGTTTACATAAATACGTAAAACAAAATTTTTAATGTATTTCGAAAGTGTTTTTATTAAGTGTAACAACTTTTATATCATTATCTATAATATAAACTTATCAAAAAAATGCATGAAAATAGCCTTTTTTAGCGTCTAAAGTGAGAAAACTCCTTAACGGAGACTGTCCTTGGAGTTTTTTTTAAAGGAAACGAGTAAAGCTTTTTGAGTGCGGTTTTTTTCTTGCTTTTATTCATGATATACAGAACGTTAAAAAATTTAAAAAAAACCAAAATGGCGGCCGTTGCAGCTCCGCGGAAACAGGTCCTCAAATCGCGGGAGGTAAACGGCTGACATCACTGCCCCCTCTTTGTTGATCTGGAACACAAATTCAAAGCATATTATCAATCTGTGACCCTTTGGTCATGGAATGACGGATGGATTTTTCGTTTAGTACAAATTTCGGAAAATGGCGGCAATTAAAAAAAATCGAATTTTCGCGTTTTTTTTCGCATAAAAAGATAAATAATAAATGCAAAAATGTATCTATCGAAAAAACGATCCGTCATTCCGTGAAGACATATTTTCTGAGTATGCTCTCCAAATTTCAGGTCGATATGTTAATTACAGCGGTCAGGAGAATGTCAGCCATTTTTAAAAACGTGTTTTCGAGAAAAACGCGTTTAAAGTTTTGTAATGTGTTTACACAAATATGTTTATAATTACCGCTAATCGGCGATGCCTGGTCCATAGAGGCATCCCTCCTCTTCTTCTAGCTGCTCATGTTGAGCCGCTAACATCTTCCGCTGCTTTCAAGGGCAAAGTCTCCCTTAACGCGGGACACTACTGTGATGGGGCGAAAAAAATCGATTTTTTTTTCATTCTCTCAAAGTATCAGATTCAAGAATATTTGAAAAAATGTTGATATTAAATAACTGAAAATTGACCATGTTATAGACGATTTAGTGAGAGTAGGTAGCGCAACAATTTATGTATATAAAAAATTTCAATCGCGTTTTTCTCGATCTGGCCGATATGATAACTCTAGATATAATTGTCTGATTTTCAATTTTTTAAGTCCAAGTTTTTGTAATTGCAGTAGCTGTTTTTGTACGTAGCCGTTTTTTATTTAGTATTTCTTTTTATATACCCGAGTATAAGTAAAACTTTCCCCGAAATTACTCCTTTTTTTAACACGCGTTATTTCATTTTATTTTTTTTTCGAAAAAAAACGGCTACGTATAACGAGAAATACATTTCAGATAAAAGTGAAGTTATCGATCTGGCCGTTGCACCACATTTTCACACAATGGCTCTATCATACCTCAATAACGTTGTGAATATTTTTTTAAATATAAATTCACACGAAATAAATTCACTGTATGCTCAATAACATACCGTTTTTCCAAATCCTCAATCAATAATGTAGTAGACAAAAAAGATTGCAAAAACGACCTTATTCGGCCCGTCGCAGTAGTGTCCTCCCTTAAGGCGTTACCCCCACTTGTAGCGCAAAAAAGGCCTTTTTCATGATTTTTTTTTAAAGAAAACTACAAAACTTTTTTAATCGATCAATATACCATCTTAAAGAACACATCTTGAAGAACTTTCAGTAATTTTTTTATTGAAAAATATTACATTGTTTAGTGGCAAATGACCGTCAATGAAATAATGTTTTTATATACACGGTTTGCGGTGATCAACATTGCGGCGAAGTGGATCATCTGAAAAAAAATGCGGATGGATTTAGTCAAATATAAGTATAAACTAGTCTTTAATCGAAGGATTTTGAAAAATATTCATTTTTCACAAAATGGCGGACAGTCAAAGTTAATGGTTCGATTTTAACGAAAAAAACGGCCGTTTATTGGCTATAAAACGGCCATTTTTTTCGAAAAAAAAAATCGAACGATTAAAGACTACATTTTTATGTATTAAATAAGCCTGCAAAATTTCAAGAAGATCGGTTCATTAGTGTTCGAGTAATCTTGGTCACCGACTTCAGAAATGCCATTTTGAGAAAAACGCGTTTAAAGTTTCAATTTCAGTTTACACGAAGAAAATATTTTTTTTTGTAAACTTACATAGAGTCATCTATTCCGGGCCCATACTTCTGTATGGGCCCGGATACTTATACTTCAAAAAAAATGCAATAAAAAAATCCATTTTTTCAAAATCGCAAGTGGGGGTAACCCCTTAAAGATTTAACTATCGATCTTTGCAAGATAAAATGATTGGAGATACGGCCTTGAAATTTTCACAGGATATTCTTGAAAGTATAAACTGTCGAAAAAGGCAACAAAAAATCGATTTTTTTTAAGTTCCGCACTCGTATAGCCCCTTAAATCATATATTTATTTTCGCTATAAACCAATTTCGAGATATTTGTATTCACAATTTTCATTAACTATTTCACAGACTATCATAAGCGTGGACTATCTATATTGGAACGTTCGTCATTAATGAATTCGAAATTTCGCTCCTTCAGAATATTGATCGATCGAATTTCCGACACCCACCCTTATATTCCCGTCTCTCCTTCGGCATATCGATATTCCTTCTCGCGCAATATCGTCCCAACCCTTGCGCCCTATCCATACGTTTTTTCTGCGCTTTCGCGCGCACATTTCGGGGTATGGCTCTAGGAACGCGCGACGCTAATTAAAGGGAGCTCAAGTGGCACATTGGGCGCTTTTACAGCGATTTAAAGCTCCAGGCGACGCTCCATTTGCTCCGCATACCCGCGAACGAAGGAAATCATTCTCCGGATGTGCCGAGGGTGCGCGTTGACGTGCCCGAGGCGCGTGAGACGAAAAAAAAAATAAAACAACGGGGTTACAGACGTGATGAATGGAGAAAGCGAGGGAAAAAAGGAAAAAATTACATGGAGGGTGGAAAATGCAGAACAGTTGGACGTGACCCGCCCCCCCCGCAAAGTGCGGGGGTGGAAGGGTGAGGTTAAAAAATCTCGATTTTTC
Source organism: Ophion slaviceki (assembly GCA_944452715.1). Classification (NCBI taxonomy): domain Eukaryota; kingdom Metazoa; phylum Arthropoda; class Insecta; order Hymenoptera; family Ichneumonidae; genus Ophion; species Ophion slaviceki. The sequence goes on from OX101791.1 coordinate 35,448,245, forward strand.
TCTTTCGCTTTCACAAGGGGAAAAACACAATGTAAACATGAGGTCTCGCGGCATTCGGTGTAACGATTGGATAGCAAACTCGGGGGGGGGGGGGGGGGTGGAAAGCCGATCGCTGCCGTACACGGGGACATTTTTATCCGCCTCAATTTCGACTTCGAACTGCAAACATCGTTGATTTCTCGTCGACCCTCCGTCGTTCGATTTTTATCTGATCAGCTAGATCGTCGAGTGCCCCACGTTTTTACGAGACCTTCATTATGCTTTGGGGGAGAATTTTAAAATATTTTTTATCCATCACAAATTCAGTGTACCTCGGGGGTTACAATCAGCTCGGGACTCGCGAGTGCCACGCTGAGAAAAAGAAAAATCGAAAAGTCTGCTGAAGTTCGTATCGTTCAAACGCGATGAACATTTTTCTTTTTTTTCGTTTCTTCATTTTTATTATCCAATTGTTTTTTTAAACGATTGTTAAAAAATTGTGGACCTGGGACGAGAATCGTAAAAGACGTTTGTGTGATTCTCGGAGCCGAAAAACGCCGAATAGAATTCGGGTGGATGGAAAACGTGAATTTTTATCACTTTGGTTCGATGCAAGGTCCAAAAACGCGAATATTTTATCAAGGAGTTCGGTGGTTATCGACTGGGAAATGAGTTTTTCGTCCAGATGAGAATATTTATAAAAAAATAAGAACAATGTGTACTCTATTATGACGTTGGAGTTTGTATCGTTGGAATACAACGGAAATTTATTTCTTTGAGGTCCCGAAATTTCTTTTAGCAAATTCAAGTTAAGTACAAGGAAGATTTTTAAAAATTTTATAGGAATTTCGAATGAGGATAAATAATCGACGAATATATATATATATATATATATATATATATATATATATATATATATATATATATATATATATATATATACAAAAAAGGTGCAATTTTACATGAACTTTGTGAAAAAATTTTGTTCTGAATTTTTCGAGTTTAAAAAATGCTCATTTTCACCAAAATTATACAAAATTTTTTTTTTTCGGTCGGTACATTGACATTTCAATTTTTTTAAGAGTGGACAACTTTTTGACCGTTCGAAATGGTATGGAACGCCTCATATATATATATATATATATATATATATATATATATATATATATATATATATATATATATATATATATATATATATATATATATATATATATATATATATATATATATATATATATATATATATATATATATATATGGTATGGAACGCCTCATATATATATATATATATATATATATATATATATATATATATATATATATATATATATATATATATATATATATATATATATATATGAGGCGTTCCATACCATTTCGAACGGTCAAAAAGTTGTCCACTCTTAAAAAAATTGAAATGTCAATGTACCGACCGAAAAAAAAAAATTTTGTATAATTTTGGTGAAAATGAGCATTTTTTAAACTCGAAAAATTCAGAACAAAATTTTTTCACAAAGTTCATGTAAAATTGCACCTTTTTTGTCTTAAACATTTTTCTGTTAAATGAAATGCTCACGAGATTTAACGGTATTTTGAAAATTTTGAATTAAAAAAAATCGAGAAAATGCGATCCAAAAATTTTTAAAAAATTTACACTATTTTTTTTCATATAATTAAATCATTTTACAAAATTTTAATTTTTTTGAGAGTGGAAAACTTTTTGTCCTTTCGAAAAGGTATGGAACGCCTCATATATATATATATATATTCGTCGATTAATTATCCCCATTCGAAATTCCTATAAAATTTTTCAATATCTTAAATTTCCTCAGCTTGAATTCGCTAAAGCAACTTTAATACGATATACGATTAAACCCTAATACGATAAAAAACAATGGTAGCGATAATAATGATGATAATAATGTATTTGTACAATAATGAAAAACATAATAATGCCGTGATCATTTACAGATAATAACAGTAATTATAATGCTATGATAACACCAATAACAATGCAATGATAACAACAATATTAATGCAATAATAACAATAATAAGAATGCAATAATAAGAATAATAAGAATGCAATAATAACAATAATAAGAATGCAATAATAACAATAATAATAATGTAATAATAACAAAAATAATAATCTATGCGTATTCGAAAATCCAGGTCGCGGCAAAACATTATTTAATTTTTTCTAGAAACGCCGAAGGCGGGCTAAAGTTGCGCATAATTTTGCCGTGTTATTTTTCATACAAGAAAGCGAGTACAATAAAAAATGCTCAGAAGCAAAAGTGAAAAAAAGGTAAAATGTAGATAAAGAAGCGAACATAACGAAAAATAAAATATGCATTTGCATAAATGAATTCGATCGCAGGGAAAAAACGCGCTACATCCGAAGCTCGGACTCGCTCGTTTTGCACGCCTGAATGGCTGTTTTGTAATCAGCGACCAATTACCATTCGAGCATTTCTCATCAGACGCGTTGCTGGGTCATGTCTATTAGCGAACGAGTGCATCGTCCATCCAGAATTCACGATCGGTCGAAATTCGCCTGTATTACGTTCGCCCACGGCCCGATATTGCGTTCGACATTGCGTTTATGAATATATTTTTGTATACGGGTCTACGTGCGTGTGTGAAAATACGATATGTACAATCGTAGGGGTTACGGAGTCTGTGCTCGAGGGGTCCAGATCCCACCTGTTGCAAGCCTCGCGGATGTATTCCTCTCTTTCGCCTCTCCCCGTTGCTGCTCCGAGCTGTACCGCTACGTCCACAAGAGATTCACCTTCAGAGTACGATTTTCGAATTATCGGGGTTTGATCATGCACTGCTAAAACAAATGTGTCGTTTTTACACACTTTGGGTGTGTAAATGGCTGTAGACACTTTTTACACGTTTACACGTTTACACTTTTTACACTTTTTACACGTTTGTGAAAAAATAACGAGGATCGATGGGGTCCAAACAGCGACACTTACGTGTGTTATTTTCTTATGCACGTTAAAACGTGTGAAACGTGTCTACAGTTATTGACACACTCAAAGTGTGTAAAAACAACACCCCGTGCGGAAAACAGATAGGGCATCCCTAATAAAAATAAGGGCCTTTCAGGGCTTTCCTAGTGCTTTCCCTAGTAGGAATTTCCACAATGGGCCGAGACTTGGCCATTATCGGGATAAACTTGTAGGGATTTCCACAATAGGCCCCGACTTGGCCATTATGGGGATAAACCTGTAGGGATTTCCACAAAAGGACCCGACTTGGCCATTATAGGGATAAACCTGTAGGGATTTCCACAATAGGCCCAGACTTGGCCAGTATAGGGATAAACAAGTAGGGATCTCCACAATAGGCCCAGATCTGACTATCATAGCGATAAACCAGTAGAAATAGCTTAGGCTACATGGTTGATGGTATTTCAATTATTCAAATCGATTATACACATCGATCGAATAATATTATCGAACGCAAATTGGGAAAAAGCGTAAGGGCATTAGCAAATAAAAAATCAACGATGAACACAAATATGCAGACAAACATCAGACAGTATTTATTTATCAAATTAAAGAAACCTTTTACATAGATACAAACAATTACTCATGGTTTCACTCATACATGGAGTAATGCTAGCGCATAAGTGTGAACAGTCCCAACCGGTTTTCTCGACATTTTTATAGCAACTAATTTCCGCTCAATACTCATCATAGGGAAAATTATTTCTTCTGAAGACTTCGCTGATATTTCCCATTCATAAACTTTATCTGACTGTGTAGGATAAGTAAATAAATTGGCCTCTGTTTTCCAGATCTTTCCCTCAATGGAAATAGATTTTAGTGATTCAGTAAACCCGTATATTTTTTTTATTTCTACTACACATCCATTCCTTAGAATGGATTATTTTTTGTATTAATTTTGTCATGGCAGTTTGTCATAAAGGCTCACATGCAAATACGCAATCACATTTCTACCCGCGCACACATGCATACACATGTACTCACGCCCACACCTATGCACATGAACAATTACATAAAAACAAATACAGATATACCCTGACGCATTTAACATACACGTATATCCACTGATACGGATATTTTATGGCGCTGAAATGGTTATGATGAGGCGCCGTTGAGGCATTTTCAGGGCGCTAAAATGGTTTTGGTGAGGCGCCATTGAGGCAACTTATAAGGCCCCGGTCGTTGCGCCTTTAATGGCCCTTGTTGACAAAGTGTGACCGGCCGCTAACGGCCCTCATGTGGCTTCCAGATTAGGGCCCGAATAAAGTTAGGGGAATATTATTGGGGCCCGATCACAGTCCCAACTCAATTTCCGCACGGGATATGATCAATAACTCGTAATTAACACACATAAACCGGGTTGCTTTTTTCCGTATTATTTTTGCTTGTGTGTTGCTATCAACGTGTGTTGTTTAGTCCAATGTGTAAATGTGCGTGTTTTATGTTGATTCTACACGCTTTATGGGTGTTCGAATAAGCGTGTTATTGATGGGTATAGCTACGAAGGTGTGTGATAAGTGAATGCGTAAAAATTGCACACTCATGTGTGTAATTTTAACGCATTACGTGTGTAATTTTAACGCATTGCGTGTTACCAAGTGCATAAGTGTGTAGAATCAACATGGCAACGCGTGTCTAGCCTTTTCGTTGTCTTATGTCTATACATACTTTGAACACACGTCAAACACGCCTAGTTTTTGCAGTGTTCTTGTGATGTGGAAGAAATCGGCATTTCATCAGATCGGGGAACGGCCCTCTTTGAGTCCTCGTATTCCGAGCCTCGTTTTGATCTGGCAGTTTAATATTCAAATTATTGGATACATCGCGTGTATATATTGTACGCTCAGCACCGAAATTTTCAAACATTTTTTCAAATCCTGCTCGTCGCGATCTCGGGCCCAGTGAACTTTTCGAAGCAGCTTAGGATCGGTGGGAAAAGAACGGGATCGGGGCCAATAGAAATCAACGAGACTCCATTTTTGTCTTTCGAAGATTAAGCAGTCTGACCATCAGGATGAAATCGGAATATTGACATTTTTTCGGCAGCTCGAAATAAAGACGAAAAAGAAAACGAAAATCGGCCCTCGAAGGAATCGAATCGGCACTTCGGAAGAATAAGATTAGATTCAACACGAGAATGACGATGAAGTTAGCATCGTTGGAATGCAACGAAATTTTTCTGCTTGTGAATTCCTAAATTTCCTTCGGTCGATTTAAGCTATCAAAATGGTGTGAACATTTTTCAGGATCCTTGTTTAGCGATCTGTGATTTTTGGCCGCTTAAAATAATAACGAAAATCGGCCCTTGAAGGATTTGAATCGGGACTTCGGAAGAATCAGATTAGATCCAACACGAGAGTGACGATGAAGTTTCCAGCGTTGGAATGCAATGAAATTTGTCTGTTTCTAAATGATTTATCTTATTTAGCGATCTTCAAGCTAAATCTACGAAATATGATTGTCGATAATAATAAAAATAACGAATTAATAGAAATTTTCGTTGCAACTGAAAGATGCAAACTTCAAATCCATACACGAGAAAACTTATCTTTCGATATTGTGCGATTAGTGGTGCTGGAATTTGCATCGTTGGAGTGCAACGTAAAATTTTCGGCATTCGATTAATTCCTTTATTTTTTATTATTATCAAAAACATTTTTTATGCCGATTTTGGTTAAAAATTTTTAACAAGGATCCTCGAAAATGTTTCAGTAATTTTCGTAGTCTGAATGTGCCGACGAAAAATCGGCGATACGATGAAAATATATTTTCGTTGCAGTCCAATAATGCAAACTTCTATGCCATTTCGATCATCTCGTTCACGTCGCGAAGAAAAACTGGTGAAACGTACACTGCAATAAAAATTAACTGCAACGAAAAAAAAAATTGGTCGGAAGTTTGCACCGTTGGATCCCAATGAAATTTTATTTATTTATTTTTAATAATTTTTTTCGTGTATATTTCGATTCTAGGAAATCTGTGGAGGCGTTACAAAATATTCAAACAAAATTGATGGGCCAGTATGCACCCCTATAGAGGGGTGAACAGTGAAAAAATTGATATCTCGAGCGGTACAGACATCCTCATTTTTTTCTTTGCGTTATATATACTCAGTGCCTTCGAAAAGCCACGAAAAAATTGGCACCGATTTTTAACTTCCGGAACCCACCCTTATATGGGGTGAAAGTGAAAAAAATTTCATAGTCAGCGTCAAAGAGATTCTGATTTTTTCATATGCCTTTTATATTCCTAGTGCTTAAGGCGTTACCCCCACTTGTAGCGCAAAAAAGGCCTTTTTCATGAATTTTTTTAAAGAAAACTACAAAACTTTTTTAATCGATCAATATACCATCTTAAAGAACACATCTTGAAGAACTTTCAGTAATTTTTTTATTGAACAATATTACATTGTTTAGTGGCAAATGGCCGTCAATGAAATAATGTTTTTATATACACGGTTTGCGGTGACCAACATTGCGGCGAAGTGGATCATCTGAAAAAAAAATGCGGATGGATTTAGTCAAATATAAGTATAAATTAGTCTTTAATCGAAGGATTTTAAAAAATATTCATTTTTCACAAAATGGCGGACTGTCAAAGTTAATGGTTCGATTTTAACGAAAAAAAAAACGGCCGTTTTTTGGCTATAAAACGGCCATTTTTTTCGAAAAAAAATCGAACGATTAAAGACTACATTTTTATGTATTAAATAAGCCTGCAAAATTTCAAGAAGATCGGTTCATTAGTGTTCGAATAATCTTGGTCACCGACTTCAGAAATGCCATTTTGAGAAAAACGCGTTTAAAGTTTCAATTTCAGTTTACACGAAGAAAATATTTTTTTTTTTTGTAAACTTACATAGAGTCATCTATTCCGGGCATCAAAAAAAAACTGCATTTCAAATTGCACTTAAAAAAAATGCAATAAAAAAAATCGATTTTTTCAAAATCGCAAGTGGTGTAACCCCTTAAGGAAAGCAGCGGAATCCACCCTCCTGAGGGGGTGAAAGTCGAATGAAAAACGCATTTCCGGCTTTAAAGACATTATCGTCTTTATACTTTGCCTTATCGATACTCGAGCTTCCGGAAGTTCAAATTTCCAGTCCCGCATTGATCGTTCCAAGCGACGAATTTCGCGACAATTAACGTGTCGCATCGTTAATTGAATATTCGCCTCCAATGCGCGACTCATTGGAAGCTCCATGAATTGTTTTTCCAAAACACGCGTCACAATTCGAACCTCCAGTTTCATCGATACACCGAGAGACAAAGATATGGCAGCAGCCGAAAAACCCCCCACTCAGTGGCTCGTCATGAATGACGTTTGAATTTCCATTTCGCCATTTTCTACGTCGACGATCCTTTTTTTTGCCAGGGGTGATTGAATTTCGAAGGTAATGGGTTTTGAACGTAAACGAGAAAAAAAACCGTCCGGATCGACGCACGCGATTGTTGAATTAACGGTTATGCGTCTGTGGAGATTGAATGCGCGATAATTTCGTGGGGAATATATAAAGTTCGACGGAGCGTGATAGGAATGAATATGGATATGCGCAGGTTTCAATTGAATTATTAAGCCGCGATCGGGCCGCGTATACATACGCGTTGTGTGCAAACTGACGTTTATGCAAAGCGCAGTACGACCCGTGAGAACGTGAGGATTAATAACAATTGTCAATTAAATTATGTCAGTTCGCTGACGCTTATGACGTAACGCGTATCGAATCTTGGCGAAGAAATGCAATTTTCGGTTGCAGCGTCTGTCCGGCCTCCGCGATCCTGACCATTTCAATATTCCATGGTAATTGTGAGTTGCCAAAAAATTGACCCAATTTTGGTGATTTTATTCGTTCGGATCCTCACGGGACCTTAAGGAAGTGACTTATTCGTTACCGGACCTTAAGGGTCGTTAAGGAAGTGATAGGGTGATTACGGCACCTTAAGGTGTTACCCCCACTTGTAGCGCAAAAAGGCCTTTTTCATGAATTTTTTTAAAGAAAACTACAAAACTTTTTTAATCGATCAATATACCATCTTAAAGAACACATCTTGAAGAACTTTCAGTAATTTTTTTACTGAAAAATATTACATTGTTTAGTGGCAAATGGCCGTCAATGAAATAATGTTTTTATATACACGGTTTGCGGTGACCAACATTGCGGCGAAGTGGATCGTCTGAAAAAAAATGCGGATGGATTTAGTCAAATATAAGTATAAACTAGTCTTTGATCGAAGGATTTTAAAAAATATTCATTTTTCACAAAATGGCGGACAGTCAAAGTTAATGGTTCGATTTTAACGAAAAAAAAAACGGCCGTTTTTTGGCTATAAAACGGCCATTTTTTTCAAAAAAAAAAATCGAACGATTAAAGACTACATTTTTATGTATTAAATAAGCCTGCAAAATTTCAAGAAGATAGGTTCATTAGTGTTCGAGTAATCTTGGTCACCGACTTCAGAAATGCCATTTTGAGAAAAACGCGTTTAAAGTTTCAATTTCACAACGGATTCTTCTCTTTCAACGCTCATATGTCAGTCAATTTTGTTCGGATCGACTTGAAATTTTCAGGACATATTCTCAGATACTTATACTTAAAAAAAATGCAATAAAAAAAATCGATTTTTTCAAAATCGCAAGTGGGGGTAACCCCTTAAGGAGCCTCAAGGTAGTGATAGAGTCCTTACAGGACCTGAACGGACCATAAAAGAGTGATAGGGTGCTCGGGACCTTAAGGGACATTACGAGAGTGACCAGAGACGTTAAGGGACCTTACGAGATTTACTAGAGACCTTAAGGGACTTTACGAGAGTGACTAAAGTCCTTAAAAACCTTAGGGGAGTGACTAGAGACCTTAAGGGACCTTACGAGAGTGGCTAGAGACTCTAAGGGACTTACTGTTATCAAGGGACAACTGTCCTGTTCCCAAGAGACTCCTCGGGGTGTTGGCCACGGCTGCTCGTTCCTCAACGAACAAGGAGGGTACAGGGAAACTGCGAAAAATCTGGGCAGCAGGTCGCAATTTTTTCACCCGGCTGTTGGCTACGCTCACCATCGGTTGAGCGGTTATCTATCCGAGTATTGAACGGAGCCAACGTGGCGTCCACCGCGCATCACAATTTTCTCATTTGTCGGACATTTGCCCTGGTCATTGGGGGCTGGAGCGGTGAATTATCAGCAGGCGTAGAGAAAGAGTGCTGCTGATAAACTGGCGAAGCAGGACATTGTCACTTCCTACTGAGCTTAGGTAGTTAGCCCACTTTTTTGTTGTCAGACGTCTCGCCCTTATGGTCGTTTGCCCTAGCCATTTACATTGACGCAGGATTTATTGGAGATCAAGGGAGGGTGGAACGGTAGGGGCTTGCGTGTAAAAAAGGAGCGAGGGGTGGAGATTGAGAGGGAGAGACGGAGAGAGAGAGAAAGAGAGCATGTTAGGAGAAGTCGCAACGGAGAGAGCTTGTCGGGCAGAGAAAAACGACGATGAACCCCCATAAGCATCAGCACCAATGGAGAGTTCGTGAAAATCGATTATGCTTTTTCCCAAGTTCTTCTGCTCGGTGGAGTTCGTAGGGGTCTTCCTCTCGGCCGGATCCACGACTACTTTGTTTCACGGCTTCCGTTATTCGATCTTTAGGAAAAAAGATTTTTTCCTTCTTGAGTACGACAGCACAGAAAAACAATACAGAGAAAGTGCCACATGGGTCCTCCCACTTTCTTCATGCGAAAACCCACATAATTCTGCCCCAAGCAGTTCCCGAGCGGAAATGTGACCGAGCATTCTCTACTTTGTGTCCGGCCCTGACCAGACTTGCCTTGTCTGATTTACCTGACCGGGCACTCCCATGGAACAAAAGGCAAGATCGCAAAATCGGTTTTTACGGCATACCCTCTATGTTTGGAAATTACAATCTTCTGGCCGGGATACATTGCGAGCAAGTACATCTCAAGGCGTTACCCCCACTTGTAGCGCAAAAAAGGCCTTTTTCATGAATTTTTTTAAAGAAAACTACAAAACTTTTTTAATCGATCAATGTACCATCTTAAAGAACACATCTTGAAGAACTTTCAGTAATTTTTTTATTGAAAAATATTACATTGTTTAGTGGCAAATGGCCGTCAATGAAATAATGCTTTTATACACACGGTTTGCGGTGACCAACATTGCGGCGAAGTGGATCATCTAAAAAAAAATGCGGATGGATTTAGTCAAATATAAGTATACACTAGTCTTTAATCGAAGGATTTTAAAAAATATTCATTTTTCACAAAATGGCGGACAGTCAAAGTTAATGGTTCGATTTTAACGAAAAAAAACGGCCGTTTTTCGGCTATAAAACGGCCATTTTTTTCGAAAAAAAAAATCGAACGATTAAAGACTACATTTTTATGTATTAAATAAGCCTGCAAAATTTCAAGAAGATCGGTTCATTAGTGTTCGAGTAATCTTGGTCACCGACTTCAGAAATGCCATTTTGAGAAAAACGCGTTTAAAGTTTCAATTTCAGTTTACACGAAGAAAATATTTTTTTCTGTAAACTTACATAGCGTCATCTATTCCGGGCCCATACTTCTGTATGGGCCCGGATACTTATACTTCAAAAAAATGCAATAAAAAAAATCGATTTTTTCAAAATCGCAAGTGGGGGTAACCCCTTAACGTAATGTCCAGTCGGCCAGAACATTGACATGTTCTGAAAAGTGCAGCCTGACTTTAAGGCGAAGTAGAAGATCTACCACGTGACATATGAGTGCGAGAGAGATAGCTGAAATGTTCGAACAGAGATTTCTCAGAGATGAATAATATTTAGGGCAAAAGGAAATCATCAAGCTCTGCGTCGGGAAATTCTCCGGAGCCTAATGCTTTGTTTTTCCTAAAAAATTAACAATCTATGAGAAAATTGGGTTCGAAAATTTGTGAGGTTATGTTGACCTGCTACATGCTCTTAAGAACTAAAGAAAAGCTACTTTGCTTTTCACCTCATCAAAGATATTCATAATTGATTGGGATGAAACTAATACATCTATTGCAATTCTATTCATCACTAAAAGCATTCATTTCATCAATGATAATCGACGAGAATAACAATGCTTATCATAAATACCGGGGTTACGATAACTAATGATTCGAGCACAAAGAATAGCCAAATTACTTTATGAGGCGACAAAGTAAAGCAGGTCATTCGTGGTTTTTGAACGTCTTGTCGCCATGTTGGGAAATATCAATGTTCTGGCCGGGAAGACATTACCGGAATGTATTTCACCAACAATCCGCCAGGTGGCTACAAGCGAAGCGCTTCGCGTAAGCAGTACCAACGTACGAGGATAGAAGTTCGTCCTGTGAGTTGTACCACGCACAGCAGTGCTATGATTACAGCGTGTACCTACGGTTGTGATTTTGCGATACTTGCGAAATAACCCTTTGCGCTCTAGGCCTTTTTCGCTCGGATAGTGATCTGCGTACGTTCTTCTGTCTCTTTGCCTATCAGGAAATGCGAGCAAGCGTATGTACCAGGTGTGTAAGTATGAAACCGGAATTTTTGTATAGAAAAAACACATTTATTGTAATGATATGATACAAATAACTGGAGATGGCTTCTCGGGTCACCTTTAACTGATCCGCCAGTTGTTGTTGTGTTTGAGCGTCGTCTTCGTCCAACAAGGCTTGCAGGCCAGCGTCTTCAAACTTTTTCGGTGGTCTTCCACGTTCTTCGTTCCTCACGTCAAAATCGCCACTTTTGAACGGTTTGAACCACTCGAAACACTGTGTTTTACCGAGAGCATGCTCACCAAACGCCTCCACAAGCATTCGATGCGATTCGGCTGCGGTTTTCTTCAGATGAAAACAGAAAAGTAGTGCTGTCCGCAAATCGTAATTTGTTGGCACAAAACTCGACATGTTTATCTCTAATAAACTAATGCTACTGAATGAAACTCGTGTTATTGTGAGTTGGAAATCTTTGTCGGATATCAATACAATAACAAGACACCGCTGACGTGATGTGTCGGTAACTGCATCGACATTTAGCGCCACCTATGGGCAAATTCCGGTTTCATACTTACACACCTGGTATACACTCGTATACTACCTTAGCAAGTAGATAACCAACAAACAACATGTTGTCGAAATACTAAATTGAATACACTCCCGATTTTACCTCCTCAAGGATTCCAAAAACGCTGAAACGTCATTTTTAATTTCCTCGTTTGTTCCTGGTTATTTCCCGATCTATTCCCTACAACTTTCCTGGTCATTGACCGCTTGTTCTCCGGCCCGTTCCTGATCAGTTCCCCAGAAAGGGAACAGCGGATCGGGACCTAGCCTCAGACTCGTTACATTGCGAACCTCTTCCAGGGTGGAAGGCCCGACCAGAGCCTGATATTATCTAGGGAAGGCAGATCAGTACTTTTTCTCGACTCGAATTTCTCCACAGGCTGTACATCATTTTTGCTTTACTCCTCGTGCTCCTTCCTGTGTCGTCGCGGCCCTTTAAGACTTTGTACCCTCCACTTTGCCATTTCCGGTTCCTCGGAGACCCCTTGGGGTATTAGCAGGAGAACACAGGGAAACTGGGAAAAAATAGCATTTTCTATTATTTTGCTAACTGTCATTTTTCTACCTTTCAAACCGGAAGTTCCATTAACGTTGACTCGATCCCGTGAATAAGACTCGTGTCCGAAATCCTTCGAAACGCTGGGGGCAAGAATCCCCAGGGTCGAGCGATTCGTATTCCAGTCAGGACCGAAGATAGATAAAAGTGGGCGTGCGATTCTCGAGCCTAATTGAATCGGATTTCTACAGCCGGATGTAGTGACTCCAGACGGGGAAGGCCTTTCAATAACTCCCCGTTGTACTAGGCTCACCCCGAAGTCTCGGGTCAGATTTGGAGGCAAATGTAGTACGTGTTTCAGGTCACGTGCCCCTCGCGTGAAATGCCAACGGAGCCGAGTCTAAATAGCCAGAACGGACGAGACGAAACATTCAACTGGTTCACGTGTTGAAGTTCGAAGTTTGAGATCGTTAAATCTATTTGAACATTTTGTTGTATATACGGGGCTTTTCTAATTTTGTACCATTTTAACAAATGTTAATTTACGGTGATCGATTGCAGTGAAATTGATTTGCTAGTTCGCTTAATTCTCGATCTAATGTTTTGTGATAGAATTGAGGGACTGAATTTTGGCTACGTCATGTCCTGTCATTAATCCTCGTGTCACTAGTTCTCCTGTCATTAGTTCTCCTGTCATTAGTTCTCCTGTCATTAGTTCTCCTGTCATTAGTTCTCCTGTCATTAGTTCTCCTGTCATTAGTTCTCCTGTCATTAGTTCTCCTGTCATTAGTTCTCCTGTCATTAGTCCTCCTGTCATTAATCCTCCTGTCATTAGTCCTCCTATCATTAGTCCTCCTGTCATTAGTTCTCCTGTCATTAGTTCTCCTGTCATTAGTTCTCCTGTCATTAGTTCTCCTGTCATTAGTCCTCCTGTCATTAATCCTCCTGTCATTAGTCCTCCTATCATTAGTCCTCCTGTCATTAGTTCTCCTGTCATTAGTTCTCCTGTCATTAGTTCTCCTGTCATTAGTCCTCCTGTCATTAGTCCTGTCATTAGTCCTCCTGTCATTAGTCTTCCTGTCATTAGTCCTCCTGTCATTAGTCCTCCTGTCATTAGTCCTCCTGTCATTAGTCCTCCTGTCATTAGTCCTCCTGTCATTAGCCATGATTGATTTGGTTGGTTCTGACAATTCTTTACTTGGCAGTGGATCTCTTGTCTCTCTCCCTCTCTCTCTCTCTCTCTCTGTCTCTCACACACACACACACACACACACACACACACACACACACACACACACACACACACACACACACACACACACACACACACACACACACACACACACACACACACACACACACACACACACACACACACACACACAAGGAAAGGTTGCGAGGTCGATCTCTCCGATTTCGATGAAATTTGGCATGCTTGTAGAATGGGTAAAAATGGGCGACGCGTATTTTTTTATATCTGCGGAACCCGATTTTCAAGGGGTGAAACGCACCCTCGAAAATAGGGGTGTTTATCGTTTTTCGTCGATAACGTTATGGTTCTCATCTTCACTGTATAGTAAACGAAAAAATAAACATTGCTGCAATTTGATTTTTTTTTCATATCTCGTACCGTTAAAACGTTATCGACGAAAAACGAAAAAACACCCCGATTTTCGAGGGTGCGTTTCAACCCTTAAAAATCGGGTACTGGAGATATAAAAAAAATGCGTGTCGCCTATTTTTACTTATTCTACAAGCATGTCAAATTTCATCGAAATCGGAGAGATCAATCTCGCAACCTTTCCTTGTCAGTCTTCTTTTGATTAAATTGCATCATGGCAATGTTTATGATTAAATTATAGTCCATCAAAGTGACTTATTGTTACTTCCCTTATACATTATAATTATTTTCCGGTAAACGTCAAGGAGAAAAAGTTATAGTTTATTATTTTGATATTTTTGTATCTTGTGGTATTATGGATTTTGTATTTGTGAATAGTACATATATGTACTTGTAGTAATGTAGATTATATATTTGTATTTTGTAGTGTCATAGCGTTTATTATTGTTATTGTTATTCCGATTTTTTTATATTATTAAATATTGTAACTCTTGTTATTATTAATATTATTATTTTGATATTCTTGCATGATTAAGTATTGTAACTTTTTTTTTCATGATAATCAACTTATTGCTCCAGGCAACACACTTCCTCAGTTTGCACTGAGAAGCATTCACCTACCCCCGGGGGTTAGGCTCGATCTTAATCAAGACTGGAACAATTAATTCTGGGCGGCCCTCGAGGGTTCCGAAATCACCTCGGCTGCCACACAGTCAAATTATATTATCATTATTATTATTATTTGGAGACTTTTATATTATTAAGTATTGTAATTTTTTGTATTATTATTATTATTAATTGTATATTTTTGTACTGTTCAGTATCGTAACTTTTATTATTATTATTATTATGATTCTATACACGCCGCCTCAAGTACTTGTTTTTCTTCTCGTATCACTAACAAGGAACATCACTTGAGTGTCCGCCGTCGATTTTGTTGAAACTCATATATGTGATGAAGCATTGAAAACTATAGGACACGTATTTTTTTTTATCTGCGGAAAATTGGTTTTAAGGGGGGAAACGACTTCTAATTCTAAGAAAATTCTTCTAATATAAAGCGATGAAAAATGAACTATAGAGTAATTGAAACAAAAATGAAATTAAGGGGTGACATGCCTTTCTTTGAGGGATATTTTCCCCCTTAAAAACATTTTCCCGCAGGTAAAAAAAATACGTGTCTAATAATTTTCTATGCTTTATGACATATATGAGTTTCAACAAAATCGGAGGCGGACACTCAAGTGGTGTTCCTTGAAAGTATCTTGTATATCTGTATTTGTCGTATTCTGGTAGGCTTGTAATTTTTTTTTTTTTTTTTTTTTTTGTTTTCATTCAATTTATTATATTTCGCTGGTTCTGTCAATTGCTCTTTTTAAAATGTATTATGTGGATGAGAGCTAAAGTCAATTTAATTCAGCTCTAACCCACTTTTGCTCGAAGTTATTTAGTTAGGGCATAAAAAATAAGGAACTAATTAATCAATCGATGGAATCATCTTCCACCTTTGACGGAATCGAGACAGAACACAAAAGAGTCGACAATGCTGTATCGCGAACAGAAATATGATGAGAAACCTTCGGATCCAATCGCCCCCCCCCCCTGATTCCACATTTCCACCCCCCCCCCCCGCCGCCGCCGATAATTGAATCAAGTGGGATGAGTGCACACTCGCCTTTCGCCTCGGTATTCTTGTCGGCAGATTCCAAAATGACCGTTTAACGAGACCCTGCCGATAATTGGGTTACAAATTGTCCTCCCCCTCCTCCCTCGGGCTTGCCTCGTCGTCGAGCAACACGTGTGTACACAGTTTAACGTATCGAAGGATTTGTCGTTTTTGCCAGCGATAAAGCTCGCATCGTTGCAGTTTAATAATTATATATGAAAATTGATTTTTTAAATTGCACGAATTAACAAATACATTCTCAACTGAAAATTTCATTGTTTTGATATTTCATATCAGTTAATTGGGAAATAAATTCTTTCGTATCTCTCACTCTTTCTCTTTTGCAATATATATATATATATATATTAGGGTGGCACAAATTTGAGCTCTATTTTTTCTTCTTTCTCACCATCCCACCATCCCACTAAATATTCACTGGCCAGCTTGAGCTTTCGCGAGGTTAATTTAAAAATCATAAAGCGTAAAATACATGGGTGAGAAGTGGACGAAAAAAAATCGATTTTTTAATGAAAATTTGATTTTTTGGGAGGCTTGAGCGACCACTAAATATTTTTTGACCGCTCGCAGCTTCCGCGACAATTTTTATTCTTCAACCAAGATAATTGGACGGTGAGAAAAAGGAAAAAAATAGAGCTCAAATTCGTGCCACCCTAATATACATATACACAGCGTAGCCCGAAAAGTTACGTTTAAAAGAGAAATCTAGATACCTCGTATCAATACGCATTCAAATTACCCCATCTATGTTATCAGATTTTTTTCAATTTTCGAGAAAGAAGCTTTCATTTTAAATTACTTTCAGTAGCTTCATGTAGCATAGGTTTTTATTTATTTTTCTCTTTTGTGTATGTACTTTCCTCTTACAAGTTTCTAAAAGCAATTGGGAGACATTTGGACGCGTATAAATATTTCTCTTTATCGTCCAAACTTTACTGGTGGTCTTGAAGTTTGCATCGTTTTACTGCGACGAAAATTCGTTTTCATATTCTTATTTCCTCATTTATATTATTTTACAAAATATTGTTTTTGCAGGTTTGAATTATAGACATCTGGATATGCGATTTGAAAAATGATTGATGAAATTCTGAAGATTAGCCACGAGAAATTCGAGCAACTGAAAAATAATCATATTCATGATGCAATCATTCGCACGATGCAAACTTCAATCTCATCTTTAGTGACTGATCCTCTCAAAGTTATTTTTCAAACTTTCCATCAAAATCTAAGGCATTAATGCTGGTGTTCAGTTGGTAATTTAATTATTGCTTAACGATGAACTTCATAGCGATAACACAAGTAAAAAAATGGGGAGGAAAGTACATAAGTACAAACGAGAGAAAAAAATGCTTTTCGCTCGAAAACTAAAAAAGTTCGTAGAATACACATGGGGGTGATTGGGATACGTATCGATACATCTAGATTTCCCTTCTGGATGTCATTTAACAGTCGATGCTGTATATATGTATACATACATACATACGTATATATATATATATATATATATATATATATATATCACTGTCAACATTGCAGCCAATGCAGAGTTCCAGGCTCGGGGCTGGCCGATGCAGCAACAAGTCCTCCAACTGGCGACCCACCCCCAATCCCTCTCATTCCCCTCAGGACCTCGCAGCATTTTTCCCCTGTGTTTCAAACCAATTCGACAACGAAATCATGGCACGTTATTCGACATTCGAAAAAAAAAAAAAAAAAAAATTTGCCCCGTAGAAAAGACAAGCGTGTCATTATGGACAAGCAGTCTTAAGCAGCAGTTGGTTGATTTGGCTCAGTGAGTAGCCGTTTTCTGAAAAAAATCAAGAAATGGCGGTTGGTCAAAAGGAGTGTAATTTTGGCGAAATTTTTATTTACATTCGGGGGCTTAAAATACACTAAATTGACAAAAAACGCGTACGTACAACGATAGCTACAGCAATTAACGCGGTCCTCTAGTTTCTCGGCTGTTTTTTTACGGCTTTTTCAATAATTTTTTACGGGCAAAGCATCGAAATAATCAATCTCATTGTTTTTGCATAATCTTTATTAACATTTAAATAAGCTTTACAAATTTTTTGTAGTCAAAATATATAATAGAATAAAAGTTATAGTGGCCGACAGGAAGACATCAAGTAAAAGAGGTGCTTGACGGTGACCAAGATTGCGGCTGTTCTGCTTATCTGAAATCAAAAAACCAAACGGCATTTTAATCTTCATATTTAAGACTAGCGATTGAACTAGAGTGAATTCTAAATTACAAAAATTGACTTTTTTATACACTTTTGAAAATTACATTATATTTTTTACTCATTTTTTCTTAAGTTTTTCACTCGCACAAACAAAACTATCGAAGCAATCATGATAATCCTAGTTCAATTGCTGGCCTATAACATATTAAAGATGCTGTATAAATTTGAACAAGATCGGTGCAGTAGTTTCTGAAATATCGTGGTCACCGTTTCGAAAAATGGTGTTTCGAGAAAAACGCGTTTGAAAGTATACCTGCTCCGTATACCTGCTCCGTTCCAGGGCCGTAACTTGTGAACCACTTTGAATATCGAAAAATCCTTTGGCACACATTTTCTACACATGTTGTAGATGTGATTTATGAAAAAAAAATCGATTTTTTCGACCCGAGAAACTAGAGGACCGCCTTAAGGAAATTATAGTTATTTTTTAAATTGAAAAATCGGACACCTATAGCCAGACTTACAATTCCTGCCAGGTCGAGAAAAGTAGTTTCGAGAACAAAGCGATTGAAAGTTTTAGTCCATATAAGTTAAGTATATAGTTTTAAGTTGAAGTTTCAGTATGTATAAGTGAAACTTTTAGTATATATAAGTAAAGTGTATATCGTTGCGCTACTTGCTCTCAGTCAATCGTCTGTAAGACGGTCAATTTTCAACATTTGGAAATCTTTTTCACATATTCTTGAATATGTATACTAGGGTGCCACAAATTTGTGCTCTATTTTTTTTCTTTTTCCCACCACCCAATTATCTACTTTACAGAAAAAAAAATTGTCGCGAAAGCTGCGAGCGGTCAAAAAATATTTAGAGATCGCTCAAGCCTCCCAAAAATTCAAATATTCATTAAAGAATCGATTTCTTTTCGTTCACTTCCCACCGATGAATTTTGCACTTTATAATTTTTAAAATCATCACGCGAAGCTCGAGCCAGCCAATGAATATTTAGTGGTCGCCCACGAGCTTCGAAATTTCGAATTATTGCGGATTTTTTTTCTCTACTCATAAATTTAACACTTTGTGAAATTTTCAAAACAATCAATCCTTTTTTTCTTTAGAAATGGATTTTTTAAATTTACCTCACACGTCTAATCCTATAAAACGGGGGACCTACGATTTTGTTTACGGACAAGGGCTTTGAAGAATTATTTTATGACAACAAAGATTATAATTCTTGGGTTAGTAGTGTGAGGTAAATTCGAAAAACTTAAATTTGAGAAATTTTTACAAAGCGTCAAATTTATGAGTGAGAAGAGTAAAAAACGATTGGCGAAAATTGGCAATTTCGAAGCTCTTGAGCGGCTAGAGCTTTCGCGAGGTTAATTTAAAAATTACAAAGCGCGAAATTCATGGGTGACGAAAACATGGGAAAACATGGGTGAACGAAAATAAATAAATCGATTTTTTAATTACACAATTGAATTTTCGGGAGGCTTGAGCGACCTCTAAATATTTTTTGACCACTCGCAGCTTTCGTGAGATTTTTTTTTGCTTTAAAGAAGATAATTTCATGGTGAGAAAAATGAAGAAAAAAAAAGAGCTCTAATTTGTGCCAGCCCAATGTATACTTTGAGAAAATGCCAAAAAAATCGATTTTGTCAACCGATCACTGTGGTGTTCTGAAATTGCTAAAAATGGCTTTGGATACCGATGAAAATGAAGAAATAATAAATGAACATAAAAATCATTGCATTCCAACGATTCAAACTTCGACGTCATCAGGAATTTGGGAATGGCGACTCGATCGGTAAATTTCCGAGTTGTAATACATCGAGGTTCCTCGTTCTTCAAGGGTGTTCCTCGAAGCTTCCCTCTGGAGTCCAAGAACGACGGAGCAAAGTTAGAATCGAGGGATGACCTGCTCTCTCGTCTCGCATCTGTTTGTTCCAAGCAAAGCCGATTAACTTTGTGATCATCAGAGCGAAGCTGCGAGGATCCTTGGGGAATTCTCACTGCTCTCTCTCTCTCTCTCTCTCTCTCTCTCTCTCTCTCTCTCTCTCTGGACTGCAGCATTCTGTTGGCTCATCTCGAGCGAACTTCTGCTCGATATAACTTCTCGATGAGACGTCCGGTCTATGACGGTCCTCGCGTCACCTCCAGCCTCCGAGGAATTATCCTTGCTCTCTCGAGCTGATTTTCCATCAGTTTGACAGCGTTTGCCCAGGAAAAGTGTGTTTCCGTTCCGTTGGACTTTGATCAATTTTGCCATTCAGACACTCGCCTCGGTTTGAACATAATTTCCGGGACGATATTTTTTTTTAAACATCGCAGCAGGTTCGCAGTAGGTTTTCCGCAGTTTCCCCGTGCCCTCGTGCGACGGGGCCATCGGAAGCGCCACGCCGTGGGCAACACTCCGGGGCCTAACCGGAAATAGTGGAACGTGTGGGCTCTAAAAGTGCTCGGGGTGACGAGACGCCGAAAGGGGCTGAAGGTGCGTTGGAAAAAAGTCAATCTGATTGAGAATCGAATAAATTCTATTTCGTTTCGTTTGGGCTCAATTGAACATTCATTGAAAACGAATAGATGGATGTTCTTCACGATGCCCTTTGCACTGCGGGTGGAAAATCGAATTTCCCTTTGACGCGTGGGCGGGAGGGCAGCGCTGTCTTTCAACCGTGTCCTTTCGGGTGGGCTTGTGCGCGTGTCTTCCGCTCTCGCCTCAGGGCGGCCGGAAGTAATATACGTGTTGATGCAACGTGTCGAGAAACGCCCGGAAACTCCCGCCGAGGGCCCAAAGCCCTCTCTCTCTCTCTTTCTCTCTCCCCCTCTCTCCTCTCCCTCTCTCGCCCCATCCGATCAATAATCTATCGAAAAAACATTTATTCCACTTTCCAGAATGGAAATTGCGTGGGACCAACCCCCTCGGACGAGGCTCGATAATAATGCTTTTCATTCACAACCCAGGCCTGCAATTCCATAAAAACTTTGTCCTTTTTTGTTCGCACATTCGACGGGACATTTCAAATTGCCTTAGCTGCAAAATAGGCACGAACGTTGACCGAGACGACGCAACCGGATATAGTGCATTGTTCATGCGCGGATTCTCCCTTCTTCTTTCCAATAACCGATCCATCCACATACGTCATACCGCCGGTCAAACGCATTACGACCGTACGTATTGTTAATTTATTCACGAGGATTCCTCGGTAGACTGGATACCGGAAAACCACGTACGGGAGAATCCGATAGGAGAGTACGCGTGTACGGAAAGGCACACTGCGAGGGCTTATATGACCCGGAAGAAAAATACGACTATGTAATCCAGTTGCACGGTGCATGAGGCTTTGCCATTAGCACGATAACCCATTTACCACTCACACTGCGGGAGGGAACGTGGCGAGCCGGTGGCAAATCTGGAACTTTCTCTCTCTCTCTCTCTCTCTCTCTCTCTCTCTCTCTCTCTCTGTGTCTCTCTTTCTCAGTATATATATATATATATATATATATATATATATATATATATGACTGGATAATCCTGCAACCCTCGATCGATCAGATCATGTCCCACTACATGCTGTAATTTCAGTTTAGTAAAAGTCCCATGGTTGTCGAAATTTTGGGCTTCGTGTTATTTAAAAAAAAAAAAATTGCTTTTGGTTTTTCGCATGCCATTTATAGGAATGATATGAATCGACAATAACTAAGCAACTTTTTTAAGCACCTGGCACGATATGCGTAGCACATTTTTTTACACCGCAGGCTATCAAAGTTGAATGTTCGAATTGGTTTGTATGAAAATTTTGCATAGGATCTTTTTTCATAAAGTTTCCTCAACATTTAAGGTTAAGTTTAAAAAAAAATGGATTTTTTTATTGCATTTTTTTGAAGTATAAGCATCCGGGCCCATACAGAAGTATGGGCCCGGAATAGATGACTCTATGTAAGTTTACAAGAAAAAATATTTTCTTCGTGTAAACTGAAATTGAAACTTTAAACGCGTTTTTCTCAAAATGGCATTTCTGAAGTCGGTGACCAAGATTACTCGAACAATAATGAACCGATCTTCTTGAAATTTTGCAGGCTTATTTAATACATAAAAATGTAGTCTTTAATCGTTCGATTTTTTTTTCGTTAAAATCGAACCATTAACTTTGACTGTCCGCCATTTTGTGAAAAATGAATATTTTTTAAAATCCTTCGATTAAAGACTAGTTTATACTTATATTTGACTAAATCCATCCGCATTTTTTTTTCAGATGACCCACTTCGCCGCAATGTTGGTCACCGCAAACCGTGTATATAAAAACATTATTTCATTGACGGCCATTTGCCACTAAACAATGTAATATTTTTCAACAAAAAAATTACGGAAAGTTCTTCAAGATGTGTTCTTTAAGATAGTATATTGATCGATTAAAAAAGTTTTGTAGTTTTCTTTAAAAAAATTCATGAAAAAGGCCTTTTTTTGCGGTACAAGTGGGGTAACGCCTTAAAAAGAAGACTTTTCCAGATAAAACAAATAAGAGTATTTTAAAAAAACAGGGTCAAAAGAAGTTATCATTTGTGAAAATAGCATGCGAAAAACCTGAAGCAGATGATTCGAAAAAAATAACATAAAGCCCTAAATCTCGAAAACTATGGGATTTTTAGTGAACTAAAATTGCGGGATATAGTAGAACCCGATCTGGCCTATCGACAGTTGCAAGATTATCCTCTAATTACAGGTCATCCTGCATGTACAGGCTGACTCAGAACTGAATGCATTCTCTGAAATGGGGGATTGGGGGTGAAATTCTGAGTCGATTGATATAAGCATGTATGGGTCTCAGATCAACCCCTGAATTATTTTTCCTTTTTAAAGGCGGGCCAATCAGATGCGCCCGCCTTTAAAAATGAATAACAATTCAGGGGTTAATCTGAGACCCGCACATGCTTATATCAATCCACTTAGAATTTCACCCCCAACCCCCCATTTCAGGGAATGCATTCACTTCTGGGACACCCTGTGTACATATAATATATATATATATATATATATATATATATATATATATATATATATATTAAGAATCTATATATTCACACGCAACTATTCGCGGGTTTCGAAGCTACGCATACAAGTTGCCCTTTCCGAGCACTCTCGACTATACTACGGAACACATGTATACCTTCATTACGTACTCACCGTGAAATCTGCGTTCCATCTCTGCACGGCCATTTTGCCACTTTTGTCCTTTCGCGCCAAAGGAACAGTGCGATTTATGAGAGAGTTACGATATATTTTTCTATACGCAGCCCTTGGCCCTTCTCTCCCTTACTTGGGCCTCAAGCTTGCGTCTCTCCACCAGGAGCCAGATATCTCGTAAACTTCCGGAATAATTTCGCGTAGAATTTCATTAGACCGCGTCTTGTTGCTTCTCGTTAAAGTGGGCTGGCTATGGTTTACGACATGCGGGCAAAAGCATCTGACATTTCCGGTCTGCCTAGATTCGTAAGGAATACGCTCATATACATATAAACTATAGTATATAAACTTAAAAAAAAACTTATAATACATATGTAATAAGTTTTTAAAATAATTTTTATAATTTAATAACGATGATTATAAATTTTGATTTATTTATTTATAATCGTGTAAGTTTTTCATAAGTTTCCATACTATACCGTTATACTTAATATTATACTCTTATAAGAAACATTATAATACATATACTTATACACTGTTATTCTTTTTACAAGGCTTATATAATTTCGTAATTATGATTATGAAGTTGTCATTACTTATTTATTTTGGTTTTAGTTATTATTATGTAGTTTATTTTTTCATAAGTTTATATACTATACTTTACGATATATATATATTAGGGTGATTCGTTTCAGGGTAACTTTTTTTTTCTGACCCATCGTGCCCGAAAACCTCTAGTTGGCACCCAAAAACGAAGTTTCGTGAAAGGGGGGTGTTGTCAAAAAATATTTAGAGGTCGCGAATCAAAATTGAAGGTTTCCCATTTGATTAACATTGAAAAAAATGTTTTTCTCATTATTAGTGTTACCATTCCGCGAATTTTGATATCGCAATATTTTCCAAGTGGGTTCTCATAGGAAATATGATACTTTACAATAAAGTTCATTGAGCCATGTCCGTAAATTCAACGGTTTCAGCGGTATCATTATTTCAAGTGAATATTGTACAAAAATATCTATTCAAACGGCTGTAACGCCTAAGCTAATAGATATATCGAAAAAAAATTCAAATGAGAACTATGTAGAGAAAGTAATTTATTACAAAAAAGTCTTATAAGCCGCGCCCGTAAATTCAACTCTTTCTCAGCTATAGGTGGATGAAGTAAAATAAATAGATTTGTTTTTGTTTAAAAAAAATCTATTTATTTTACTTCATCCACCTATAGCTGAGAAAGAGTTGAATTTTCGGGCTCGGCTTATAAGACTTTTTTGTAGAAAATTACCTTCTCTACAAAGTTCTCATCTGAATTTTTTTCGATATATCTAATAGCTTAGGCGTTACAGCCGTTTGAATAGATATTTTGCACAGTATTCACTTGAAATAATGATGCCGCTGAAACGGTTGAATTTACGGCCATGGCTCAATGAACTGTATTGTGGAGTATCATATTTCCTATGAGAACCCACTTGGAAAATATCGCAATATCAAAATTCGCGGAATGGTAACACTAATAGTGAGGAAAACATTTTTTTCAATGTTAATCAAATGGGAAACCTTCAATTTTGATTCGCGACCTCTAAATATTTTTTGACAACACCCCCTTTTCACGAAAGTTCGTTTTTGGGTACCAACTAAAGGTTTTCGGGCACGATGGGTCGAAAAAAAAAAGTTGCCCTGAAACGAATCACCCTAATATATATATATATACACATATATATACATGCATATAAACATATAAGGCAGATATACATTATAAGTTTTTCGTAAGCTGTATAATTTTATAATTATAATTGCAAAGTTGTAATAATTTATTTACAATTGCGTAAGTTTTTTCATAAGTACTTCATAAGTACTTGATAATTTTTTCATAAGTACTTTCATAAGATACAATACTTCACTAAAAATATATACTTTCAAGAAAATTTATAATATACATATACATCATGAGTTTTTCGTAACTTGCATAATTTTATAATTATAATTGGAAGCTTTTTATTATTCGTTTATCATTGTACGTTTTTTATAAACTATATACTATACTACGTATATAAAAATTTACTCCCACACTAAGCCTGACGGTTGAATCGAAGTCCACACCCCGTACGTTTCGACGTGGCCACGTCTGACCGGAGCCGGACTGTTCTACTGTCTCGAGCTATACGTTCGAAACGACCGCGATCATTTCACGCGCGATACTCGCAGTTGTGACGACTCGATGGACCGTCGGCAGAATCATTGCACACTTTACCACGCGCATGTACCCGTGTACACGGCCCTATACATTATGTGCTTAACGTCGGGCAAACACACGCACGTAAGTATGTGGTGCCCGCAGGTTTTCGCCGATATTGGATGTGTAAGAGGGGCAAATTGGAAAAGGGGCAAACACGTGGGTGAACGAAGAGCTGCCGAAAATCAGGGTAACAAGCCCAATCAAGGGAAGGGCTCGTTAGCTTTCTGTCCCTGTAAGTGGAGGGTGTCCTATAGGGCTCTGTGTGCTGAAGGGATGGGTGGGTTATTATGGGAACACTGTGTGCATGTGGGTTGATATGTATGTGTAAATAATATGTACATCTTATACGCATGGATTAGGAATATCCTTAAGATCGTCGATATACTGTTAAGGGGGCTGCTTGGGATCCAAAAAAACAGTTCGATTTTCAATTTTTTATTTTGACGAGAGTATTGGGATGACGAGGTCGGGATTTTACACACAATTAATACATAGTCTTGGCAAGTTTGGGGTTTTTTTCATGGAAAAGTTTGATTTGATTTGATTATCAACTAATATGGTTAACAATTATGTGATTATTATGTAAACATAAAAATGAACTTTTAGTATAATAACAAACCTTCCGTATGTCCGGACACTTCAACATTTTTTTGAAAACTGAAAATGTCAAGCTGTAGAAAGAGAAAACTTTAATAATTTGTTATTAACAAATGGATAACCGTATGAAAAAAATATACGGCCATACGATAGCAAATGTTATGACTTATGCTTTGTCCGAATTCAAGGGAATCGGACTTTTAGATTTTGAGATACGACTTGAACCGTTTCACCAAACATCGTTTTGAGAAAAATGGAAAAAGGGCAAATCGCAGCCAGGCGATTCGCCGTACCGCAGTAGGCGACTCGACACTTTAGAAAAATTGTCATATTCTCGTCACCGAGAGGAAATACTTCGCAGTTCATATAAGAAACTTCGGATTTAAGGGGTTACGTGGGTTTCGATGCCAAAAAAGCATATTTTCTCTATTTAGAAAAAATATAATCCATAAATTATTTTATTCAAAATGTTAAGCACATAAAAGAGCAACATTTCTACAATATTAAAAAATTAATAATTCGTCCAAAAATTCGGGAAATTCAGCCGGTGGGACCTGGTTTCCGGAGACCCTTAAGGGGTTACCCCCACTTGCGATTTTGAAAAAATCGATTTTTTTTATTGCATTTTTTTGAAGTGCAATTTGAAGTGCAGTTTTTTTTTGATGAGCGGAATAGATGACTCTATGTAAGTTTACAAAAAAAATATTTTCTTCGTGTAAACTGAAATTGAAACTTTAAACGCGTTTTTCTCAAAATGGCATTTCTAAAGTCGGTAACCAAGATTACTCGAACACTAATGAACCGATCTTCTTGAAATTTTACAGGCTTATTTAATACATAAAAATGTAGTCTTTAATCGTTCGATTTTTTTTTCGAAAAAAATGACCGTTTTATAGCCAAAAAACGGCCGTTTTTTTTCGTTAAAATCGAACCATTATGACTGTCCGCCATTTTGTGAAAAATGAATATTTTGAAAAATCCTTCGATTAAAGACTAGTTTATACTTATATTTGACTAAATCCATCCGCATTTTTTTTTCAGATGATCCACTTCGCCGCAATGTTGGTCGTGCAAACCGTGTATATAAAAACATTATTTCATTGACGGCCATTTGCCACTAAACAATGTAATATTTTTCAATAAAAAAATTACTGAAAGTTCTTCAAGATGTGTTCTTTAAGATGGTATATTGATCGATTAAAAAAGTTTTGTAGTTTTCTTTAAAAAAATTCATGAAAAAGGCCTTTTTTTGCGCTACAAGTGGGGGTAACGCCTTAAAAAAAGTGTCCTCGTGGTGGTGAGGATAACTCATCATAGCTTTATCTGAAATTGAATAACCATTTTTTTTCTGTTAGTAGATAATTATAGCTTGTGATTGAACGAACGATTTAAAAAAAATTGAAATCTGAATTTTTGGCAGAGTTGTATGCAAAACAGTTCAGTTTTTGGTAAAATTCACACTACGTATAGCCTTGTAAAATTAGTTGTAATCGAGAAAAAATCTTCGTTCAATCACCAGTCAATGCTATTTTGAAGAAGTGTGCGAAATTTCAATTACATCGGTGCTCCGGACTTTTACTCCGATTGACTTAAAATTTAAAGAGAATATTCTAGACACATTGTACTATTGGATAATCAAACAAATTTTAATCGATTTTTTGACATTTTTGAACCCACGTAACCCCTTAAGACTTTTCGAGTTTATACTTACTTTGTACTTAGTCGCTCCGATGCGACGCCCTATAGAACTTTTATTCGCCCGAATGCGTGTACGGATAGGAATCGCGAATTCGCAGTAGGCCACGTCGTGTATGATCAGCCGAACGAACAAACGACAGTTTGTCTTATCGTAACAAAAAGTAATCATGCGGAGTATGTAATAAAAAAACATCCGGAGGATGCGTCATAGTAAATGTCCAATCGATATTATCATATATATATATATATATATATATATATATATATATATATATATATATATATATATAAGGCTCCCTGCCTAAAGTAGATAATGGTCCCTGTATTCAACATTGTGTAGCCCCCAATGTCTCCAAAATATCCATTCTCCATACATATAGGGTTTTTTCTACTCTCCACCGGATAGGACTTTATCTAGATTGTCCCGGTTGATGTCGGGTAACCCACACGCAGGGGATTTCAACGAGCTGACGAGGAAGATAACGAGGCTCTTGCGAGTCCACACACAAGCAGTATCTATACGCATACATGTATTTACGTATGTATATGCAAGTTTGGAGTGCTTTCTTGAATCCGTCATATCAGGCTGCGATATACGTACAGTGTGACTCACAACTATTGGGGGCCCCTTGGTAAGCACACAGGGTGTGTCATTACGAGGCTCTTGAAGTTTGGACCGTTTTAAGGCAACGAGATTTTCTTTATTATTTTTTTTTCTTCTTTTTGTTATCAGAAAAAAATATTTTTTGCAAATTTAGATTATAGATCTCTAAGTAAATTGAAAAGATTTGCCAAAGGAAATGGGAGCAAAAAAATCACAATTTGCGTTGCATTCCAACTCGAACGTCGTTCATGGCGTGCAAAACGATTTCTTTATAGAGGGGGAGAGACCTTTAGGCGAGGAAAAAATGGTTGATTTTTATGATTTTTTTAAAGGAATGATTTCTAAACCATTTTTGACACTAAGGGTATGTTTTATTACTACTTTTGGCTGTTACATGGTTAAAATATATTTTTTTTATTAATAATTAAAATGGCGGAGGTATGGCACGATCTTCTAAACGGGCTGCGGCGGATGTTGTCAGACGGCGTGACACGTAGCGTCGGCGGGATTAATCTGAAAAAAAACCAAAGAAGGCTTTTCATTCGTAATACTCATACGCAGAATATGAACCAAGAAAAAGTGAGAAATGTAGAAAATCGACGAAATGGTACGCTTTGAAATAAAAAGATTTACTTTTCCGAAAAAATGGCTACAGTTTGCAATAAAAAACACTATTTTTTTTTATTTTTGGAAACACTTAGAGTTATGTTGTAGACAATTATATGAATTATACCAAGTATATAAGTCCGACGCTGGGTAGTCAATGACAGGGGAGTTCCTCACGCGCCATTTTTTTTTCAATCATTAACTAATAAACGAAAATTGTCGAATCGTATTATCGATTTGCAAAGTGAGTCTGAGTATTCATTATTTTTTACCGGAAAAAAGAAAAACGAGAAAAAATATTCACTTGTCCGAAGATGGATTTCGAAGTCGCGCTGGACCCAGCTTGTACGTTCCGCGCGTGAGCAACTATGTCATTCTTCACTACTTGGACTTTGAAGGCGAATATTTCGGCCAATTTTACTAGCGCGACATTTTTGTAAAAAGCTTTTTTCTGATAATGGCACAGCCTGTATGCTCGCAAAAGGAACCCTAATAAAGGTTGTCTCAAAATGACCTGACATTTTAAATTGCGCGCCATTTTGTTTGTGGCGAACATAGAGTACTAATCTTTGACAACTGGCATCAGGAAGTATTGAGGTTTAGTCATGGAGAATTACACGATCGAGCGCCGTATAGAAATTGTTATTTGCTGCATTGTTACTGCATAGTTTTTGCAGACCAGATCCAAGCTCGTGCGATTTGACGCTATTGAACTTCTTTCTTTGGGCTTTTCTGAAAGGAAAAGTGTATGCCAATGATGCACAGACCATTCCTGAGCTCAAGGAAGCAATTGGACGCACCATTAATGAAATTAGTCCGCAATTATGCCACAATGTTATTGAAAATTTCGTCAAAAGAGTGAACGTTTGTAAACAGGGACGAGGCGACCATTTATCGGATATTGTGTTTCACACATAACTTCCATGTTTGTACCTTATGTAAAAATAAAAATATACGTACTTTTCAAATAAATATTACGTTTTATTGATAAATTAAAATGTCTGGTCATTTTGAGACACCCGATAGTTGTGAATTAGCCTGTATACAGGGTGTCCCAGAACTGATTGCGTTCCCTGAAATGGGGGGTTGGGGGTGAAATTCTGAGTCGATTGATATAAGCATGTATGGGTCTCAGATCAAGCCCTGAATTATTATTGATTTTTAAATGCGGGCCAATGAGGTGCGCCCGATGAGCCGGCGTAAGTCGGTGAGCGATACCGCCGGCCCACCGGGCGCATCTCATTGGCCCGCATTTAACGGAGACTTTGTCCTTGGAGTGCCATATTTCAGGTGTTTACATTTTATTTTTTTTAAAGGGAACGAGTAAAGCTTTTTGAGTCCGGTTTTTTCTTGCTTTTATTCATGATATACAGAACGTTAAAAAAAAATTTTTTTTTGAAAAAAAAAAACCAAAATGGCGGCCGTTGCAGCTCCGCGAAAACAGGTCCTCAAATCGCGGGAGGTAAACGGCTGACATCACTGCCCCCTCGTTATTGATCTGAAAGACAAATTCAAAGCATATTATCAATCTGTGACCCTTTGGTCATGGAATGACGGATGGGTTTTTCGTTTAGTACAAATTTCGGAAAATGGCGGCAATTAAAAAAAATCGAATTTTCGCGTTTTTTTTCGCATAAAAAGATAAATAATAAATGCAAAAATGTATCTATCGAAAAAACGATCCGTCATTCCGTGAAGACATATTTTCTGAGTATGCTCTCCAAATTTCAGGTCGATATGTTAATTACACCGGTCAGGAGAATGTCAGCCATTTTTAAAAACGTGTTTTCGAGAAAAACGCGTTTAAAGTTTTGTAATGTGTTTACACAAATGTGTTTATAATTACCGCTAATCGGCAATGCCTGGTCCATAGAGGCATCCCTCCTCTTCTTCTAGCTGCTCATGTTGAGCTCAAATTGATTTTTTGAAAATTTCAAGGACAAAGTCTCCCTTAAAAATCAATAATAATTCAGGGCTTGATCTGAGACCCACACACGCTTATATCAATCGACTCAGAAAATCACCCCCAACCCCCCATTTCAGGGAACGCATTCAGTTCTGGGACACCCTATAGATATGAATTAACGGTGGACGAGTGAAATATCCGCGTTTCTGTAACGGGGATCGGGAAGTACGATGGCGACGACGAAGCCGACAATGGCTGACGAGGAGAATGCCCATAACGAATGGACGAAGAAATGTATAACAATAAAGAAAAATCAATATTTACAAGAGACATTAAAGGCGTCCGCGATGCTACCCGAAAGTAGATCGTACGCATGCAATCGATCGTCTCGTTAAAGTCGCGCATCAAGCCTGCTCAAAGTGTGGCGGAGACAGAAGGGCGGCCACGGTTCGTACACACTTTGCTCACGTGTATTGGGTCCGCACACGCGGAATAACGGCAATCGCGAAATTGATGTTCTTGTCTTGTCCCCCTAGCGGAAATGTTTTCTCGGTTGCGGACATCGAATTTATGATTGAAGATTTCAAGTGCAATATTGTTTTTTGTTGCGCGGTTGGTAGCAGTAGCGCGAGGGCAGCGCCATCTATATCTTCATCTATATGTATCTATAGATATAAACAAATAAATTTTAGGGGGGTGACACCTCTGGGCGAGAAAAACATTGCTGTTTCTGATGATTTTTTAACCCTTCTTTAAAACACCGGGTCATTTTGACCCGGACGAATTTGAAATAAAATGCTCACGTACCCAAAATTGAAAGTTTTCAATAATTTTTGACAACAATCCAATTTGATATTTTTCGAATTTCAATTATGCAGACATATTAAGAAATGTTTAAAGTGCATACCGGATTTTTTTTCAAAAAAACCGATCGATGGGTTGTTAAGGGCAGGATGAAGTACTATCCGGGTTAAATTGACCCAGTGTGTCAAAGCCGTGGCCAAATATAAGTGTTTCAAGGAAGGGTTAAAGGATAGATTTCTTCACCATTTTTGAGACTTGGGTTACGTTTTGTTACTACTTTTGGCTGTTACATGGTATTTTTTATTTTTTATTAATCTTAAGGCGTTACCCCCACTTGTAGCGCAAAAAAGGCCTTTTTCATGATTTTTTTTTAAAAGAAAACTACAAAACTTTTTTAATCGATCAATATACCATCTTAAAGAACACATCTTGAAGAACTTTCAGTAATTTTTTTATTGAAAAATATTACATTGTTTAGTGGCAAACGGCCGTCAATGAAATAATGTTTTTATATACACGGTTTGCGGTGACCAACATTGCGGCGAAGTGGATCATCTGAAAAAAAAATGCGGATGGATTTAGTCAAATATAAGTATAAACTAGTCTTTAATCGAAGGATTTTAAAAAATATTCATTTTTCACAAAATGGCGGACAGTCAAAGTTAATGGTTCGATTTTAACGAAAAAAAACGGCCGTTTTTTGGCTATAAAACGGCCATTTTTTTTTCGAAAAAAAAAATCGAACGATTAAAGACTACATTTTTATGTATTAAATAAGCCTGCAAAATTTCAAGAAGATCGGTTCATTAGTGTTCGAGTAATCTTGGTCACCGACTTCAGAAATGCCATTTTGAGAAAAACGCGTTTAAAGTTTCAATTTCAGTTTACACGAAGAAAATATTTTTTTTTGTAAACTTACATAGTGTCATCTATTCCGGGCATAAAAAAAACCGCACTTCAAATTGCACTTCAAAAAAATGCAATAAAAAAAATCGATTTTTCCAAAATCGCAAGTGGGGGTAACCCCTTAAAAATGGCGGAGGAATGGCACGGCCTTCTAAACGGGCTGCGGCGGACGTGGGCAGACGGCGTGACGCGTAGCGTCAGCGAGATTAATCTGAAAAAAAAACCAACGAAGATTTTTCTTTTATGAACACTCATACGCAGAATATGAACCAAGAAAAGGTGAGAAGTGTTGAAAATGGATGAAACGCTTTGAAACAAGAAGATTGAATTTTCCAAAAATGGCTAATTTTTGCAATCAATAACTAATCCCGTCAAAGTGTTATGTCCGTATGTAAAAGAAATCGAGGTATTGATAAAACATTTAGTGCAAGGAGAAGTAAATTCCAGTATATAAAATGTTTTGAAAACGAAAGCTCATGTACATGATGTGTGAGAAAAAATGTAAAGGGGAATAATATGTGAGGGGGTACTATGTGTAACGACCCTTGAAGGGTGTACCATGGGAAAAAACTACCAACAACCAATATAATGAATGTTTAACAATAAATCATGAATATATAATGATAAATAATAGATATGTATAATAATAAATAATAAATAATAAATAATTTAATATAATAAGTTTGTGTGAAATGCTTTGCCTGCATTTTTTAAATTTTCACTAAACTTTACAGATCGTTTATATTAACCAAAACAAGTAGAAAAATAAAATTTCAAAGAGAATTTGTCTGTCCGTGAGTTTACATTTGCGCGTTTATAACTCGAGAACTACTGAATCGATTTCGATGAATCTTTCACGGAAACGCAGCCTAGAGTTCGAAACTTGGATTCGGCCTTTGCGCATTACGCTACGTGGTTAATTATAATTACAATAAACAGGCGTACAAACAATCAAACATAACCTTCATATTAAAAAAGGCTATAACGAACAAATAAAAACAAATAAACAAATGAAGAAATAAACTAATAAAGAAACAAAAATTTACGAGTAATGAGGGGTTGCGTGTAATTGTCGTGTTTTATAAATTGTTTCGCAGATCAATAATTACTACAGAAAAATTTGAAAGAAAAAACCACATCAGAGGAAGAAACAAAAATGTGCGGATAATGAGGTACGCTCAATAATGGAAGGGAGCTAGAGGGTGGAAGAGATTAAGAGAGAAAAAAGGATATACCGAACAAATAAAAATAAAGAAATAAATACACAAATAAAGAAACAAACTAATAAAGAAGTAATCATTTTCGAATAATAAGGAGTTGCGTGTAATCGTCGAGTTTTTATAAATTATTACCTAAATCGATAATTACTACAAAAAAAAAATAGAAAGAAAAAAATACATTAAAGAAATAAACAAAAATTTGCGGATAATGAGGCATGCTCCATAATGGAAGAGAGCGAGAGGGTGGAAGAGATTTTGGCGAGTAAAAATTCCATACAGACGCTTCGTCGTACCTCATGTAAAAAATCTCACAAGCGCTCCGAAAAAATAAAATAAAAAAAGTATACTTAAGGGGGTAGATTTTTCATAAATGTGAAAAAATATGTAGCAATATTTACGCAATTGTATTATAGTTATTCGCAATGTCCTTTCCGCGCCCTTTCCCGACTCGACGACGATATTCCTTCAGCACGGTCGGTATCTGCGCGACAATAAGGATAAGGTTCCGAAACCCCCCCTTCGATCGAACAAAAATTTTCCTCACACCTTTCTTTTAATATTTTAAGACAACCCCAACAGGCATTTTTGGCGACTCGCAATAGTTTTCGAGATATTCAATTTTGAAGTATTTTTTAAGGGTAAGATTCCGACCCCCCCCCCCTTATCGAGCTGAAATTTGGCCCAAATCTTCTTTTTAATATTTTAAGACAACCCCTAAAGGGATTTTTGGAGACTTGCAATAATTTTCGAGATATTGAATTTCTTAGTTTTTTTTTCCCCACGCGGCCCGACTATATCTATATCTGCTACGTCTCCGTTCATACCTATGTATGTTATCGCGCTTCATTTAACCCAAACAAACAAACCCAAAAACTATTGCGCGGCCCCAAAATCCTTGTAGCGATTGTCTTCAAACATTAAGGGGTCACCCCCACTTGCGATTTAAAAAAAATCGATTTTTTTCAATTGCATTTTTTTGAAACATAAGTATCCGGGCCCATACTTCTGTGTATGGGCCCGGAACAGATGAGTCTGTGTAAGTTTACAAAAAAAAAATTTTCTTCGTGTAAACTGAAATTGAAACTTTAAACGCGTTTTTCTCAAAATGGCATTTCTGAAGTCGGTGACCAAGATTACTCGAACACTAATGAACCGATCTTCTGGAAATTTTGCAGGCTTATTTAATACATAAAAATGTAGTCTTTAATCGTTCGATTTTTTTTTTCGAAAAAAAATGGCCGTTTTATAGCCAAAAAACGGCCGTTTTTTTTCGTTAAAATCAAACCATTAACTTTGACTGTCCGCCATTTTGTGAAAAATGAATATTTTTTAAAATCCTTCGATTAAAGACTAGTTTATACTTATATTTGACTAAATCCATCCGCATTTTTTTTTTCAGATGATCCACTTCGCCGCAATGTTGGTCACCGCAAACCGTGTATATAAAAACATTATTTCATTGACGGCCATTGGCCACTAAACAATGTAATATTTTTCAATAAAAAAATTACTGAAAGTTCTTCAAGATGTGTTCTTTAAGATGGTATATTGATCAATTAAAAAAGTTTTGTAGTTTTCATTAAAAAAATTCATGAAAAAGGCCTTTTTTTTGCGCTACAAGTGGGGGTAACGCCTTAAGTAAAAGGAAGGTTTGTGCAAAATTTCAGCTCGATCGGAGGGGGGTGGGCGGTTTGGAGCCTTACCCGACAATAATAATAATATGAATGGCAATTCGCGATGGAATCTCCGCGACGAAATTTCGTCCAAGCTCTCACCTTGAAACCCAGTGGGAACTTTTCGCTTTCCCTTTTCGCTTCACCCGAACGTACCGCGTCACATAATAAATCCGCGACGAGCATAACTGATGACTCTGATACTCGTCTCTGTCTCTCTCTCTCGGCCGCGAAATTCACGAAGGGAAAAAAAAACTCCATCAACGTGTTTTCGTGCACCGCGCGACCCTTCGGCCCTGGATCGACCGGGATATATCGGCACATATTTACACCCTTATAAAACATCAGCTCGATGCTCTACTTACGAAGTAAGTTATGTGCTATCGGAAACTTACTTCGCTGCCTCCCATTCGTTCCGGCAATTCATCATCGTACATTAATCGCGTGTTCGATTCGCATACGTACAGGGTGGCCTCAAAAGTGACGTCCGAAGGGAAAATCTAGATGCCTCGAATCAATACCTGCTCGAAACACCCTCATCTATGTTCCATTTTTTCACCTCTTGAGAAGAAAGAATTTTTTATTTTTTCACTCGATTTCTTCTGTAGTGTAGATTATTTTTTTCTCTTGTATATAGAGCGTTTCCTCTTCGGAATTTTTTTTTTTTAATTAATTGACAGTCATTTGGACCGGTATCAGTATTTTTTAACGATGTTGAAGTTTGCATCGTGGAAATACAGCGAAAGTTTTTTTTTGTCTTTTATTTCTTCATTTTCATTATTATCCAACATTTGATACTGCAAATTTGGACTGCATATTTCTGATGAAAATCTTAAAAAAAGTTTCAGCGTTCTTCGTAGCCCGAATTTGCGAAAAAAGTTTGGGTTACGAAGCTTTCGTTGTGTTCCAAGGATGCAAACTTCAATATCGTTTTTTTTTTTATTTTCCGAACTTTAACGACTGATCCTCTCAAAGCTGTTTTATAAACTTTTGATCAATATTTATGGCATCAACGTTAGGGTTCGGTTGGCCATTTATTTTTTGCTCAACAGTGCACTTTATAGCGATAACACGAGTTAAAAAAATTCGGGGAAAGTACATATAGTACAGTCGTGCTGTCGTTGAAAAACCCCGAAATCGGAAAAAATTAAAAGGCCAGTTTTTTGACAGGTGAGTATGTAGGTGCCGCGGGTGCTAAATTCAAGTTTGCCCAAAAATCGAGGTGCAGAGTTCTTTTTTAGGGGATGACGGGGGATGGGGGTGGATTGATGCCAAACTACAACCCCTACGAGGTCGGCGCCGTGAGACGAAATGTTCAGAAAAATCCGAGGTTTAGTTTTG
The DNA here is from genome assembly GCA_944452715.1 of Ophion slaviceki. Lineage (NCBI taxonomy): Eukaryota > Metazoa > Arthropoda > Insecta > Hymenoptera > Ichneumonidae > Ophion > Ophion slaviceki. The sequence goes on from OX101791.1 coordinate 35,485,058, forward strand.
TCCACAGCGCCGAAGTCGTGGTAGTTCATGTTGGGGGTGAAAAAGTAGGGTGAAATTTAGAAAAATCAGTTTTAATTCAAAAACTTCTTGGGATACGTTCGTACAATTTTTGTTCAAATGGGAACGTTGTAGCCCTTGAAAAGACGCATTGATCGATTATTCGATCATTATTCTCCAATAATGTCTTCGCCCCCCAAAAATTGGTGAAATACTAAAAAAAATTGTTTATTGAATAACTGAAAAACGATCAATTTTTCGGGTATGGTTTATATGTACGAAATGTAGCGAATAATTTTCTTTATATTTTCGTTTCTATGGACCACCCTTAAATTTCGCTTTTGCCAACCCCTTTCGGGGGTTGAAAATAAAAAATGAAATTCTGAGAAAACTATTGACCGCACGAATTCGCCGCCGTGGAACAATTTGTAGCTTGAACCGTCAGCTACATTTTTGTCCACAGCGCCAAACTCGTATCTCTTCATTTTCGGTCAATAGTTTTCCCAGAATTTCATTTTGAATTTTCAACCCCCGAGAGGGGTTGGAAAAAGCAAAATTCAAGGGTGGTCCATAGAACCGAAAATATAGAGAAAATTATTCTCTACATTTCGTACATTTGAACCATCCCCGAAAAATCCATTGTTTTTGAGTTATTCAACAAACAAGTTTTTTAGTTTCGACAATTTTTTTGGGGGTGAAGATATTATCGGTGAGGGATGATCAAATACTCGATCGACGCGTCTTTTAAAGGGCTACAACGTTTCGATTTGAACGAAAATTGTATGAATTTTTCCTAAAGAGTTATCGAATCAAAACTGATTTTTCAAAATGTCACCCCCCTTTTTCACCCCCAAAATGAACTTCCACGACTTCGGCGCTGTGGACAAAACTAAACCTCGGATTTTTCTGAACATTTTGTCTCGAGGCGCCGACCTGGTAGGGGTTGTACTTTGGCATTAATCCACCCCCATCCTCCTTCATCCCCTAAAAAAAACCTACACCCCGATTTTTAGGAAAACTTGGATTTAGCACCCGCGGGACCTACAAAATCACCTGTCAAAAAACTAGCCTTCTTCTAATTTTTTCCGATTCCAATATACAGCACGACTGTACTGATACACAAACGAGAAAAAAAACGGATTTTTTGTGGACCAGTAAAAAAGTTTGGAGAACATAGATGGGGATGATTCGGGTAGGTATTGATACAAGGCATCCAGATTTTCATTTTGGACGTCACTTTTTGAGCCATCCTATTTATATACGTATATGAGAAAAGTTCGAAAAAGTTCGACACCGATATTTACCCAACTGGGGAATATCAGGTCTTTATTTTATTCCCTCAGGTTACTTCGCAATGCGGACGTTTCGTACAGTCCATTGACCAATCGAATTCTCTCGTAAAGTCAGTGGCGATTACTTTTTTCCGTGGCGATAAAGAGACGATCGTACAATATCGGAGTTAAGTTTCCTCGCGTTCGATCTGAGCAATCTCATTCTTCCAAAGTTCTTATTCGGTTCTTTCAGGGCCGATACCGTTTCCGTTTTCGTCTTTATTTCGAGCTACTAAATATTGTTTATATTCCGATTTCATCCTAATGGTCAGACTGCTGAATCTTCGGACGACAAAATTTGCATCTCTCGGATGCAACAAAAATTCCTCATAATGCCGTATTTTTACGATGATCGAAAATCATATTTCGTAGATTTAGCTTGTAGATCGCTAATTAAGGATCCTAAAAAATGGCGTGATTTTGACGGCTTAAATCGGCCGGAGGAAATTTATGAAATCAGAAGCAGAAGATTTTCGTTGCATTCCAACGATGCAAACTTCATCGTCATTCTCGTGTTGAATCTAATCTTATTCTTCCAAAGTGCCGATTCGATTCCTTCGAGGGCCGATTTTCGTTTTCTTTTTCGTCTTTATTTCGAGCTGCCGAGAAAAATGCCAATATTCCGATTTCATCCTGATGGTCGGACTGCTCAATCTTCGAACGACAAAAATAGAGTCTCGTTGATTTTACTGTTGGCCCCGATCCCGTTCTTTTCCCACCGATTCTAAGCTGCAAAATTCACTGGGCCCGAGATCGCGACGAGCGGGCTTTGAAAAAATGTTTGGAAATTTCGGTCCTGAGCGTACAATATATACACGCGACATACCCAATAATGTGAATATTCAACTGCCAGATCGAAACGAGGCTCGGAATACGAGGGCTAAAAAAGGGCCGTATCTCGATATGATGAAATTCCGATTTTTTTCACAATACAGGCATGATCAAATCCCGATAATCCGAATATCGCACTATCGCAGAGTGAGTGCGATTAGAGTTGAAAAAGAAAATAAATCCGATCAAATTCTCCAGAATGTACACATCCAAATGGGTTTCGAACGGAATGTTGTTCATAGTGGGGCGTGCATAATCATGCACATTTCCTCCGCTGTGCACATAGACGAAAGCCATTCCATTTCGATGTTCACCACGCCCGAGGATCAAAATACGATTTAACGTTGATGTTGGATTGTGATTTTGCCAATACTCCGTTTTCCTCGGTTGTTTACCTCCCCCCCCCCCCCGTGTCACGCTTCACCGTGATTATCGCTGAGATTTCCTCACCATAGGAAAGCGACCCGGTAAAATTCGCTGTCGGCGCCGTGTCAATGCCCCGGCAGCGGAGGAGACGCATTTAAATGCGACTGCGGGGGTGGTAGATGTACATGCGGTGTTGGAAGTGAAGTTTGCCTTGTGAGAAATCGATTCTGACGTCGGTCAGAGTCAGCCGGGTAGGCAGTTGTGGTTGCGCTCCTACTTTATATATATATATATATATATATATATATATATATATATATATATATATATATATATATATATATATATATATATATATATATATTATTACCAAATTAATATTCTAGTAGACAAAAAAAGATCCTTTTTTTCAAAAAAGGACAACTCTTTTTCGGCCCTTAAGTTCAATTATTTTTCCAAACGAATCGTTGATTTTCAGGACAAGACGGTTCTACAACTGATCTTCATGTAAATGTGCCTACACTAATCTGAAGGTGATTTTAAAGACATTGGGGTTGCAAAATTTTAAGTACGAGGATAATTGGCTACTACGAGGACTGTCCTCGAAATCACTATTATATATATATATATATATATATATATATATATAGTGATTTTGAAGACATTCGATTTCGAGGACAGTCCTCGTAGTAGCCAATTATCCTCGTACTTAAAATTTTGCAACCCCAATGTCTTTAAAATCACCTTCAGATTAGTCTAGGTATATTTAAATCAAGATCAGTTGTAGAACCGTCTTGTCCTGAAAATCAACGATTCGTTTGGAAAAATAATTGAACTTAAGGGCCGAAAAAGAGTTGTCCTTTTTTGAAAAAAAGAATCTTTTTTTGTCTACTAGAATATTTATTTGGGATTTGGAAAACAAGTATGTGGTTAAGCATACATTGAACTTATTTCGTGTAAATTTTGTTTTAAAAAATTAAAAATTATCATCGTTATTAAGGTTTAATGGAGCATCTGTATTAAAAATGTGGTCGAACGGCTGAAACGACAAATTGACGATGGTTGGCTAGAAACATGAAAACAAATACGTTTTACAATCTATATAAATGTAGTTCGCGGTCTACGTAGCCGTTTTTCGGGATCATTTTTTTCGCTAAATGGGGGTGTTCAAGAAAGTGTAATTTTGGCGAAATTTTTACTTCCATATTCGGGGGCTTAAAAAATAGTAGATAAAAAACAGCTGCGTACGACGATAGCTAGGGCAATTACGGACATTTTTGTTTTGTTTTTTTTTTTAATTTAAAATTGGACAATTATAGCCAGAGTTATGATTCCGGCCGCGTCGACAAAAGTGTTTTCGAGAAATTCGCGATTGAAAGTTTTAGTATATGTAAATCGTTGCTCCACCTGCTTTCACTGAATCGTCTGTTACTTGGTCAATTTTCAATATTTTAACGAGAAATGTTTTTCACATCTTCTTGAATATGTATATTTTGGGAAAATGCTAAAAAACATCGTTTGTCTTGACCCGTGACCTTGGCGTCACGGGTCAAGACCCCGTTTTAAGGTTTTCAATATTTTTGTCTTAAGGTTTTCAATATTTTTTTCTGAAGAAAGCATGGGGATGCGAAGCTCGGGGTTTTTCCACACAATTGAGGCGTCTTCTCACTTTAGACGCTAAGAAAAGCTCATTTTCATGATTTTTTAAAAGAGGTATATATTATAGATATTGATATAAAAGTTGTTACACTAAATAAATACACTTTCGAAAAACATTAAAAAATTATTTATTCAAGTCACTATTTATAGACGAAAATGGTAGTTAAAAAATGTCCTAAAAAATGGTTGGACTGCGCTGTTGATGAAATCTCGGAGATGGATCATCTGAAACAAAAGCATCATACGATTTTCGATTCAGTATGTTAATGGCTATGGCGCATATCATACAATTTTCGATATATGCAAAAATAACAAAATGGCCAACATTTTTCGAAAAAAACAAGAAAAACGTGTTGTTTTCACCGTTTTTGGCGAAAACATTGTAAATATCAAAATTTACAAAAATCCTTAATATGCGCTATAGCTATAGTTGTAAAGAATATGTGGTTAAAATTTCATAACGATCGGTTCAGTAGTTTTGAAGATTTCATCAACAAGCCGTCGAAAAACGTTGCTTCGAGAAAAACGCGTTTAAAGTTTTTAACGAGCAGATGACCGTGCTCAGGTAGTAAAAGTAAAGGTCACACAAAAATACAGTTAGACTCCTCCGATCTTCATAAAATTTTAGTATGATCCTTTTGGATATGTATACTTTCGAAAAATGTAATGTAAAAAAAAGATTTTTTCAAAATTTTAAAGTAAGAAGCCGCCTTGATACATGGTCTTGCCAAAATTGAGTTTTTTTTAAATTGAAAAATATTGATAAGCAATGAAGTAATTATTACTTAAAGGAAGTGCCGCCGCGGCCGCATAGCCAATTAGTGTAGGTGGTGCTGGCAACTGCGCTCATCTAAAATGAAAAACAAAAAGAATGTAGTTTTAGTATGATAATCAAACTTTCTTATGACCGGATACTTTTTTTAAATTTACCAGATTACGAAAATGGCAAGCTGTAGAAAAAAAGTTCGATTTTCGATAAAAAAAAACAACTTTGATAATTTTTTATTGACAATCGGATGAAATAAAAAAATCATTCGGTTATACGATAGAAAATGTTATAAACCATGCTCCGTCCGAATTGCGGTTTTTTCTAATTTTTTTTCCCCGAAAACAGTTTCAAGAAAAACACAAAAGGAAAAAGAGTAAATCGCAGCTGATTGATTTGCTGTAAGACAGTGGACGATCTGCCCCTTCGCAAAAATCGTCCTAACTCGATCAGTTTTTGGATTTTTCATGAAAAATGTCCTGCTAATTGAAGTTAAGACCCTAGGCTACAAAACTCTGCAATCAAAAATCAAATTGAAAAATCAGAGCTCACGCAGACCCCTTAAAGGGTTACAGTCAGGAGGCCTAAAAAGATCGATTCTCCGAGAATTTTTCCTGAGAAGACCTTAAAATCTATTAACGTAAAAATTTGTACACATATTATGGTAACTTTCAACTGTATTTTAACATTTTTTATTTGTAATAATAATCATTTTGAAAGCTGATCTCCGAGAGCGCCTCTAGAAAAGGCGTCTTGCGGTGAGCACGATATCTGTGGACGGGATCATCTAAAATGAAAGAACCAAAAATATTTCGTTAATATAATGGATTATCTTGTAATTGATCGAAGGAATAAACAAAATCATAATTTTCGACAAAATGGCGGGTTTTCAACAAAAAAATCGATTTTTGACAAAAATTTAGGCCTTAAATTGTTTATAAAATGGAAAATATTTATCGGTGAGAAAAAACCTTCGAATAATTACTAAAAAATATACTTGAAAAGATTGTGTTAAAATTTGAGACTGATCGGTTCAGCCGTTTCCGAGAAATCTTGCCGACTTTAAAAACACAGTTTTGAGACAAACGCGTTTAAAGTTTCAAAAGCACTTTCGAACGCTCTGACACGTCATTACAAATGTGTGTGTAACTCCGAGAATATCCGCCGGATTGACAAGACATTTTCTGTGTGTGTACTTAAATATATGTACATTACGAAAAAATAAAACAAAAAAATCGATTTTTCGAAAATTTTAACTCTATATTTACCCCCTTAAGAGCCGTCTTAAAATATTCTTTCCCCATATGTCACGCAAGAGGGTGTTCTCTCCACCGTGTTTGCATCGTGTTATACGCGGCCTCCATTTGCCCTCCCGGTACTTAATTCCACACTCGCGAGTCAATGAGAACGAGACGACCGAGCGCAGTGGATCCAGTTCGTGAGAACGGAAACGTACGAGGTGAGAATAAAAAAATCGTAGACGTGTCGAGGTGTCAAGTGAAAAGGTAGAGGGTGGGCAAGGCTTGTGGCGTTTGCACGATGCTTCACCCATGCGTGTGTGTAATTTATAAAATGTCATGCACGAACGTACAGAGCCTTCTTCGTACGTTGCAATTTAGCTTTGTCGGTGTGTCAAACGTGGTCGGCCTCTTTTTCACGCAAACCAATCATTGCGGGCAACGTGATGTCTAATTTTAATGCCCTTTTAGCAAGCCTCAATTACTCTTCTCTCCTCTTTTTCTACCTTCTTCTCCAACTCTTTCATCAGATTTTCTCTCAACACTTCAGATCAGAGAGGAAAATGTAATAATGATTTATTGGTTTCTTTTCGTAACGATGACACAATTATTTTTCGGTTTCTCTTTGTAAGTGGTTACAAAAACTCTTTGCAATCACTTGCCAGCTGTCATCGATCAGAAATTGACCTGCAAAAAAACGCAGTCGGATCCAAAAAGTCCGAAACTGTACTTCAAAAGAATTGACATCGGATCGAATGACATCAAATTACTTTTTTATTTTTGATTGAGCGACTGTAGGAAATATACTGCAAACAGAAGACGTCAAGCATGAATATATGTCACAGGGAATTGCATCTTGATCTTCAGACCTACATCCAAAGTCTTAGGAAAAATCCATTCGCGTTTCGTTTCGTCTCTGATGAAAGAAATACGGGAGTGATGAAAAGCTGGGTACACAGATCTAGTGTAATATCGTATCATTTCTAAAGAGGCACTCAAAGACATCGATCTCGTAAATAAAGATATTTATATGTATATATGCATGCATGCATATATATATATATATATATATATATATATATATATATATATATATATATATATATATATCTTTTCGTAACGATGACACAATTATTTTTTGGTTTCTCTTTGTAAGTGGTTACAAAAACTCTTTGCAATCACTTGCCAGCTGTCATCGATCAGAAATTGACCTGCAAAAAAACGCAGTGGGATCCAAAAAGTCCGAAACTGTACTTCAAAAGAATTGACATCGGATCGAATGACATCAAATGACTTTTTTATTTTTGATTGAGCGACTGTAGGAAATATACTGCAAACAGAAGACGTCAAGCATGAATACATGTCACAGGGAATTGCATCTTGATCTTCAGACCTACATCCAAAGTTTTAGAAAAAATCCATTCGCGTTTCGTTTCGTCTCTGATGAAAGAAATACGGGAGTGATGAAAAGCTGAGTACACAGGTCTAGTGTAATATCGTATCATTTCTAAAGAGGCACTCAAAGACATCGATCTCGTAAATAAAGATATATATATGTATATATGCATGCATGTACACACACACACACACACACACACACACACACACACACACACACACACACACACACACACACACACACACACACACACACACACACACACACACACACACACACACACACACACACACACACACACACACACACACACACACACACACACACACACACACACACATATATATATATATATATATGGAAGTCGAGAGAAAACGAGAACGTACATCAATGTCTAAAAAAACATAGCGATCGAATATGGATCGTTCTAGAGAGTAGAGAGAGAATGAAAGATATTGTCCGCGAGTGTCTGGGATCTAAAGCCCCGACGTATTACATTACCCTCAGATGTATACAAGGTGATTCACAATGACCAGGAATCCCTTTGTGAATATATAGGGTGTCGTTGCGAGCGGAAAGCTTTATCAAAATTGTTGTGCAACAAAAATTGGCCGATATATTCGCGTTCAAAGTCCAAGTAGTATAGCATGGCACAGTAGTTGCTCACGAGCGGAACCTGCAAGCAGGATCGAGCGCGGCTTCACATGTACCTTCTGACAAGTGCATTTTTTTCTGACTTTTCTTTTTTTCCGATAAAAAATAATTAACATGGAGACTCGCATTGCAAATCGATAATACGATTTTATAATTTTCGTTTATTATTCAATGTTTGAAGAAAATGAAAGTCTCGCCTGAGCAACTACCCTGCCATTGTTCACTGAGCGTCGAACTTTGAACGCGAATATCTCGAATTTTCGTCGCACGACATTGAAAAAAAGGGTTTTGCTCGCAATTAACGATGTTGAAGTTTATTTGATCCAATTTATTTTGACACACGTTCGCTACGAACATTCTTTGACAATTTTTTTATTTCGTTATTTAGGGATATATAATCTAAATTTGCAAAAAAGATTTTTTAAGGCGTTACCCCCACTTGTAGCGCAAAAAGGCCTTTTTCATGAATTTTTTTAAAGAAAACTACAAAACTTTTTTAATCGATCAATATACCATCTTAAAGAACACATCTTGAAGAACTTTCAATAATTTGTTTATTGAAAAATATTACATTGTTTAGTGGCAAATGGCCGTCAATGAAATAATGTTTTTATGTACACGGTTTGCGGTGACCAACATTGCGGCGAAGTGGATCATCTGGAAAAAAAATGCGGATGGATTTAGTCAAATATAAGTATAAACTAGTCTTTAATCGAAGGATTTTAAAAAATATTCATTTTCCACAAAATGGCGGACAGTCAAAGTTAATGGTTCGATTTTAACGAAAAAAATGGCCGTTTTTTGGCTATAAAACGGACATTTTTTTTTCGAAAAAAAAAATCGGACGATTAAAGACTACATTTTTATGTATTAAATAAGCCTGCAAAATTTCAAGAAGATCGGTTCATTAGTGTTCGAGTAATCTTGGTCACCGACTTCAGAAATGCCATTTTGAGAAAAACGCGTTTAAAGTTTCAATTTCACAACGGATTCTTCTCTTTCAACGCTCATATCTCAGTCAATTTGGTTCGGATCGACTTGAAATTTTCAAGACATATTCTCAGATACTTATACTTCAAAAAAATGCAATAAAAAAATCGATTTTTTCAAAATCGCAAGTGGGGGTAACCCCTTAAGTCATGAAAAAGAGAAAATAAAGATAAAAGAAAGAATTCTCGTTGCTATCCGACGATCCTAACTTCAAGAGCATCGCAATGAGACCCTTTGGGCTTACCAAGGGACCTAGCCTAGTTGAGCATCACCCTGTATATATATCAAGGATCAAGGATAAATATACATTAAGGACCGCCTATACATATGTGTTTGTGTGTGTATATCTATATGACATATATATATATATATATATATATATATATATATATATATATATGCGTGCGGAACGTAAATACCATATCGTCTTTCCACCCGAGATACGTTCAGGACAAGATCAAGATGCCCGTTCCCTTGATGAATATTCAATGACGCGTTGTCGGCTTGTCGTCGCCATCGATGATGCAATGACAGAATCGATGACAATGCCCGAGCTCACGTATATCCGGTCGATAGAACTACCCTGACAAGCGCAACTCCCTAGAAAATTACATTCGCCCTCGTCGCAACTCGAGACACAAAAATCCCACCGGAAAATCCCATATGCATTATGCGAAGTACCGAAGAGTATCGTCTTATCGGGATCGCTCGCTTGCAACATAAGAGTCAAAAGGAAAGTGCTGCTTCAATCTCCGTGAGATTTAATCTCTTATTCTTCTGCTGATTTGCCTCTTCCGCGAGGGATTTCGTATTTTTGGTCTTCATTTTGATGTACCGAAAAATTGCCGTATTCTGATTTTGTCGAGATGGCGGGCTGGTGTTTTTCCTCAGCTACGAAGCTGTTCTTTTTCGGTTATTTATTTTCAAGCTTTTGAGATTGGCGTTTTTTCGAGTATCTGACTTCTCCTTTTTTTCAATTTGTTCAGGTATCCTTGGTTCCTTTTTTTCAAATTTTTGAGATTTCCTAGGTTCTTTTATTTTCCAGTTTTTGAGATCTTCTTTGCTTTGTTCCAAGTTTTTGAGCTCTCGCACATATCGAGTCGCAATCGTTGGGTTTATTTTTTTGTAATTATATGGGGGTTTTAGTGCCTCTGGAGTGCCGGGGCGAAATTGTATACTGACGGTACGAGTGTACACGTTGAAGAGGCGTTCGAGCACCCAATCTCGATGCTAACGCGAGAGCACTTTATCGTTTGTTTTCGCCAGAGAGAACGGGAAATGGAGACAGAGAGGGGAGAGAGGGAGGAAGAGAGAGAGAGAGAGAGAGAGAGAGAGAGAGAGAGAGAGAGAGAGAGAGAGAGAGAGAGAGAGAGAGAGAGAGAGAGAGAGAGAGAGAGAGACAGAGTTATATCGACGGGAACTAGGAACTCCAGTTTTCCGGAGTTCACAATCTTTGTTCGTTCACTTCCACAAGGCTTACGTGCCTCCCAGGCATTTTCACGAAACTCTTCCAAATGGCCAATCTTTTTTTTACATCGACAGCATGAACCCTCCTCTCTCTCGCTATCCAGGCGATTAGGTCAAGTAGAGAAAAATAGAGGGAGAGAGAAAAACAGAGGGAGAGAGAGAGGGAAAGTAGAGATATCCTTGAAAAAAATAAAGGATGTCCTACGTCAGGAAATCATCTCTTTTGATTCCGCCTACAAAACTCTCACTCAAGGTCCATGTGTCTTGATTTCTGCCACTTCCTCAAAGTCATTCCCAATCCGTCAGTCTTGCACTTTTCAGTGCATTGGCAAGCGGCTATGGGTGACACCCGGGGCTCTGTGAGGAACTGGAGAAGAGCAGCGAGTGGGGGAAAAAACAAAAGGGATGAGATTGTGAAAACCCTCGAGGCTTTTCACGAAATAATAAAGAAAAAAAATCACGAAAATTGTTTAAAAAAAATATTATTATTAATTCAGTCACTGCGGTTTCTGTAGCAGTGACACAGATCCCGGTGGGACGTTCGACACACGCGCAAAAGTGTACTTAACGGTAGGGTGCACGCGGACGATGAAATTGCGGTAATTGCGGTACTCGCACCCGCTGCGCCAACCCGAACGATTTTTCTGTATCCATGTTCCGGAAGTTTATTTAGTCTACACCGCCACTCTCCAATTACTGACATTTTTTATATGCGTTCGGATTTTTCACTTTTTCCCCCCCTCTCTCTCTCTCTCTCTCTCTCTCTCTCTCTTTCTCTCTCTCTCTCAGTCTGTTTCTCTCTCAATTTCAACGGCAATTTTGTCGGCTGACGATGTTTACGAGTCGCGTTCGCGGTGTAATGAGATTAGTTCATAAGTTGATGACTTTGTACGCAGGTATAACGCCCCCACTGCTCGGTGCAATTTCTCAGTCCTATTGGTACACGTTGCTATGAAAATTATCCCATGTCAACTTTATTGAAATGTCACCGAATTATTGCGGTGTCGTTCAAACTGTGTGCTACATCGATTTCATCATAACCCAAAAATTGATGTCAAGTGTTAAATACAAATTAATGTAGAACGGAAAACTGTTGACGCGAAATTACAAATGTGTACAAGTGCATGTACATATTCGTATCTATGGATTTTACCATTCGATTACTTCAACGGGTTTGCGTAAGATTGGGGGCCCACAAAAAAGAGGTCGATTTTCAAGATTTTTTCCTGACGACAGTATTGAGATGACACGGTTGGGATTTTACACACACCTGATACACAGTCTTGTCGAATTTGAGTTTTTTTGTTATCGAAAAATATTGATAAACAATGAAGTTATTATTATTTAAAGATAGCACCGCCGTTGCTGCATGGCCAATAGGCGTAGATCCTTCTGGCAACTAGGCTCAACGCACTTCCAGTATGAAAAATAAAACTTTCGTACGACCGGATACTATTTGATGTTTCGAAAATCACGAAAGTGCCAAGCTGTAGAAAAAAAAGTTCGATTTACAACAAAAAAAAACAACTTCAATCATTTGTCATCAACACATGGATACAAATAGACGTCGCCAATACTCTCACAAGGAACATCACTAGAGTGTCCTTTGATTTTGTTGAAACTCATATATGTGACAAAGCATTCAAAACTATTAGACACGTATTTTTCATCGGCGGAAAACAGTTTTAAGGGGGAAAAACACCCCTCAAAGAAAGACGTGTCGAGGGGTGATTCTACAGTTCACCCACAAGCAGTCCACTGATCTGAATGAATCAAAAACCAAAATCCTTTTAATGTAAAGCGATGAAAAATCTACTATAGGAATATTGAAAAAATTTTAATCTATGGGAGTCACGCCTTCCTTCGAGGGGTAGTTTACTAAACCCCTTTTTCCGCCAGTAAAAAAAATACGTGTCTAATAGTTTTCAATACTCTATGATCTGTATACAGTACTTAACATTTGTGCTCATTTTTTAGACAAAAACACCTCCGCCATTTTTCAAGATTAATAAAATAAAAAATACCATGTAACATCTAAAACTAGCAATAAAACATACCCTAAGTCTCCAAAACAGTGAAGAAATTTTATCCTTTAAAAAAAATCATGAAAATGGGCGAATTTTTTCGAGAAAAAAATGTTCTCCCTCCAGTGATGTTCCTTGTCAGGCATTCGAGCAAATACGTTTTCGCAACATGAGAAGGCCATTTGAAATAATGTCCTTGAGCGTCAATTAAATTGGGCAATGCGAGTAGCTCGCGCGAGATCGATGATGAAACGTGGGCCCGGGATGTAACCAAGACACGCATTCAGTGATATTGACTTCAGTTGGACAAGATGTAGCGAAGGACACTCACAGGGTATCTTTAGGTCGTGAGGTAAACGAGAGAGGGAGAGGGAGAGAGAGAGAGAGAGAGAGAGAGAGAGAGAGAGAGAGAGAGAGAGAGAGAGAGAGAGAACACACAGCCCAGGTAGGCGTGGAGAACGGGAGAAGATTGATGAGCGAGGACAAGCACGGGGTGGCGGGTTGCCAGTAGAGACCACGACGGGCAAGAGGGAGGATGCCGAGGGGGTTGGTGGAGTCGACTGGCGCTGAAACGGATAAGAGTCTCCGGGGTGCCTAGCAACAGGTTGCTATACGAAAATTTCCAACGATCACATCCAGCAGCGTTCACGCAGACGTCGCGTATACACAACCTGTGTGTTCAACAGGAGTCTCGCCAGTTCATTTCTTGCTTTTTCCAGGCTTCAATCTCTTCATCTATCTTCCTTACAGTCTTTGCCTTCGTCTTTCGCCTCCTCCGCCTTTCTCCCTTGGCGTCTCTTGCTACAAGCATTGCTGCCTCATCCTGTAATGCGTAGGTCCATCGACACATTATTGCTAGCCGTGAATTGGATTTTATCGTTGGGATAGCCCAAGCATGGTACACCGACAGACCACCAGGTGGATTCTTGATGATTCGATCAGTTCCTCGTCTTCCATCCCTGCGGTCTCTAGTCTCACCAATGTCATAGAATTTTACTGTAGATTCGCTTTTTGCCAGGCCGCAATCAACGGGTTTGCATAAGCTTGGGGGTCGAAAAACAAGTCGATCTTCGATATTTTTTCTGGTGCGGGGGCTGAGATGACGAGGTCGGGATTTTACAGACGATTGATTGAGTATTGACGAGTTTAAGGTTTTTTTTGTGGTGAAAAATATTGATAAGCAATGGAATTATTACTGTTTGAAGCAAATGTCGACGGTGCTGCATTGCTAATTCGTGTAGACGGCTGAGGGGACTAGCGTGGAATGAAATGAAAAATAAAAAAATGTACTTTTCGTATAATAATGAAGCTCTCGTATGACAGGATACTTTTTGGAAATTTTGGAAATTAAGAAAATAGCGAGATGTAGAAAAAAATTGAGTTAAAAACTTAGATCTTTTGTTATGAACAAATAGACAAACATATAAGAAAAACCCATTAGGCCATACGATAGAAAATGCTATAAACTACGCTCTGTCCGAATTTGAAATGATTCAGGGGAATTGATTTTGAGATACGTCTTACACCGTTTCATAAAAAACATTCTTGAGGAAAACGTAAAAGAAAAAGCGCGGTGGGCGATCAGACCCAGTAATCGTCATAACTCGGCCAATTTTGGGAATTTTGATAAAATTATTGCTGCAAATTATAGTCAAGACCCAAGGTTATAAAATTATACAATGAAAAAGTCGTATTTTCTTTTCAATTTCTAGCATACGCAGACCCTTAAGGGGCTTACTCGTAGTTGAAATCTTTAAAAATATCAGTCTTTGGTTTTCGACGGATTCTCGAAATATAAGATTTCGAAAATATGCTTTGGAAATCTCATGTCGATTCGTTCAAAATGGAGGGAGTTATGGACGTTTATACGAAGGTTCCGTGAAGCAGCGAACTTTAAATGCGTTTTTCCCCAAATGACTTTTTCAAGATCGTTCACGACGATATCTCAAAAATCACTGCACCGATCAACTGCAATTTTTACAAGCTTCTTTTACATATCGCAAAGCAGTGCTTGAACGAAGGATTTTTTTTTTCGAGGGGTCTTTTTTTTATTAAGGCCTTAGGCCACCCTAGAGGCCGGAAAAAAGGGCTTTTTGGAGATTTTTTTTTCAGCAAAACTGCAAAATAAATCGAGATTACAAAAGGGGTGTTTATCATACATATCAGTGACTGTATACAATAATTTTTTTGAAGCGATTCATTTCAAAATGGCGGCTGTGCAGCGTTTATCTCAAAACTGCATTTTTTAAGTTGGCCGGAAACATATAACTCAGACAATTTTCAACAGATTGACTTGAAATGTTGAATATATCTTGAAAAATACATTGTCTATGGAAGTACATAGGATTTTTTGTTTATATTGCACAGTTCATTTGTTATTAACAATTACCTGACGATTTTTTGGGCAAATTTATGGAAAGTGCCAAAAATATCCTACGTACTTTCACGTTTTGTTAAATCCTTAATTAAAAGTAGACGTAAAGCAGGCTGCACAAACCATATTCACTACCACATTCATAAATATTTTTAAATCTTTGATGTAAAAAAAATAGAAAACCCTGCACACGTTTGGACAGAAAAAAATTACGAAAAATCCTCTTTTTTCCGGCCACCAGCTAGGTGTAACCCCTTAAGCTGGCAGACTTAAAATTCACGCGGGAGTTCCGGAATAAATACTAAATGTAAAACAGTTTCACTAGCTTCGATTACTATTCGATTGAATTTTTTATGTCTCATTTTCATGTCCCGGTGATGTGATTACGATTTCCTAACAAACTAGAAAACCAATTATTTTCAACTACACCAAAACTGAATATTTCGCACGTAGAAATTGTGTTTTCCATAATACCCTTGGGTATATAATCCCCAATACGATACGATCCTAAGATCCATTCCCGACCCATACACTCACGAACGAACCAAATTTCCACCGTACACGCGAGCGAAGCCGCAGGCAAAAGCTGGTATTAAAATAATAATGAACGAGGGCGTAACGAGTCTGGGGAACATCGATAAAGTTGCCTCTCGACAGGAAAGTCCTGGCGCGTGATTGATGGCCCTCAAAGTCTCGACGCACAGTGGAAACCCAAATAGATACGTATTGCTCGTTGCAAATTGGAGGACAATTCGTATTTGGAAATTTGCACGTAGACCAACTTTCCAAATGTTCTTTGTGAGCCCCCGCTCAATCGAATCTCCGCAGTTTGAGGAAATTGTGAAAGGTCATATTGTCTCGTGTGGACAAATGGTGCGGCCGTCTGAGATAAATTTATCGAAGTTGCAAATAATGGTAGGCAGAGGCTTCTCGCATTCGTGGTAACTCAATATCACTATGGGGCACGGTAGGGATATATATGTATAATCTAGTACATGCACAAAATGTATTGTTCGGCGCAACATCAACGGAGGACATCAAAGGGACTGTTGCGCGTTTATCGAGGCTCTCTCCGGGCTAATTAGTCTTCCCGATAACATTGTTTCGCGGAGTCGACCTATTTGATACAGCACAATGTGCTTATTTGTGACCACGTGATTACTGTCCTGCTGATGTTATAATTCGACTAGGACTGCATATTAGGTCAGTCAACGTGGGACGCTCGTATTTGGAAGTTCGTCAAAATTTCATTATACCGTATCATCGACGGAATAACTAAACTAAGGGTTTCGAGAGCAGAGAGAAGGAAAGGGATTTTAGTAAATTGATGGCATTAGTTTGGAGATTCATCAAGGTACGGTACTAACGCTAGTGAGGACTGGTAAGTTACCAAAATGCTGTTGCCTTTGGGGAGCGTGAAATGTCACTGAGGTTCGCATTTCATGGACTGCAACCGCTTTTGATAAATTTACTAGCATAGTTTGGTGATTTATCATGCTATGGATCTAATGCGGACGAGGACTGGTAAGTTGCCAAAATGTTGTTGGCTTTGTGGACCATGAAATGTCGATCTAAGGCTCACAAGGGGCGGCAAGCATGAACAGCTTCTAGTAACTTACTAGCCGTGATTTGGCGACTTGATGTGCTATGGGTCTAACGTTAGTGTGGACTGGTAAGTTAACAAGATGCTGTTGCCTTTGGGGATCATGCAATTCCACCCTGAGGCTCACAATGGGTAGCAAGCAGCAACAGCTTTTTAGTAAACTACTAGTGTAGTTTAGTGATTTATCATGCGATGCGTCTAACGCTAGTGAGGGCTGGTAAGTTACCAAAATGCTGCTGTCTTTTGGGAACCATGCAATGTCGCCCGGAGGCTCACAATGGGTAGCAGAAAGCACCAGCTTTTTAGTAACTTACTAGCATTGGTTTGGTGACTTGACCTGCTATGGCTCCAACGCTAGTGCGGACTGGTAAGCAACCAAAATGCTGCTGCCTTTGCGAACCATGCAATGTCACCGTGAGGCTCCCAAGGGGCAGCAAGCAGCAACAGCTTCTAGTAACTTGCTAGCAGTGATTTGGCGATTTGATATGCTATGGGTCTAACGCGAGTGTGGACTTGTAGTTATTAAGATGCTGTTGCCTTTGGGGACCATGCAATGTCACCCTGAGGATCACAATGGGTAGCAAGCAGCAACAGCTTTTTAGTAAATTACTGGTATAGTTTAGTGATGTATCATGCGATGCGTCTAACGCTAGTGAGGGCTGGTAAGTTACCAAAATGCTGCTGTCTTTTGGGAACCATGCAATGTCGCCCTGAAATTAACAATGGGTAGCAGGAAGCAACAGCTTTTGAGTAACTTACTAGCATTGGTGTGATGACTCAACATGCTATGGGTTTATCGCTAGTGAGGATTAGTAAATTACCAAAATGCTGCTGTCTTTTGGGAACCATGCAATGTTGCCCGGAGGCTCACAATGGGTAGCAGGAAGCACCAGCTTTTTAGTAACTTACTAGCAGTGGTTTGGTGACTTGATATGCTATGGGTTCAACGCTTGCGTGGACTGGTAAGTTACCAAGATGCTGTTTCCTTTGGGGATCATACAATGTCGCCCTGAAGCTAACAATTGGTAGCAGGAAGCAACAGCTTTTTAGTAACTTACTAGCATGGGTGTGATGACTCAACATGCTATGGGTTTAGTAAATTACCAAAATGCTGCTGTCTTTTGGAAGACATGCAATGTCACCCTGAGGATCACAATGGGTAGCAAGCAGCAACAGCTTTTTAGTAAATTACTAGTATAGTTTAGTGATTTATCACGCAATGCGTCTAACGCTAGTGAGGGCTGGTAAGTTACCAAAATGCTGCTGCCTTTGCGGACCATGCAATGTCATCCTGAGGCTCGCAATTGGTAGCAGGAAGCAACAGCTTTTTAGTAACTTAGTATTTAGCATTGCTTTAGTGACTTTACCTGCTATGTTTCCAACGCTAATGCGGACTGCTAGAAAACCAACATGCTGCTGCCTTTGCGGACCATGCAATGTCACCCTGAGGCTCACGTTTCATGGGCCGCAGAAGGCCACAGTTAAAATAAAAATGCTGCTGCCTTTTGGTGACTGTGAAATGTCACCCTGAGGCTGACAATAGGCAGCAAGAAGCAGCAGCTTTTTAGTAACTTACTAGCTTTGGTTTGGTGTTTTATCATGCTGTGGGTCTAGCGCTAGCATGGACTGGTAAGTTACCAAGGTGGTGTTGGCTTGGGGTTATGCAATGTCACCCTGAGGCTGACAATAGGCAGCAAGAAGCAGCAGCTTTTTAGTAACTTACTAGCTTTGGTTTGGTGTTTTATCATACTGTGGGTCTAACGCTAGTGACAACTGGCCACTTACCTAAATGCCGCTGCTTTCCGATTATGAAATGTCACATCCTAAAAGCTTCGAACCGTTAACTGTACTTCGGTTTGCTGCACTAAAAAAATTCAGTTGCATCGACCCTCCACCGCCACGTCGACTTTTCATTTCTCCGCTATCTTCCAATTGGGCAATGGCTGTATACTTGTTTTTCCCATTACGATGCTACGATACGCGAACGGCTAAAGTTTGGATTGTTCGAAACGATGAACGAGTTCAAAGGTGAGTTCGCGAACTATTGCCGGTTTGTATGTCAGCGGGGCCCATTTGCCGATACCTCGAGACTCTTAACAATTTGTACGTGTGGAATAGTTGATTAATTTGACTGGAACGGAACTCTGTGTGTTCATTCTGCCAGACCGGAGGTACTCTCATCCAGAAGGGAGGAATAGAGTGGCAGAGACAGTGCGAGAGAGAGAGAGAGAGAGAGAGAGAGAGAGAGAGAGAGAGAGAGCACGAGATAGTGGATCTTTCTATCTCCCTCCATCTCTCAGTCACCTGGAAGTAAGAGGGGTTCCTAAATTTAACGAGGTTTCGAACTTGCCACTCGACAACGTTGACGCACCGCATATTCTCCCATAACTTCTACAACTGGCAATCTCTCCTTGAAACCTCCCGTGCCTTCCTGGAGCTATTTCCTTCCTGATACTCGTACATAGGCTCTTACGTAGTTTACGAGTAAATGTGAGCCAGCCGGGAGTCGAATCGCAATATGCTTGCAGAAATGGAGTAACGGAGATCTTCGTACCTGGCTTTAAACAATTTTTCTCCTCAATAGTGCGCTTTTTCGTGTTGATCATCAGGAAGAAATAAATAAGAAAACACTTTTTTCGCGATTCCCATTCCTAGGAAAAAAAGCGTACAAATACTTTTTGTAGACATTATATGTGTGTGTGTATGCGTATGTGTATACATTGGATACAAAAAGTATTTGCACACTGCCCATCGATGTATTGGAAATCGTCAGAAAACACACAAAACAAGCACGAGTGTAAATACCTGTTATAGCGATTGTATATATACATATACATGTATATATATATATACATGCTGTGTGTATATGTGTGTTTGGTCAGAAAAAGGATTGGTACATTTCTCTTCTTTCTGGGGTTTTCCATTAAGGGGTTACCCCCACTTGCGATTTTGAAAAAATCGGTTTTTTTTTTATTGCATTTTTTTGAAGTGCAATTTGAAGTGCAGTTTCTTTGATGCCCGGAATAGATGACTCTATGTAAGTTTACAAAAAAAAATATTTTCTTCGTGTAAACTGAAATTGAAACTTTAAACGCGTTTTTCTCAAAATGGCATTTCTGAAGTCGGTGACCAAGATTACTCGAACACTAATGAAACGATCTTCTTGAAATTTTGCAGGCTTATTTAATACATAAAAATGTAGTCTTTAATCGTTCGATTTTTTTTTTTCGAAAAAATGGCCGTTTTACAGCCAAAAAACGGCCGTTTTTTTTTCGTTAAAATCGAACCATTAACTTTGACTGTCCGCCATTTTGTGAAAAATGAATATTTTTTAAAATCCTTCGATTGAAGACTAGTTTATACTTATATTTGACTAAATCCATCCGCATTTTTTTTCAGATGATCCACTTCGCCGCAATGTTGGTCACCGCAAACCGTGTATATAAAAACATTATTTCATTGACGGCCATTTGCCACTAAGCAATGTAATATTTTTCAATAAAAAAATTACTGAAAGTTCTTCAAGATGTGGTCTTTAAGATGGTATATTGATCGATTAAAAAAGTTTTGTAGTTTTCTTTAAAAAAATTCATGAAAAAGGCCTTTATTTGCGCTACAAGTGGGGGTAACGCCTTAACATACAGTAATTACATTTGAAATGAACTGTCGAATAAAATAATCTGCAAAAATGTTCTTTTTTTCTGAAAGTGATTTTTTTAAAGCTAGACGAGATAAAAAGTTCTCATTGTGTGTGGATCAATATATATTTTTTGATTTCTTAAGCTCCAACGTATACCTTTGCGGATTTTTACGTATTACCCTTCCTAATTGAATTCTTTCCTATCACTCCCTAGTCGCACTTCGCTAATCTAACCTCTAGGTTTGATTTCTAACTCTAGAATAGATAAGCTAACTCTAAGTTAGATTAGTAACCTAGGTTAGATTAGCAAAGTGCGGCTAGGGAGTGATAGAAAAGGGTTCAATTGAGAAGGGTAATACGTACAAATCCGCAAGAGTATACGTTGGAGCTTAAGAAAAAAAAATATATATGAGGTATTCCACGTCAATCCGGTGGACTTTTTCCCTGACCCCCGCCAATTCGATTTATTTATTTTTTATCTGATTCCATTGACCCTAAAAGACACCCTGAATTCTTTTTACACTTTTCGAAACAACCCTTAAAAGTAAAAAAAGTTAAAAGTAAAAAAACAAAAAAATTCTCCGAAAAAAACGCCCAGATTTGAAAATCTGAAAAAACTCCCAAAAAATGCGTGATTATATGTAAAACGATTATTACGAAAGTCGAAAACTTTTGAAAAATCTTTGTTCAATCGAAGTCACGAAAGCTCGCACCGCGTTTCGATTTTTAATTTTGTATCTCTCTGACTCTGTCTCTCTATCGCTTCATCGACTCGTGCGATAAAGGGTTCGAAATCTCTTTGCGCAAACAGTGCGCGGGGCCGCGAATGATCAATCAACGATATGCCGTAGGTTGCCAACGGTGACGGCCAGAAAAAAGGAGATAAAAAAAGCCTCGGACTACGCAGCGAGAGTCGAGGCTATCGGTGCTCGCTGTGTATGGAAAGACCGAAAAATACAATAGGTAAAAAAAGAGGTGCGACGATCAAAGAGACGAAAACAAAAAAAAAACAAAAAAATTATCTTTTTTGATCTTTGAATTTCGATATTAATCGTTTCGCATGGAAGGCACATGACAGCTATGTTGCCTGCTCCCGAGGAAACAACGCAATTGAAATTATTTTTTAAAAATTATCTTCATGTTTTTGTTACTGTCCTTGTTAGTGATCGGAAATTTTAATCGGCAAGAACGATTTTCGGCATTCATAAAAATAGAGCAATAAAGAAAGAATAATATTTTAAAAAATAAAGAATCATTTTCGTTACATTGCAACGATGCAAATGCTGGAATTTCAGTTAAGTAAAAGTCCCACGGTTTTCGAGATAAAAATCGCTTTTGATTTTTCGCATGCCATTTCTACAAATAATAACTTTTTTTACCCGGTTTCAAAAAAATACTCTTGGTTATTTGTTTTATCTAGAAAAGTCTTCTTTTTAACCTTAAATGTTAAGGAAAGTTTCCTTAAATTTATGGAAAAAGATCTTATGCTGAATTTTCATACTAACCAATTCGAATATCTGACTTTGATAGGCTGCGGTATGAAAAAAATGTACCACGCATATCATGCCGATTACTTTGAAAAGTTGCTTAGTTATTGTCGATTCACATCATTTGTAGAAATGGCATGTAAAAAACCAAAAGCAGATGATTAAAAAAAATAACACAAAGCCCAAAATCTTGAAAACCGTGGGTCTTTTACTAAACTGAAATTCCAGCATATGGTAGGACATCATCGGACCTATCGACAGTTTCAGGATTATCCATTCAGAACAGGACACTATATATATATATATATATATATATATATATATATATATATATATATATATATATATATATATATATATATATATATATATATATACAGGGTGGCCGGAACATTGACGTCCAAAAATAAAATTTAGGTCCCTTGTATCGTGGGGTATCCGAATCACCCCCATGCATGCTCCGCGACTTTTCATAGTCTTCGAGTTATGAATTTTTTTCTGAATTTTTGAGAAATTTCGACCTGACCAATTTTAAAAAAATCTAAAAAAAAAGTAGAAAACTTTGTCGAGATTTTTTTATGCAACTTAATCTTCATGAGTAGTACTTTTATGCATAAAATAATCAGCTTCGTAACTGTGATGAAAGTTATGAAAATGTTGGTCTAAAGAGAAAAATTTACGTTCGGTAAATTATGACTTAAATTTTCAACTTTGAATAAAAAATCTAAACAGCTGACTTGATGGTTCCTAATTAGGCCTCAGGAATGCGCAAAATTCATTAAACTCAAATTAAACTTATACTTAGGAATGATAAGATGGGCAAATTTTTTTTTAAATCAGATGGCTAATTTTAAGATTTTTCCACCTCGCTGTCTTTGAAGGCCAATTTTAGCCAAAGTAGCCCTATTAAGTACTACTTTTTTAAGATGATTATGAAAGCTGAGAGTCTGGCGCATTCTTGAGGCCTAATTAGGAACCATGAAGTCACCTGTTTAGATTTTTAATTTAAAGTTGGAAATTTAAGTCACAATTTACCGAACGTAAATTTTTCACTTTAGACCAAAATTTTCATAACTTTCATCACAGTTACGAAGCTGATTATTTTATGCATAAAAGGACTACTCATGAAGATTCAGTTGCAAAAAAAATCTTGACAAAGTCTACTAATTTTTTTTAGATTTTTTAAAAATTGGTGAGGTCGAAAATTTTCGAAAATTCATAAAAAATGCATAACTCGAAAACTATGAAAAGTTGCGAAACATACATGGAGGTGATTCGGATACCCCACGATCAAGGGACCTAAATTTTATTTTTGGACGTCAATGTTCCGGCCACCCTGTATATAGTTATGAGGTATTTAATCATTTCTTTTTCACGTCCTATACACATGCATTACATATACACACACACATATGCATGCTGTTGAAGTTTGCATCGTTGCACTGTAACGAAAACTATTATTCATTATATACAGGGTGAGACACATAAAGTGTTACAGAGCAATAGCACTCAAACTATTGATCATATCCAAAAATATTTCAGACAAAAGTTTCAGTGTTCGAGAAGGCCGTCATACTGGACCACCCAATTTTTTTATCGGTCGAGGTGCAGACGCTACGTCAAGGTCAACTCCACTTTTTAAAATGGAATGGTACATTTTTTCTTCAACCATCTTGTGGAGCACCTCAAGCCGCATAAAAAACATTAAAGGGTCAAAGTCGTTCAAGGTCATTCAAGGTCACTATCGATGATACAAATCTAAATATCTCGGATCATTACCAAATATTTGGGAGTGATCCGAGATGATTAGTTTTGTATTTCATTTTAATAGGTGACTTTGAATGACCTTGAACGACTTTGACCCCGTAATGTTTTTTATGCGGCTTGAGGTGCTCTGCAAGATGGTTGAAGAAATAATGTACCATTACATTTAAAAAAGTGGAGTTGACTTTAACGGAGCTTCAGCGCCTCCACCGATAAAAAAATACGGTGGTCCAGTATGACGGCCTTCTCAAATACTGAAACTTTTGTCTGAAACATTTTTGCATTTGATCAATAGTTTGAGTGCTATTGCTCTGTAACAGTTTTTGTGCCGCACCCTGTGTGTGTGTGTATATATATATATATATATATATATACACACACAGGGTGTCCCAGAACTCAACGTCAAGCCGAAACGGGGTGACAGGATTGATTGTAAGCATCATGAGAAAAATCAGAAAAAAAATCTGGGCATTTAAGAAAAACCTAGAAATTTGGTCAAACTGTAACCATTTTTCGGTTATTGTGGTTAATTTTCATTATTTTTGTTCATTTAAACTTTGGAACCGTAACCCTAAATAACATTTCTAGAATCACAGTAAAAAATAATGACACAATTGCCCCAAGTTTCCTAGAATTAAGACTGTTTTTTGTTAAACTATGAATCTAAAATTTTCAAAATAGATTTTTTTTCTGATTTTTCTCATGATGGTTACAATCAATCCTGTCACCCCGTTTTGGCTTGACGTTGAGTTCTGGGACACCCTGTATATATATATATATATATATATATATATATATATATATATATATATATATATATACTTATGAGGTATTTGAGACCACAGATCTATTATCTTATTGTTAGATTTTTTATAAACCATGTACATCAATAAACACATGTGATTTTTTTTTCAATACATATCCTTATGGTTTGGTTTAAGGGGTTACCCCGCTTGCGATTTTGAAAAAATCAATTTTTTTATTGCATTTTTTTAAAGTATAGGTATCCGGACCCATACTTCTGTATGGGCCCGGAATAGATGACTCTATGTAAGTTTACAAAAAAAAATATTTTCTTCGTGTAAACTGAAATTGAAACTTTAAACGCGAGTGACCAAGATTACTCGAACACTAATGGACCGATCTTCTTTAAATTTTGCAGGCTTATTTAATACATAAAAATGTAGTCTTTAATCGTTCGATTTCTTTTTCGAAAAAAATGGCCGTTTTATAGCCAAAAAACGGCCGTTTTTTTTTCGTTAAAATCGAACCATTAAATTGACTGTCCGCCATTTTGTGAAAAATGAATATTTTTTAAAATCCTTCAATTAAAGACTAGTTTATACTTATATTTGGCTAAATCCATCCGCATTTTTTTTCTCAGATGATCCACTTCGCCGCAATGTTGGTCACCGCAAACCGTGTATATAAAAACATTATTTCATTGACGGCCATTTGCCGCTAAACAATGTAATATTTTTCAATAAAAAAATCACTGAAAGTTCTTCAAGATGTGTTCTTTAAGATGGTATATTGATCGATTAAAAAAGTTTTGTAGTTTTCTTTAAAAAAATTCATGAAAAAGGCCTTTTTTGCGCTACAAGTGGGGGTAACGACTTAAACTTATTTCGGTCGCACAATGCACCGATGAAATATATAGAGATATTTGTGTTTCAAACACAAATATGTATATGCTTATATCTTGTTACATACCGAATAATCAAACGCCAAATAATTTCTCTAGATAAGACGGTGAGGAACTTTAAAAAACTCCCACTTTTCTATGCTGAGCAATTTTTTCGCTGTTTTTTCCATGAAAGGTAATAAAGATAAAAAAAAAGAATTTATGCGTGACTATATGTATATATATGTTTTTTTACGATCCTCTCCGACTTATCCAGATATATTATAAATAGTCGTTTTCAAATATCACATATACACACACACACACACACACACACACACACACACACACACACACACACACACACACATATATATATACACATATATATATACATATAGCCACACATTTAGTCCAATTTTTTATCAATAGTATCTTTCAGGAAAAAGCAAAGAGAAAAATTGATCCGCATACAAAATTGCGAGTTTTTTTAAGCGCCCCGCCGTCTTATCTAGAGAAATTACAAATAGCCGCGTTAAATCATTTGTCGTGTAAGAAGGAAAGAAATTAAAAAAATTTAATCACGATTCTCTCGTAGTCGACGGCTTGGCCCGAAGCGTCTCGCCTACTCAATCGGTAAATTGTCGCGTATCACGCGCCTCTTCCCTTTTCTCGTTCATTATGGTCTCTCTCTCTCTCTCTCTCTCTCTCTCTCTCTCTCTCTCTTTCTTTATGCGAAGAGAGAAAACGAACGGAAAAAAGGTTGTAAGCGCGCTGAGCGGTGGGAAGATAGACGGAGCGTAGGTGGGATATACACGGAGCACCGCGCAAATGATTGATAAAGGAAATTATTGAATAAAGATACGCCGTGCAGGCCCGAGAAGGAGCGTATATCGAAATGTAAATTGATTAAGCTCGCCTGCATTCTCTCCTTCGTCTATTTTTCCGTGACTGAAAATGTTGACGGATAATCAGGTGAATTTTTTTTAACAGTGGTTGGTCGAGACGATTTTTTTTAAATTCGCAGTCTCGTATTTGACCTTTTTTCTCGTTTTTTAAGCATTTTTTCTTAAGTAAAAGGAAAGAGAGAGAGAGAGAGAGAGAGAGAGAGAGAGAGAGAGAGAGAGAGAGAGAGAGAGAGAGAGAGAGTGCGAAAGGAATGGTAGTACGCCACATTGAAGAACAATCAAAGTACGAAACAATTGTGGTTCTTTCTAAGACGTACATATTACTTAATTGCGGCACTGTCCATTACCGATAATTAGTTTTCCGCCTTAAGGTGGAAGGCACTTTTGGGCGAAAAAAAATTGCTGATTTTCATGATTTTTTTTAAACGAAAAGATTTCTTCACCATTTTTTAGACTTACAAGGACGGAGTGCGAGGTCGTTCTCTCCGATTTCAATGAAATTTGACATGCTTGTAGAATGAGTAAAAATAGGCGACACGTATTTTTTTATATCCGCGGAGCCCGATTTTTAAAGTGTGAAACGCACCCTCGAAAATAGGGGTGTTTTTCGTCGATAACGTTATCGTTCTCATCTCCAATGTATAGTACACGAAAAAATAAACATTGTTGCAATTTGATTTTTTTTCATATCGCGTACCGTTAAAACGTTATCGACAAAACTCGAAAAACACCCCAATTTCCGAGGGTGCGTTTCAACCCGTAAAAATCGAGTTCCGCAGATATAAAAAAAAGGATCACCTATTTTTACCTATTCTACATACATGCCAAATTTCATCGAAATCGGAGAGATCGACCTCGCAACCTATCCTTGTTAGGGTATGTTTTTTTACTACTTTTGCCTGTTACATGGTATTTTTCTATTTTTGATAATCTTCAAAAATGGCACAGTCTTCTAAACGAGTTGTGGAGGATGTTCTCAGACGGCGTGACACGTAGCGTCGGTAGGATTAATCTGAAAAAAAAAAACCAATGAAGAATTTTCTTTCATTAAGGCGTTACCCCCACTTGTAGTGCAAAAAAGGCATTTTTCATGATGTTTTTTAAAGAAAACTACAAAACTTTTTTAATCGACCAATATACCATCTTAAAGAACACATCTTGAAGAACTTTCGGTAATTTTTTTATTGAAAAATATTACATTGTTTAGTGGCAAATGGCCGTCAATGAAATAATGTTTTTATACACACGGTTTGCGCTGACCAACATTGCGGCGAGGTGGATCAACTGAAAAAAAATGCGGATGGATTTAGTCAAATATAAGTATAAACTAGTCTTTAATCGAAGGATTTAAAAAAATATTCATTTTTCACAAAATGGCGGACAGTCAAAGTTAATGGTTCGATTTTAACGAAAAAAAACGGCCGTTTTTGGCTATAAAACGGCCATTTTTGTACGAAAAAAAAAATCGAACGATTAAAGACTACATTTTTATGTATTAAATAAGCCTGCAAAATTTCAAGAAGATCGGTTCATTAGTGTTCGAGTAATCTTGGTCACCGACTTCAGAAATGCCATTTTGAGAAAAACGCGTTTAAAGTTTCAATTTCAGTTTACACGAAGAAAATATTTTTTTTGTAAACTTACATAGAGTCATCTATTCCGGGCCCATACAGAAGTTATTCTCAGATACTTATACTTCAAAAAAATGCAATAAAAAAAATCGATTTTTTCAAAATCGCAAGTGGGGGTGACCCCTTAACACGTGTATGCAAAATATGAAGAAAAAGTGTGAAATGTTGAAAATCGATAAAATGGTATGCTTTGAAATAAAGAAAATCGATTTTTCCGAAAAAAATGGCTACATTTTGCAATAAAAATACTTTCTTGTTTATTTTCAAAAACATTTAGGGTTATGTTTTCGGCAATAAGGTTAGGGAGATTTATACCAAATTTCATGAGAATCGGTCGATTAGTTTTTTAGCTATACTACAGTTTAGAAGACCGTGCCATACCTCCGTCGATTTTTGAAGATTAACTTTAAAAAATGACTTATAACAGCCAAAAGTCGTAATAAAGCATATCCTAAGTCCCAAAAATGGTGAAGAATTCTTTTTTTTTTAATCATGAATATCAGTCAATTTTTTCCTTGCCTAGAGGCAACCCTCCTTAATTGCCCCCCCCTTCCCTTTTACCAGCGCGCACACCGATTAGCACTCACAATCGCTTTCCCAACCGCGATCTTCGGCTACGTCGTGAAGAAAAAGAAAAACACCATCAAGGAACGAGCAAAAAGATAAACATGTAGCGTGAGAGATTAATACCGTGAAAATGTTAAGCTCACGGAAGAGAAGGGCGCAAATTGGTAGACACAGACGCTCGAGACCGTATATGCATCATTAATCAGTTTGATTGATAGACTGTGTGATGTCCTGCGTAACACAAAGGCAGTCTTTTATCGTTAGTTCATTTCCAGAAACCAAAGAGAATCCGAGAGCAGCGCCACTTTGATAAATGCCCTGCATTTTCCATAGTCAGGCTCTACTGCTAAAAAAGTACTGTTAAAGGCTCCACTCTAAAGGGGTTAGGCCACTCTAGAGGCCGAAAAAATAGGCATTTTGGGGATTTTTTTTCTTCAGAATACCTACAAAATAAATCGAGATTACAAAAAAGGGTATTTATCATACATATCAGTGACTATAAACAATCATTTTTTTGAAGCGATTAATTTCAAATTCGGCTGTGCAGCGTTTATATCAAAACTCCATTTTTTCAGTTGGCTGGAAACATAACTCAGACAATTTTCAGCCGATTCACTTAAAATGTTGAATATATCTTGAAAAATACATTGTCTATGGAAGTACGTAGGATTTTTTTATATGTTGAATAGTTCATTTGTTATTAACAATTATTTGACGATTTTTTAGGCAAATTTTTCACTTTCCAAATAGATCGTCAGATAATTGTTAACGACAAATGAATTATGCAATAAAAAAAATCCTACGTACTTCCATAGACAATGTATTTGTCAAGATATATTCAACATTTCATGTGAATCGGTTGAAAATTGTCTGAGTTATGTTTTCGGCCAACTTAAAAAATGCAGTTTTGAGATAAAAGCTGCACAGCCGCCATTTTGGAACTAATCGCTTCAAAAAAATTATTGTATACAGTCACTGATATGTATGATAAACACCCTTTTTGTAATCTCGATTTATTTTGTAGTTTTTTTCTGAAAAAAATCACCAAAAAGCCTATTTTTCGGCCTCTAGAGTGGCCTAAGGCCTTAAACTGTACTGCTAAAAGGCTCCACTGTTAAAAGCTGTACTGCTAAAAGGCTCCACTGATAAAAGGTGTACTGCTAAATGGGCTCTACTGCCAAAACTGGACTGCTAAAACTAGCTTCTGACAGAGGGCTCAAACAAGTCCCACCGATGGATGTTATACTGTACTTTTTGCAGTTTTTTGACGATTTTTTTGAGATTTTTCTTGGAAAACTTACCTTGCTATCGGCGCCATTGTGCTGCACTCGGCGGGATGCGTCCGTGGACACCTCATTTATACTCCTGTGACGTTAGGAACGTCAAAAGTTAGAAATACCTATATACCTATTGCCAAAGTTCCCCCTTTATGATTCCGGTAAAAAAAAGCATGAAAAAATGTTTGTGTGGAAACGGGATCCACCAGAAAAAGAACAAAAAAAAGACGAAAAATGGTCGCTTTCGAAAAAGGGTACTAGTTGTAAAAAAATAGTCCAAAATAAAAAAAAAACGGAATGGAGGTGAATTTCTTCCCTTCAAAATGCCATTTATTAAATTAATGTATGTGAACTATCGGCGAAATGGCATACAAAATCGTTCCGGAACTTTTTTGAACGTTTGTCCGGAAACGCATTTCTAAAATATATTTATTTCAAGTTGAGAGTATAGACGCAAAGCTGAGGATTTTTGTTATCAGCCCTTTTTTTATTTCTTCTACTCCCTCTTCCTCTCTCACCCTCCCGCTTCAAGCCCTTCCGAAAAAGCGAACCGTGTCATAGGTAGTGCCAATACTCACGTATCTCCCATAGCGATTGCAAGGGATAGCGGATGGAAAAAAGCACCCTCATCTGACCATTTGAAAATACAAGAAGACACAGATAATCGCGGCAATAAAACCGAGCATAGTGTCGGGTCGGTAGGCGGTCGAGGGGCGTTGGTTACGTGATGTAGAAGTCGCGTGACGCAATTGCATGAGGTGATCCCTCCTGATCGGGTCAGTCAATCTAACCTAATTAATCTACAAATTGCTGCTTTTTCTAACGTTCGTGGTGATCAACGTAGCATCGAGGCGACTGACGTTTACTTTGTTTGCCATCCTTTTTTTTTCATCTTTAATCGCGTATCGAATAATTTCGCGACACGATTTCACATCCAGTGGCATTTTTTTTACGGAGATAAATTAGGCCTGAGAAATTTGGTTCAAAACTATTTTTAAACACGACTTGTCAAAAAGGGATCGTCATTTCGATCCAATTTTTTTCATCCTACATAATTTACATAATTAATAATTAATAATCATATCCACGAATATAAAAACACATCTTAAAAAGTATATCAGTTTCTCAAAACTCCTTCTGTGCCCTTAATTTGAAAAAGCCCTTAAAAGGGCCTTGAAATGCCCTTAAAAAGCGACCCTTTTGGAATTCGAGCGCGTTTTATGGCCCTTTGAAACAAAAGGGCTGGATGCCCTTTTCCAAAATGTCAATTACGTTTATGAGGTTTAGCAAACATTTTTGGTTTTTTTTTTCAGGATGCTGGGCGGCGTGGGAGGCCGGCACATGTCTACGCGTCGGCGTGGCAGCAGCCCGCTGGTGCGTGGAGGTGCGGGCCTCACTAACATTTACGGTGGCAGCGGGGCCCCGGGACTTATGGGCGATGGCAACCCACCGTCCGACGCGCCCAGATACACGAGACGACGAAGGGCCGTCGGCACGGGCGATCACAAGAGCTGCGCTCTCATCCAGACTCGACTCAAGCTGGGGGACATCATGTAAGTATAGCAATCATCCCACAAATAATACCGAAGCTGTCTCGAATTAGCGAGCCCTCATTTTTTTCTGTGATTAAAAATAAATCCGCACTTTGGTGGAATAAGATTTTATCGTCGCGGATAAAAGGCCCTAAAAAATTGGAGAACGATATATTAGCGCGTGGGAGCACGCGATTCCGAAGACTTCGATGCGTGTGCGGGAATGATCTTCCGAGACAGTGAAAGAGTTCCGCGCGCGTTAAACTCGCAGGATAAAGCCGAAAAGAGCTTCAATCTGTCGGTAAAATAAATCGCTAATCTTTACATTCGAGTTACCTACAATCGATAAGCATTACCGACTGTTTTCTCCGTTGATATTTGTCCGAAACGAGCCTCAATGTACCGCTTGTCGAGCGTCGATAAGAGTATTCGCATAATTTTGTTACCGATCTTCGGTAAGAGTTTTCACGATCCCTGCTTTACCGAGCGTCGACAAGATTTCGCGATCCTGTCTTAGCGAGCGTCGATAAGAGTTCGTGATCTCGCCTTATCGCGCGTCGATAACAGCAGCTAGCCCTGTCTTACCTACAGTCGATAAGAGTTAGTGATCCCTGTCTTACCTACGGTCGATAAAGACCCCACCGAGCAGCGCCCTTTCTTATCAACCATCCGCAAAAGTGCGCCAGACGAGGAATTCCTCCAGCCACGGTTGATGAAGGCGCGTCCGACCAAACTCGCTTTCACTACTGTCGCTCGCGCGATGTGTAGATCGCGACCAGTAGAAACATCATACGTGGCGTTCTCCCACAAGCTCCCTACTCCAACGTGGAACTCGCCGTTTTTTTTTCTTATTTCACACAAATCCCCGGCCGAGTGTGCACATCACAATACTCAACGAAGGTATGCACTCTGCGTGTACTCGCGTTCGCGATGTATCTTCTTCTTCGTCGGGTCGCTATCGATTGGTCGTTCGATTGTTTGGCCATTAGCTATTAGCTTTTATTTTTAGAACGACGCACAGCTAGGTGAAATGGATGGTACGCTCGGACGACGCCAGCTAAGGGAGAAGGGGTGACCGTTCGCGCTGGGGCTAAGGCCGTTGCTGGCCGATACCCCAATGAAGCCTAATTGGAATTTCCCTTCGCGAATTAGCCGCGATACACCACTGTGTGGCCAGAGAGTCATCAGTACCCCTTTCCATGCTTCTTTTTTTTAGTTTTTCTCTCTACGTTCGGGATATCATAGGGCGCCGGATATATTTCTCGGGGACCTGTCGAGACTGCGGAGAGACACCGGAGACCGATTGCTTTTCCTCGGCTCGTTTTGATTTCTCTTCTATAGTTCTTCGACCATCATCAGAACCCTCCAGGATTTCATATTCTCTCTTCCTCTCTCCCTCTCTCTCTCTCTCTCTCTCTCTCTCTCTCTCTCTCTCTCTCTCTCTCTCTCTCCCTCCCTCCCTCCCTATATCTCTCCTTTTTCATTTTTTCCACTACCTTTTCCATTAATTTTGACTACCAGCACAACTGGCCCCAGGACGGTCATTCAATTTCTTTTAACGGATTACACCTAGCTCCCGGCCGGAAAAAAGACGAAATTTCGTGATTTTTTTCTGGGTAAAAAAGTGCAGGTATTAACAAAATCACATGACAGAGTATGGTTTTAAGGATGTTTTACAATTTTTGTATTGAAAAATATTCATAAATGTGGTCGATACCAATGGTTGAACTCATCTGGGATAATAAATCAAAGGCATCTAGTCTTTGCATAAAATCATCCAGTGCTTGCACGAAGGATTCAATAAAAAATAGATTTAAATAAATGGCCGCAGTACAAAGCGAAAGTATCCATGGCTTTTACGATTATGGGAAACAGGGAAAACCGGCAAAACTCCGGGAATTTCCTTCCTCCTGGAATAATCAGGAAAAAGTCAGCGAATTTTTCTAATTCTCTGGAATTTTTCCAAAATCTACGTTTTGTAAGAAGTACGAAAAATGAATCCGACATGAAAAAAAAAACTGAAAAGTATAAACATAAATATTTTTTATTTTTTTGATATTTATATTAAAACTTAATTTGAAACTTGTTCTTCATTATATAGAAAAAAGTGATGTCATTGTCAAACATCGAAAATTTCGAAAACGAAAAATTAATTTACTCTAAAGCTCTATATATTTGCATTCGATTTCTCGATACGCAACTACCCAATTGTTATTGTAGGTAAGTGTTTATATTTTATTTATTGGCACTGAAATAAAAAATGTCCGTTTATAATAAAAGTCAGGTTTTGTGATATATAGATATAGCTTGTGATATATAGATTTTTTTACTTTACAGTGTTTAAATTATTTTTCGACTTTCAGTTTTTTAAACATTTTTAAATTTTAATATTTAATACTTTTGTATATTTGATGTTACCAAAAAATAACATTCTTTATTTGACCCTAATCTCCCTGAAATGTTTGTAAAACCTGTGTGGAAAACCTGGAAAGGTCAGGGAATTTCTCAGTCAGTAATGCGTAACAACCATAGTATCGATTTTGGGTCGAAAAACTCTCTATTTTCGTTGATAAAAAAAACTGTCGTAGTCACCGATTTTGTAAAAGTTATTTTGAGAAAACCGTGTTTAAAGTTCGCCGGTTCGCGGAACCTACTTATAAACGCCCACGACTTCCTCAATTTACAACGGGTTGACTTGACATTTTCAGAGAATATTTTTGAAATGTAATTCAAGGATCATACAAAAACTAAAAATCGATATTTTCAAAAATGTCAACTAGCTCTAAGCCCTTAAACGGGTGAGTCATTCTGCGGACGGGACCGTCCCCAAAATGCCCCATCAATATGAGTACATTTATATGAACGTGAGTTTGAAGACATTCGGGTTTACATAATGTTGAGGAACTGGACAATAAGCTACTGCGAGGAAGGTCTTCGAAGTGGAATGTCTTCGAAATCACATTCTCCCATATATATCTCCGTCTCTCTCCGATGCTTCCTGACCTTTGATCTTCACCCATTACGTCTCCTCGTTACGCACAGCAAATATTCAAGCGAACCAATACCGCGTCGCGGTGAACGATCATGGAATCCTTGCCAATGAGAGATTTTTTCTTTACTTTTTCTACCGTTTTAAGGATGTATGGCAACTAAGTTATTTACTACTGTTCGAATTGAAACTCACTGATATTGTAAAGGAAAATATCGAGAACTTTTTGAGATTAAAAAAACAAAATTTGCCCACGTGAATGCTGAGATAAACGAATTCAAAGTTGGGTCATTTAACACGGGGAACATAGGACTGTACGTCCAAAATTCCCTTTACATTGGCAAAAAAGGTATTTCCGGAGTACTCTTTTGTAAAAAAACTTTTGTGCGGAATCGCTGTAATATGCATGATACGTTAAAAAAAAAATCGACATGTGCCCATATACTTTGCGAGATATTGCGAGTTAAATAGGACCGTTTTCGTATTTCTTTAGCTCGTATGTCGTAACCACGACAACGTCAGGGAAAACGTACATCAAATCAGCAACTAAATTTGCAGTTAAAAATTGATAATTCTTCTTTCTGTACCGCATGTTTTACTTTGAGCTGTGGTAAATCGCCTTTTTAGCTTCAATGAATACTACAATTATTTTATTTAGTCTTTAAATGCGATTTTTGCAAATTGCATAATCAGTTCTGTAACGACTCTGCAGTAGCTGCCATACATCCTTAAAACTTTTTTTATGTTAAGGTATTTCCTTTTCCCACTTTTGCCTAAGGCAATCCCTAAACGAATTTTTTCGATCCTTGTGCGAGGATCTACACCCGATATCTGCAAAAAAAAACAATTCGGAAATAATAATGACGATATTTTTATTATTATGTAAACATTTTTATTATTATATATTTATATGAAAATAAAATTATTTTTATTATTATGTCTGAATTGTTTTTTTTAAATACTTGATATTGATATTTGAAAATAACAATATCAACAAGAATTTCCGTTGCATTCCAACGAAGCATACATCAACACGATTCGAGATATGTGCATACCAATTGTGTTCTTTCAATCGTGAAGAATAGGGCTAAAAATGAAGAAAAGAAAAAAGAATACTATCACAGACAATACTGCAAATTGTTTTCATCGATCTCCCAATCAGTGAACGAATGATCTTGGCGCTCGTTTCATCCTTCCCTTTCGCCAGAATATGTCCTGAGACTCCCCGCAGTCCCGATACCCATAGCCCCTCGAAACTCGAGATTTCCCGCATTTTTCCCTCGTCCCCAGAGATATTCGGGGCAAAAGAAGAAAAAAAACTAGTTTTTGAGTACCCGCGCTTCAGGATCGTTCATCTTCCCTGTTTAAGGCGACAACCTTAATTAGAAAGTTAAAAAAAAGCGTTTTTCGGGATTTTTTCTAGAAGGAAAAAAAACAAGTAAGCCCAGTAACCATTGAGGTATCTTTTCATATATATTTGAAATGTGTAAAAAAAAAGGCCATCATGAAACAAAAAATGACTGCAGATTTATCAGCCTATTATGTGCGCCTCGTCACTGCAGTCCCCAATCGGCGGGAAAATGCAGCTCGTAATTATTGACTGAACCGAATAAACCAATAAAATTTTCAATGGTCATACATTTTTCTTCTGGGTGAATTGAGAAAAAGCTGAAAAAATCGTGAATTTATAACTTTTCTCGGGTTTGAAAAAAAAGTGTAAAAAAAAAACATTTTAACGTGCTATAAAAATAAAAAAAAATACTTTTCGACGTCTTTTTTAGTTCACTTAGAAGAGATTTCCATACTGAAGAAAATGGATTTTGGTTTGATTCAATAGGTCGTTTCATTTTTTGGCTATCACGCCCGCCAATTTGGAAAAATCGTGAAAATGAAAAATATAGAAAACGCGCTTCAAAGTTTTCAATAGGAGGAAATACCAATATCAAATATCAATCGATTCTCTGCTTTTGGCCTTGTATCTTCGAAAATATTTACAATTGGCCTCTGTAACTTTGTAAATATATTCTTGGATAGTTTATCTATCGATTCAAGCAATAAAACAAAAAACGGTATTTTGGACCTTTTAATTCATGCTCCTGCATTAACTTTTATCTCTGTGTATGGGTTTCGTTTAAGGGGTTAGGCCACTCTAGAGGCCGAAAAAATAGGCTTTTTGAGGATTTTTTGTCAGAAAATCTATAAAATAAATCGAGATTACAAAAAAGGGTGTTTATCATACATATCAGTGACTCTATATAATAATTTTTTTAAGCGATTAATGTCAAAACGGCGGCTGTGCAGCGTTTATCTCAAAACTGCATTTTTTAAGTTGGACGGAAACATAACTCAGACAATTTTCAACCGATTCACTTGAAATGTCGAAGATATCTTGAAAAATACATTGTCTATGGAAGTACGCAGGATTTTTTTTTATTGCAAAGTTCATTTGTTATTAACAATTATCTCACGATTTTTTAGGCAAATTTTTCACTTTCCAAAAAATTGCTTAAAAAATCGTTAGATAATTGTTAATAACAAATGAAGTGTGCAATATAAAAAAAAATCCTACGTAATTATATTAAAATAAAAATATTCGTACTTTTCAAATAAATAATACGTTTTATTGATAAATTAAAATGTTAGGTCATTTTGGGACACCCTATAGTTCGTACTTAAGGCGTTACCCCCACTTGTAGCGCAAAAAAAGGCCTTTTTCATGAATTTTTTAAAAGAAAACTACAAAACTTTTTTAATCGATCAATATACCATCTTAAAGAACACATCTTGAAGAACTTTCAGTAATTTTTATATTGAAAAATATTACATTGTTTAGTGGCAAATGGCCGTCAATGAAATAATGTTTTTATATACACGGTTTGCGGTGACCAACATTGCGGCGAAGTGGATCATCCGAAAAAAAAAAATGCGGATGGATTTAGTCAAATATAAGTATAAACTAGTCTTTAATCGAAGGATTTTAAAAAATATTCATTTTTCACAAAATGGCGGACAGTCAAAGTTAATAGTTCGATTTTAACGAAAAAAATCGAACGATTAAAGACTACATTTTTATGTATTAAATAAGCCTGCAAAATTTCAAGAAGATCGGTTCATTAGTGTTCGAGTAATCTTGGTCACCGACTTCAGAAATGCCAGTTCGAGAAAAACGCGTTTAAAGTATCAATTTCAGTTTACACGAAGAAAATATTTTTTTTTGTAAACTTACATAGAGTCATCTATTCCGGGCCCATACTTCCGTATGGGCCCGGATACTTATACTTCAAAAAAATGCAATAAAAAAAAATCGATTTTTTCAAAATCGCAAGTGGGGGTAACCCCTTAACTGTATTACAGCCCCACTCTAAGCTATTCGATCTCTCTTTCCATACCCGTTGCGAGAGTACCATTCCATTCGTTATTTAGTTTTAGTTCTAGTTTTGATGAGTCTTTTAAGTTTTTTTTGTGTGTCTTATTAACATTCTGTTTTTGTCCCACGGTTGTTACCAGGACATGAAATGAACCAATCAATCAACCTCTCTTTCTCTCTGTCTTTTGCTCTGCCGAGAACGGCAGCTTGCCGTTTACCGCATCCCCCAGCACATTCATCTTAACGAGAGCTTAGCTGGCTTTGTGTGCGGAAGACATTTGGTTGCGGGATGCAGGTCGTTGGCTGGTCCGAGCGGAACTGCCGGGGACGCTGCACCAGCTAAGCCCTGCCTCCAACGAAACTGGGCTGCGTACGTGTGTAGGTGCTTTGCGTTCGGCAACGTCGAGCATAGCCGGTGGCTCATGTCGATCAAATTCGCAAAGACCAAGCCCCCCCCCTGTTTCTGCCCACTCCCTCTTTCGCTCTGTACGTTGCTCCTCTCGCCTCTCCGCCCACACGGTCTAATAAACCGTATCAATATTAACGACGAATTGTTATCAGCGGTCACGGGTTGCTGGAACTTTCGAAGCAAAGAATCGATAGCCTCATCGGCCGAATGCTCGCGATCGAATAATGCCGACGATACCGTCGAAACAATACAATTGGGTCTCGATAGGTTGTTTGCCTTCCTTCCGGGGATCATCGTTACGACTATACTCATAAATATCTTCATCAAGCGCGGTGAATCGGACTTTTCACATGGATGACGCAACCTCCTATCAATAAGTCAATATAAATAAATAGATAAATCGATTAATCGACTTTTCCACTGAGTCATATTTTTTATACAATAATAAATTCATTATTGACTTTTGAGAGGATCTCGCAAATATTTTATTCGAGACGCGGAAGACCATGAATCGTTCTTTAATCGAGATTGTTTTTTTGCCAGAAAGTACCATTCGCTGCCACGGTCATGAAAAGAATTTCGATTTTTTTCATCATCCTAATAAACAAATAACCAACAGTAGAGGAATTGACTTGCGAAATTACAAAAACATATAAAGCGACTTTTTTTTGGAGTCACGACAAGAATTTCAACCACAAATTATGAAAATACCTTGAAACAACTTGCGCCACCTTTCAAGATTGACCTGTAGGGCTCACTTGTAGCGAGAATTTATTTTTACCGCACGGTCACATTTTTTGCTGTGGCACTGAATTAAAAAAATCGATATTTTTTTGCATCACCTTAATATATATATAAATGGGTAAAATTTGCATAATACCGTGGAGCACATACGTGTCGAACTGCTCGAACCCGAAGGAGCATCGCGAGTAATTGAAATTGTAAACAAGCTTTTATGAATCATTCATTAGCTGGAGGCTACGTTGCTCTCTCGTTCGGGTTATCTCTCGGTAAGATGTTAAAGTCTCTCGGTGTGTGCCTGCGTATGTATATATATGAGATTTGAGTAAACGACGATCAAGAAAAAGGATAGGAGAGAAACAAGAAGAAGGGAAAGGGTTTAGCATAGAAACCTCGTGGCACAGAGGAAAATGTGTGTGTGTGTGTGTGTGTGTGTGTGTGTGTGTGTGTGTGTGTGTGTTTGTAGGTGTGTGTGTGTGTGTGTGTTTGTAGGTGTGTGTGTGTGTGTGTTTGTAGGTGTGCGTGTTTGTAGGTGTGTGTGTGTTTGTAGGTGTGTGTGTGTGTGTGTGTGTTTGTAGGTGTGTGTGTGTTTGTAGGTGTGTGTGTGTGTTTGTAGGTGTGTGTGTGTGTGTTTGTAGGTGTGTGTGTGTGTGTGTGTGTGTTTGTGTGTGTGTGTGTGTGTGTGTGTGTGTGTGTGTGTGTGTGTGTGTGTGTGTGTGTGTGTGTGTGTGTGTGTGTGGGTGTGTGTGTTTGTGAAACGAGTCGATGGACTCGAGTCTCGCGAGTCTGGAGTCAAGTCGACTCGGGGGCGCCTGCCTGCTGCCGCCGTGAATCAATACCCGCATTGCGCGTGCCACCTCTCTTTCTCTCTTGCTCTCTCGCTCCCACCCTTCGTGCTTTCCTGCGACCCCCGCCGCCCCCTTCCCGACCCGCCTCTCCTCTTACCTTCAGCTCTCCACCTCACCCTTCAAGCCTTCTCCTCTTCTACCTTCACCATAGCTGCATCTCACTCACATTAGCCCTCTCCCTTCCACCCTCGCCGCTCGCTTCTTCTGTCTCTTACGCCCTCGTTCCGTCACGGGGTGCCAGAGAGTGAGAGAGCCGCGCGGAGAGAAAGTGATGAGCACGGGACGTGTATACACGCGGATGGAGAAACACAACACGCTATACTGCTAGCGGGGGAAATAGGAGCGTGAGGGATGTGGAAAGAGGGCTCCGTATGTACGGCAGTATCTCGAGATCCCTATCCCGACAGTCCTTTCCTTGTTCCTTACTTTCAGGTCAACTCAGAAGTCTTTGGGTTCTTGCCCTCCCGAAACGAACGATTGTAGGCTGCGTGGCCTAGGATTGGACTAAGCTTGAGGAGACTGCTGCTGGGTATGGTCAAGTTGGAGGAGCTGGAAGTTCGGTTTGAAAGTCCTAAAAGTCTTTGGGACTTGACTTTCACCGGGGAAGGTTGTATTTCGTGAAGAAACATTCGTCGTTCAGTTGCTGTTGACGAACATGCCTAACAGGTTCAAGCTAGCGGTCGTTCCTGACGATTACGCCGTACCAAAAATCTTTGGACTTCTTCTTCCACCACGGAAGGTTGTGCTTTAGGCTGTGTTTACTTGCCAGCAGCTTAGGATTTGGCCTTCCCTAGTAATACAGTGTTCTTTCAGATGCAATCATCTTCTCAGGCCAACCTTTCTTTGCAGCTTTATCTTTTCGCAAAAGAAACATTCGTCGTTCAGTTGCTGTTGAAGAACATGCCTAGCAGGATTAAGCCAGCGGTCGTTCCTGACGATCAGGCCGTACCAAAAATCTTTGGACTTCTGCTTCCACCAGGGAAGGTTGTGCTTTAGGCTGTGTTCACTTGTGAGCCGCTTAGGATTTGGCGTCCCCTAGTAATACGGTGTTCTTTCAGATGCAATCATCTTCTCAGGCCAACCTTTCATTGCAGCTTTATCTTTTCGCAAAAGAAACATTCGTCGTTCAGTTGCTGTTGAAGAACATGCCTAGCAGGTTTAAGCTAGCGGTCGTTCCTGACGATCAGGCCGTACCAAAAATCTTTGGACTTCTTCTTTCACCAGGGAAGGTTGTGTTTTAGGCTGTGTTTACTTGTGAGCAGCTTAGGATTTGGCCTCCCCTAGTAATACAGTGTTCTTTCAGATGCAATCATCTTCTCGAGCCAACCTTTCTTTCCAGCTTTATCTTTTCGCAAAAGAAACATTCGTCGTTCAGTTGCTGTTGAAGAACATGCCTAGCAGGTTTAAGCTATCGTTAGTTCCTGCCGTTCAGGTCTTTGGGTCCGTCTTTCCACCAGTGAATGTTGTACTTTAGGCTGTGTTGACTTGTGAGCAAGCTAGAACTGTTCCTCCCCTAGTAATAAGTGTTCTTTCCTTCTCTCCAGTCTCATTTTTCCTCAAACGATCCATTCGTTCAACATCCTTTGCAGAACATTCCCATCAGCTTCTAGCCAGTACTCATAGACTCATCTGTTACTCGTCACCATCTTAGCAATCATCAAACTGGTGAATCGCAGAACGCGTCTTGGTTGAATGCGAAAAAAATACGCGTAGGGGTGCATGGTAAGAGATTGCAGCAGAGGATTCGCGCGCTTATGAGGAATGGCACATCAGCAGCAGCCGGCTTTTCAGTTCGGCGATCGCTCTGGACGCCCCTCTCCCTCTCTTGCCTCATACGTTCTCCCCGTTTCCTTGGCGGACGCGACG
This sequence comes from Ophion slaviceki, assembly GCA_944452715.1. NCBI lineage: Eukaryota > Metazoa > Arthropoda > Insecta > Hymenoptera > Ichneumonidae > Ophion > Ophion slaviceki. The sequence goes on from OX101791.1 coordinate 35,526,407, forward strand.
AATGGTCGCGAAAGCTCTGTGGCGCGAGAAGCGAATCTATTAAGCCGGAGGAAAAGAAAACGGGTGGGTTGGAGGGTGAGGTGGAGAAGGGAGGGGGTGGTGAGAGATACACATGCGGGGACACACATGTTCTAGAATGAGCGGAGAAACCTTACTGTGTTCCATCCACGCTACCTCCCCGATAAGGAGACATAAATCCTCTAGGCGTATTCTCTTCTCTTTCTCCCTTCCATTTTTCTCTTTTCATCCCTCTAGCCCTCTCTCTCTCTCTCTCTTTGCCTTTTACCCTTCGCGTCTTCTTCTCGCGACTACGCAAACACTCTAGCGCGTTCGCTTGCCAACTCGATCCGTCGCGACGGCTATCACATACGTACGCACAGTGTGATATAAAAATGAAGCAACCCCCAATGGCGTCGCGCAATCAGCGTTGCGGAATTCGACTTTTCAAATAAATCTCCAAGTTGGCATGGTCAAGCTAGCATGGTGATCCAAGTTGGCCATGAAGAGCTGAGGGTTTTTCCAAAAAAATGTTGGACGATCACCAATTTGGATCATTCTCGCCTCGACACACTTTCATCCCTGAAATCCCGTACACTAGTCTTCATCCGAAATACATTGGCCACAGATGGCCACAAATTTCGCACACTGGATCTAAAAAATGTCCCACATCACTGGGCAATAAAACATCGCGTTGGATTCTCAAGATTTTCGTTGAGACCGGAAAACCGGGGATGTGATACAGACATCTTGGCACACAAAATGGAGTTTGGCCATCGAGGAGAAATCTACATTTTACTACTTGTTTTGGGTAATTGGAATGAGAACTCTTTGGCCAACTTACCGAAAAATTCATCTCTTTGAATATACGGGCGTCGTCTTGGTGTCTTCCAGTCGGACCATTTTTTTGGTACAGATCCATTCACACGGGTCATACATTTTGGGGCATTCCTCGAAACGTCCAGCTCTTCGAAGGGCTCCTGTCAAGAAGTTCAAGTATTGAGTGACTGAGTTAGATTGAAATGTCTCATATATGGGTACTTAAACATACCACACATTAATATATGGGTATATATAGATATATAGATGTAAATATATATTTATATATAGATATGTATAAAAATGGGTCATGTATCGGTCCTCCACGTGGCACACATACACCCCACGTGGAAGACCAATAGATGACGACACTAACGGCCTCAGATGACTTCACTTGCGAAGCCCCATCTTGTCTCTCGTTTTACTTTTTGCCCGTTCTCTTTCTCTCTTTCCTCTCCTTCTCTCTCTCTCTCTCTCTCTCTCTCTCTCTCTCTCTCTCTCTCTCTCTCTCTCCTTCTCTCTCCTTCTGTATCCGCTTTCGATGCAATCCAACGGATCATTTAACTCAAACTCAAAGCCGTCTCACTCGCCTGACGCTTTAGCACCTTCAACCCGTTAAGGGGGTTCTTCGCATTATTTTCCGACCTACTCTCTTTCAAAGGGTTCGTCCCCGAGTGAGGAATACGATCACGCAGGCCCCAAACCTTTGTTCAGGCAAGGGAGTGCCAGAATATAAAGTAGCAGACAATAAAGAGAAAAAAATCCAAAAAATCATACTTTAGAGCGCCTTTCCAATAGTAAAAAAAAAAGAATTGAAAATTTCATTAATTTTTTACCCCACGAATTTACAATTTCTGAAAAGGCTTCTTCACCTTGTCTCTAGCCACCACCCGTGAGTGTAAAGTCGACATTCGCGAGTATCGTCCAAGCTCTTTATCACAACGATTATAGTGCCTCTCGAGGCACCTATCGCGTGTACGTATGACTATTTTATGCAGAGTCTTCGATTATCTAAAAAAGTGTGGCCTGTGTGTACCCGTGTACGTCTCGTAGCTCCGATCGTTTGAAATCACGTGACGTCACACGCCCGTGCACTTTGATCGATCAATCGAATGATTCGATTATAATCTCGATGAGTGCCAATATAAGGATATGATCCGCTTCTGCTACACCCAACGAACTCATCCCGACACACACACATACACACCCCAAAGAACCTTTCTTACGTCGACGATAACGAACGGTATATATTGATACCAGTTTGCACATTATTTTTTGTAATTATAATTGTCATAATTGTCGCGATCAACGTCAGCAATAGTATGCGATATAATAATGCGAATAATAATAATAAAAAGCGAACCATGTCAACAGCGGTATTGAAAATGATTAAGCAATAATGGTAATAATGATAATAAATAATAATAATGAATAAATCAATAGGAAATAGATTAAAACTAATGCAAATATAGCACTGGTAATAATAAATTGAAAATTAAAAAGTGTAGGTAAATCCTACGTTATTACAACGGCAATATAATAATGAAAATTTCAATAGGGAGAAGCTCGTAAAGAAGAAGGACTCTGCATGTTATATATATATATATCTTGCATATATATATAATATATATGCAAGTTTCACAATTATAATAATAATTACATTAAGAAGAAATATAAAAAGTATGATAGAAGGATGATAATCGAAATAATAATAATTGCAATAATAAATTGAAGAACGCCAAATACAATCAAAATGATTTAATAATAATAATAATAGTAATAATAATAAGGAAAAGTTAAAGTCGATAATTTATTACTGGTAACTATTATTCTTATTATTATTAATTCCTAGTATTATGATAATTGACAATAATAAAATTAAAGTCAAAATTAATTGTCAAACACATTGAAACATGAAGAAACCGATAAATTGTGAGATATATGGAAACTTAAAATAAAAAATCGTGCAAGGCTCCGAACCTCCCCGATCGAGCTGACATTTTGCACCAACCTTCCTTTTAATATTTTAAGACAACCCCTAAAGGAATTTTTGGCGATGCGGAATAGTTCTTGAGTTCGGATTTGGGTTTGTTTGGGTATTTTTGTTTGGACAAAACGAAGAGCGCGATAACTTACATAGGTATGAACGGAGACGTAGCACATAAAGATATAGTCGGCGCGCGTTAAAAAAAAACTTCAAAATTCAATATTTCGAAAACTATTGAGTCACCAAAAATCCCTTTAAGGGTTGTCTTAAAATATTAAAAGGAAGGTTTCGCAAAATTTCAAGTCGATCCAAAATTCTCTCCGATCAATTCGATGAATAAAATAATAATAATAATACGGCTGAAAATCTCCAATAATTGTATAAATGTCTGATTGACTTTCATCGTCATTCGCGGACCGTCTCGGTCGCTCTGTCACACACACACGGCTGGTCGTACCGCGAGGGCCCAGGGCTGCTCTGTCGGGGTGGGTCGTCGCGGGGCAAAGAGGCGGCCGGGGGCCGACGACGTCGTCGTCCTCGAAGCGCGCGTGTCTATACGACACGTCGGCTTTGACGCCGCTCGCGTCGCGTCATCTAAATTTAGCGAACTCAGTTCGCGCGCGGGCACGTATATTTTTCGTCGTCGCAACAAGGACATCGATGTATAATTGAAGAGTCAGAATAAGAATTGTAGGAGCACGAAAAGGGAGGAAAAACGCGGATTCGCGAGGGGACGGAAGCGTGTCGGGCTCGCAATGTGGCCAATTTTTCGGAGCGTTTTTTACGGATTTGAGATTGTTTAAATCAAAGGTGATTTTTATAGAGGATAGCACCTCAAGATATCGCGAAATAAAAAAATTCGTTTGATTATTATTAACTTCAATTATATATTTTTTTAAGTCAACCCTAATAACAATAACAATAATAATTAACAACAACAATAATAATATCAATAATAGTTGACAGTAATAAATAATTATTAACCTTTGAAATTCACAAACAAAACTAAACAATTTAATTTTTCAATCATCACCAATAGGAAATTATTATTTTTAACTTTCATCTTATTATTGTTATTATTATTTTTATATTCAACGCTTATTTATTATAAATATTATATAATGATTTTAATTGTATTTTTTGTTTCTGTTCAGTTTTCGCGCGTTTGGCCGAAAGTGCCGTTTTTTTTATCGGCCATATCTCAGCTTCCAATTTTCCGATTTAGGCTCGTAAGTAGGTTTCCGGAAAGGATTTTGGTAGACTCAGAGAATACCGTCGGGCTCCTTCCTATATCTGAATTTTTTTGAGCCGAAAAAGCTTGCCGTATATCGAAAAAATCGACACCGAAAGGCAGGCCGACTTTCGGCCGATCTAGCGGATCGGCAAATCATTCCAGATGAATGAGCCAGGATCCATTCGAATGCTTGATCAATTCCGCGTTGAATGAGACCAGAAGCCGAAACGCAAAAAATGTATTTTCTAAAGTCCTAACGGCCCATCACTAATTAACTCAATAATTTCGCGTTGCAAGAGACGTGTGTACTGGGACACATGTAAATAAAGGAAAGAGGAAGTATGGGTCGGCAAAAAGTCCATTTTGGGGCCATTCTTTTGACCCAAACCGAACCAATATTTTCCTCTCTCTCTCTCTCCTTCTCTCTAGGCTCTAACCTAACCCAATCTCTCCATCGACGAATCTCCCTTAGGCAAATAGCCTAAGGCAGTTTATTCCCTATATTTCTTCCTCTTCCTTACATTTTTTCACTTTTCTCCTCGTTTCCCGAGTGTGTGTTCTTCCAGAGTCCTGTGGCTCTAGAATCGTCTTTCTCTATCTCTCCGCGGAGCCATGAGCGACGAAGGCAAAAACTGTAGGTACCGAGAGAGAAACCTTGTGAGTCAAAGAACCAGATTCTTTCTATCTCTTTCTCTTTTCCTTTCCTTCTCCCTTCTAATGCTTCTTCCCTAGATCCCACCCCCCTCTTTGTCTTGTCTCGTCGTTCAGCAATTTCTCTCCACTTTTCGTGCTTATTTCTCTACCAAAGCCTGCCCGTGTCCGGCGCGCTAACGGTGATGAAAATAAACGTGGTGAACAGGGCTCGTTTTCTCTCGGTGTACGCAGGCTCTGCACTATACTTTCTATATATATATAACTCTGTAGATCTGCGTACGTGCCGATTTTACTATCCTCGTAGACAGAAGGGCGTAAGTTAGTCAGCTCGAGGAAAAAAAAATCGGATTTGAATCTCTCTAGTTGACAATAATGTGCATTAGACTGGCCAAAAAAAAAGATTTTTTTTTTTCAGTCGAAATTTTTGTTAAAAATGTTGTTGACAATGACAAAAAATGAGTGCTGACCAAAGTTTAGCCCTTTATATCAATATTTAGAGGTCCCTCATCGCGATTTAGTTTGACCTATTTATTTAACATGGTGAAAATTTTGTTTGCCGCTTCTCAGCCTTATAACTCGCCTACGGGTAAACACACGGAAATGCCCAAAACATTGTTTTATAGGAAATTAAGGCAGGATTCTACTTTGAAACCATGAAAAAAACGCTATTTTCGTGAATTTTTTCTGAGAATACTATTAAAGATAGTATTCTCTAATATGGGGTTTAAACTGTTCAATAAATACACTCTTTAAGTACAGAAAAAAAATTTTACACTCTTTAAGTACAGAAAAAAATTTTCTATAATCAGTAATTTAGGCGTTTCCGTGTGTGTATCTGTAGGCGAGTTATAAAGCTCAGAAGCGGCAAACAAAACTTTTACCATGTTAAATGAATGGGAAATAGAAAATCGCGATGAGGGACCTCTATTAATATAAAGGGCTAAAATTCGGTCAGCACTCATTTTTTGTCATTCTCAACAACATTGCCAACAAAAATTGAAAAAAAATGTCTACTTTTTTTGGGCCAGTCTAATGTACACACATATATGAATCTATAAAATAACAACAATAATAATAACAATTATTATTTAAAATTAGAATGAATATTATTATTATTATTCATTAGTACTGTTACCATAATAATTATTATTTGGAGTAATAATAATTTTTCTGTTAACATCTATCAATAATTATATTTTTTAAAATAATGAATAAAATAAAATAAAAATGAAATATACTAATAATAATTATCATAATGACAATAATGAAGGTCGAGCCTAATCCACCGGGAAAGTGAATGTTTCCCAGTGCAAACTGAGAAATAAATGCTATGCTCCGAGCAATAAAATCTTTAAAAAAAAATAATTATTGAGATGTCTATAGGCATTATACCGGATGTGCCATTTTAATCTGACACTTCATTTATCTCGAACAATTTTGCTCCGATCAAGTATTAAGTATAATAAAAACTTTTAAAGTTCAAGAAGGGACGTTAAAAAACATCTTTTCTGGTCCAGAATTCAAAATGACGAGGGTAAGATGGCCGTCGTGTTAAAAAAAAATGGGATCGTACATTTTTTCACGAAAACATTTATCAGGCCAAAATTAACAACTTTTGTAGAAAAAGTTTTTTGATAACGTACATAAATTTTATGTTAAAATACCATTTTTGGCCGGACTGACGAGCCGCAAATAACTAATCCTTATTTGGGTTTGTTCGGGATATCAAACAAACCCAAACAAACTCACACCCACACACACACACACACACACACACACATACGCACGCACGCACACACACACACACGCACGCACACACACACACACACGCACGCACACTTAAACTACGGATGTTGTCGCCTTTACCTCCTCGGGTACATTCTGGACAGCGCTATAACAATAAAAAATGCTATTCTAACCAAAAAGTAATGAACGTTATCAAATAACTTTTCCTACGAAAGTTGTTAGTTTCGACTTGATAAATGTTTAAGTGAAAAAAATCATAATTTCATTTTACAAAACGTGTCGTCCACCTTAACGCCGCCATTTTGAATTTTGGACCAAAAAAGATTTTTTTAGCGCCCCCCTTGAACCCGAAAGATTTTGTTATACTAAATGCTTGATTGAAGCAGTATTTTTCGAGATAAATCAGGCGCAAGATTAAAATGGGACACCCGGTATAGTTGATAGACGCCCTACCCAGATAGACAGTCATGATTATCACACCGTCAATACAATTGATGAAGCAAATTTTACAGCATATTGACTACATGTCGTGATGCCAAGGCATGAACTCATTTAGTATCATGAATGTACAAAACATTTTGATCTCAATATGTCGTTTACGAATGCACCGTACGATCAGAGTACGCCCAACTCATATCGCTGTGCTCAAGTGTCTGCAATTAATATCCGTAAATTTTACACCATATTGAATACACGCCAAAATACAGACATTTTGGCGTGTATTCACTATCGTAGCATTAATTGTTCTCATGAATTGTACTTAACATGAACGCAATTTCGTTTACATTGATGAAGACATTTCGTAAGCTCATTCAGTATCGTGAATTCGAGATACAACTTAAATTGTGTGTAACTTAAATTTGTCGTTTCAAAATGCACCATTCGTTGAGTACGAGATTAATTCATAAGACGGCAAATGTGAATTTTACAATGAATATTTGCAGATTAACGTCATATGAAAGTCATCCAATGACTTGTGTTGATGAATTCACTGGGTTAGCACTGGTAATAGACATGCCATGCAAGCAATATGACGGCGATATACATGTTTGTCAGTGATACATTCGATGGGCGCAACATGACGGCGATAGGCGTGTTCCTCAGTGATACATCCTATGACGGCGATATGCGTGTTTCTCAGTGATACATCCTATGACGACGATATGCATGTTTCTAAGAGATACATTCGATGAACGCAATATGACGGCGATATGCATTCGATGAGCGCAATATGCCGGCAATATGTTTATTTGTCAGTGATACATCCCACGAGCACAATATGATGGCGATATGCATGTTTCTTAGCGATACATTCCATGACGGCGATATGCATGTTTTCAATGACACATTTGATGAGCGCAAAATGAAGGCGATATGCATATTTCTCAGTGATACATCCCAAGAGCGCAATATGACGGCGATATGCGTGTTTCTCAGTGATACATCCTATGACGGCGATATGCATGTTTCTAAGTGATACATTCGATGAGCGCACTATGGCGGCGATATGTATATTTGTCAGTGATACATCCCACGAGCACAAAATGATGGGGATATGCATGTTTTTTAGTGATACATTCGATGAGCGCGATATGACGACGATATGCACATTTGTCAGTGATACATCCCATGAGCGCAATAAAACGGCGATATGCGTGTTTCTCAGTGATACATCCTATGACGGCGATATGCATGTTTCTAAGTGATACATTCGATGAGCGCAATATGACGGTGATATGCATGTTTCTCAGTGATGCATTCCAAGACGGCGATATGCATGTTTCTAAGTGATACATTCGATAAGCGCAAAATGCCAGCAATATGTATATTTGTCAGTGATACATCCCATGAGCACAATATGATGGCGATATGCATGTTTCTTAGTGATACATTCCATGACGGCGATATGTATGTTTTCAGTGATACATTTGATGAGCGCGATATGACGACGATATGCACATTTGTCAGTGATACATCCCATGAGCGCAATATAACGGCGATATGCGTGTTTCTCAGTGATACATCCTATGACGGCGATATGCATGTTTCTAAGTGATACATTCGATGAGCGCAATATGACGGCGATATGCATGTTTCTCAGTGATGCATTCCATGACGGCGATATGCATGTTTTCAGTGACAGATTTGATGAGCGCGGTATGACGACGATATGCACATTTGTCAGTGATACATCCCATGAGCGCAATATAACGGCGATATGCGTGTTTCTCAGTGATACATCCTATGACGGCGATATGCATGTTTCGAAGTGATACATTCGATGAGCGCAATATGACGGCGATATGCATGTTTCTCAGTGATGCATTCCATGACGGCGATATGCATGTTTCTAAGTGATACATTCGATGAGCGCAATATGCCGGCAATATGTATATTTGTCAGTGATACAGCCCACGAGCACAATATGATGGCTATATGCATGTTTCTCAGCGATACATTCCAGGACGGCGAAATGCATGTTTTCAGTGATACATTCGATAAGCGCAATATGACGGCGATATGCATATTTGTCAGTGATACATCCCATGAGCGCAATATGACGGCGATATGCGTGTTTCTCAGTGATACATCCCACAACGACGATATCCATGTTTCTAAATGATACATTCGATGAGCGCAATACGACGGTGATACGTACGAGTATATTTGTCAGTGATACATCCCACAAGCACAATATGATGGCGATATGCATGTTTCTCAGTGGTGCATTCGATGACGGCGATATGCATGTTTCTAAGTGATACATTCGATGAGCGCAATATGACGGCAATATGCATATTTGTCAGTGATACATCCCATAAGTGCAATATGACGGCGATATGCGTGTTTCTCAGTGATACATCCCATGACGGCGATACGCATGTTTCCAAGTGATACATTCGATGAGCGCAATATGACGGCGATATGCATGTTTCTCAGTGATACATTCCATGACGGCGATATGCATGTTCTCAGTGATGCATTCGATGAGCGCAATATGACGGCAATATGCATATTTGTCAGTGATACATCCCATAAGCGCAATATGACGGCACTATGCGTGTTTCTCAGTGAAACATCCTATGACGGCGATATGCATGTTTCTCAGTGATACATCCCATGACGGCGATATGCATGTTTCTCAGTGATACATTCCATGGCGGCAATATGCATATTTGTCAGTGATACATCCCATAAGCGCAATATGACGGCAATATGTGTGTTTCTCAGTGAAACATCCTAACCTCCATAAAGCTAGCAGGGCAAACTCCCGAAAATAGATTTAATTGATATCAAAATTTTGTGCTTTTTATGTGCTAATTTTGTGCTCCATTTAAAAATGTTGTGCTCTTACCGTTTAGCGGGAAATTAGAAATAAAAAGTGCTCTGCTGGCTTGCCATCAAGCTAGCAGAGCACATAATGATATTTGGCTTATCTAAGAATGAAACTACGTGATATTTATGTGCTTTTTATGTGCTTTACGAATATCGAACATCCAAACCCCTATTTTTTTTTCTCCGGATATAAACCCTCAAAAAAACCCCAAATGAGAGAATTTATCATTTTTTGGATATACTGACATGAAAATACATAATATTTATGTTCTTTTTATGTGCTCTACGAATAATCAAGAGCCAAACCGCTAAAACGCAAATTTCTCCCAAAACCACCCCCATAAGACCCAAATTACCCGCAAATACGAGTAATGGTTATTTTTTCGATATCAAAAAATCAAAGTAGTCCACATTTATGTGCTTTTTATGTGCTCTACGAGTATCTAAGAGCCAAATCTCTAAAACGAAAATTTCTCCGAAAACCACCCCGACGACACCCAAGCTACCCGCAAATACGAGTATTGGCTATTTTTTCGATATCGTTAAATGAAAGTAGTCCACGATAATGTGCTTTTTATGTGCCCTACGAATATGCAGGAGCCCAACCGCTAAAACGCAAATTTCTCCCAAAACCACCCCTACAAGACCCAAGCTACCCGCAAATACGAGTAGTGGCTATTTTTTCGATATCGCAAAATCAAGGTAGTCCACATTTATGTGCTTTTATGTGCTAATTTTGTGCTCCATTTAAAATTTTTGTGCTCTTACTGTTTAGCGGGTAATAAGACATCAAAAGTGCTCTGTTGGCTTACCATCAACCTAGCAGAACACTTAATGATATTTGGCATATCTAAGAATAAAACTACGTGATATTTATGTGCTTTTTATGTGCTTTGCGAATATCGAACAGCCAAATCCCTATGTTTTTTTTTCGCCCGATATAGACCCTCAAAAAACCCCCAAATAAGAGAAGTTACCATTTTTTGGATATACTGACATGAAAATACATAATATTTATGTGCTTTTTATGTGCTCTACGAATATTCAAGAGCCAAACCGCTAAAACGCGGATTTTTCCCAAAACCACCCCCACAAGACCCAAATTACCCGCCAATACGAGTAATGGTTATTTTTTCGATATCGCAAAATCAAAGTAGTCCACATTTATGTGCTTTTTATGTGCTCTATGAATATCCAAGAGCCAAACCGCTAAAACGAAAATTTCTCCAAAAACCACCCCTACAAGACCCACGCTACCCGCCAATACGAGTAATGGTTATTTTTTCGATATCGCCAAATCAAAGTAGTCCACATTTATGTGCTTTTTATGTGCTCTATGAATATCCAAGAGCCAAACCGCTAAAACGCAAATTTCTCCAAAAACCACCCCTACAAGACCCAAGCTACCCGCCAATACGAGTATTGGTTATTTTTGCGATATCGCAAAATCAAACCAGTCCACATTTATGTGCTTTTTATGTGCTCTACAAATATCCATGAGCCAAACCGCTAAAACAAGAATTTCTCCCAAAACCACCTCTACAAGACCCAAACTACCCACCAATACGAGTATTGGCTATTTTTTCGATATCGCAAAATCAAAGTAGTCCACATTTATGTGCTTTTGATGTGCTAATTTCGTGCTCCATTAAAAAATTTTGTGCTCTTACCGTTTAGCGGGTAATTAGAAATCAAAAGTGCTCTGTTGGCTTACCATCAAGCTAGCAGAGCACTTAATGATATTTGGCATCTCTAAGACTGAAACTACGTGATATTTATGTACTTTTTATGTGCTTTGCGAATATCGTACAGCCAAACGCCTATTTTTTTTCGCCCAATATAGACCCTCAAAAAAACCCCAAATAAGAGCATATACCATTTTTTGGATATACTGAAATGAAAATACATCATATTTATGTGCTTTTTATGTGCTCGACGAATATTCAAGAGCCACACTGCTAAAACGCAAATTTCTCCCAAAACCACCCCCACAAGACCGAAATTACCCGCCAATATGAGTAATGGTTATTTTTTCTATATCGCCAAATCAAAGTAGTCCATATTTACTAAATGTATTTATTTATGTACTACTAAATATTTACTAAATGTGGACTACTTTGTATTTATTTATGTACTACTAAATATTTACTAAATGTGGACTACTTTGATTTGGCGATATCGAAAAAATAACCATTACTCGTATTGGCGGGTAATTTCGGTCTTGTGGGGGTGGTTTTGGGAGAAATTTTCGTTTTAGCGGTTTGGCTCTTGAATATTCGTAGAGCACATAAAAAGCACATAAATATGATGTATTTTCATTTCAGTATATCCACAAAATGGTAAATGCTCTTTTTTGGGGGTTTTTGAGGGTCTATATCGGGCGAAAAAAAATAGGCGTTTGGCTGTTCGATATTCGCAAAGCACATAAAGAGCACATAAATATCACGTAGTTTCATTCTTTGATATGCCAAATATCATTAAGTGCTCTGCTAACTTGATGGTAAGCCAACAGAGCACTTTTGATTTCTAATTACCCGCTAAACGGTAAGAGCACAAAAATTTTTAATGGAGCACGAAATTAGCACATAAAAAGCACATAAATGTGGACTACTTTGATTTTGCGATATCGAAAAAATAGCCAATACTCGTATTTGCGGGTAGCTTGGGTCTTGTAGGGGTGGTTTTGGGAGAAATTTTCGTTTTAGCGGTTCGGCTCTTGGATATTCGTAGAGCACATAAAAAGCACATAAATGTGGACTACTTCGATTTAGCATCATCGAAAAAATAGCCAATACTCGTATTGGTGGGTAGTTTGGGTCTTGTGGGGGTGGTTTTGGGAGAAATTGGCACATAAAAAGCACATAAATGTGGACCGCTTTGATTTTGCGATATCGAAAAAATAGGCAATACTCGTATTTGTGGGTAGCTTGGGTCTTGTAGGGGTGGTTTTGGGAGCAATTTTCGTTTTAGCGGTTCGGCTCTTGGATATTCGTAGAGCACATAAAAAGCACATAAATGTGGACTACTTTGATTTAGCAATATCGAAAAAATTGCCAATACTCGTATTGGTGGGGAGTTTGGGTCTTGTAGAGGTGGTTTTGGGAGAAGTTCTTGTTTTAGCGGTTTGGCTCATGGATATTCGTAGAGCACGTAAAAAGCACATAAATGTGGACTACTTTGATTTGGCGATATCGAAAAAATAACCATTACGCGTATTGGCGGGTAATTTCGGTCTTGTGGGGGTGGTTTTGGAAGAAATTTGCGTTTTAGCGGTTCTGCTCTTGAATATTCGTAGAGCACTTAAAAAGCACATAAATATGATGTATTTTAATTTCAGTATATCCACAAAATGGTAAATGCTCTTATTTGGGGGTTTTTTGAGGGTCTACATCGGGCGAAAAAGATACGCGTTTGGCTGTTCGCAAAGCACATAAAAAGCACATACATATCACGTAGTTTCATTCTTAGATATGCCAAATATTATTAAGTGCTCTGCTAGCTTGATGGTAAGGTAACAGAGCACTTTTGATTTCTAATTACCCACTAAACGGCAAGAGCACAAAAATTTTTAATGGAGCACAAAATTAGCACATGAAAAGCACATAAATGTGGACTAGTTTGATTTTGCGATATCGAAAAAATAGCCAATACTCGTATTTGCGGGTAGCTTAGGTCTTGTAGGGGTGGTTTTGGGAGAAATTTTCGTTTTAGCGGTTCGGCTCTTGGATATTCGTAGAGGACATAAAAAGCACATAAATGTGGACTACTTTGATCTAGCGATATCGAAAAAATAACCAATACTCGTATTGGCGGGTAGCTTGGGTCTTGTAGGGGTGGTTTTGGGAGAAATTTGCGTTTTAGCGGTTTGGCTCTTGGATATTCATAGAGCACACAAAAAGCTCATAAATGTGGACTTCTTTGATTTTGCGATATCGAAAAAATAACCATTACTCGTATTTGCGGGTAATTTGGGTCTTGTGGGGGTGGTTGGAAGAAATTTGCGTTTTAGCGGTTTGGCTCTTGAATATTCGTAGGGCACATAAAAAGCACATAAATATTATGTATTTTCATGTCAGTATATCCAAAAAATGGTAAATTCTCTTATTTGGGGGTTTTTTGAGGGTCTATATCGGGCGAAAAAAAAATGGGGGTTTGGCTGTTCGATATTCGCAAAGCACATAAAAACACATAAATATCACGTAGTTTCATTCTTTGAAAAGCCAAATATCATTAAGTGCTCTGCTAGCTTGATGGCAAGCCAGCAGAGCACTTTTGATTTCTAATTTCCCGCTAAACGGTAAGAGCACAAAAATTTTCAATGGAGCACAAAATTAGCACATAGAAAGCACAAAATTTTGATATCAATTAAATCCATTTTCGGGAGTTTGCTCTGCTAGCTTTATGGAGGTAACATCCTATGACGGCGATATGCATGTTTCTAAGTGATACATTCGATGAGCGCAATATGACGGCGATATGCATGTTTCTAAGAGATACATTCGATAAGCGCAATATGATGGCAATATGCATATTTGTCAGTGATACATCCCATGAGCGCAATATGACGGCGATATGCGTGTTTCTCAGTGATACATCCTACGACGGCGATATGCATATTTCTCCGTGATACATCCCATGAGCGCAATGTGACGGCGATATGCATAAAAATCAAGAATGATACAAGTAGGCAACGAAACAAATAATGTTCACACAAGTGGTAGAATGGCTAGGTAGGTAGCGCGCTCAGCTCTAGAATTAGAAGACGTAGGTTCAAACCGTAGGTAGGCAAAAACTTTAACTAGGCAGGATACATTTTAATCCATTTATCATATAGGCAGAAATATAAATAAAGAACAACTTTGCTTCATTTGGATTTGTTATTGTGAATCATCATGTGATGTACATTTGACTTGAACATACATGTGTTTATCTGGGTACTATTTCAATACATGCATATATTAAATATAAATAATTTATTTTTAATGAACTAAAATAAACGATGTCGAAGCTTGCATTGTTGAAATGCAACGACCATTTACAAAAAATATATTCCTCTATCTGTGTTATCCTAGATCATTTTTTCCAAATTTGGGTTCTAGATATTTAATAGGAATTCTGAAGAAAAAAAAACGATTGATCGATTCTCAAAGCCTAGAAATGGCGAAAAATCTATTCAATTTTTTAAAAAACCATTTCCATTACGCTTCAATTAAGCAAATGTTTATCAGATAAAAAAAAGACATTAATTCATTCAAATTTATAATATCGTATATCGGGATGTGAAAAAAAAACATTGAATAAGCTCGAAATTTTTTTTTTTCCTGTACTCTAAAAGTCCGGGAATCTCGATTTTTACTACCCCTTCTGTTTTTTTCCTCGATTCGAGAAGAAATCCTTTAAATGTGTCTAACAATGTGAGTACAGAAGGGAAGAAAAAACCAAATTTCGCAAACTGTTGATAATTTTTTTATTGCGTCGGTTGGTATAATTTTTTGGGGTGTGCACGAGAAGCTTCGGAGTCGTGAATAGTCCGGTAGCCGGTGCTGGTTCTCCTCGAGTACCGTATAGGTACACAAGCACGCGGCGCGCGGCTTGTACAATCCAGTCCTAGAGAGTTCGACGTCCCACATTCTCTCGACCCCCGATAGCTATACCGGGAGAGCTTGCTAGCACCCCCCCCCCCCCTTCATTGCGCCTTAACTCCCTACCTCGCGTTCCCATCCCTGAGACTTTATCCCTTCCCTCGCGGCCTCTCTCTCTCTCTCTCTCTCTCTCTCTCTCTCTCTCTCTCTCTCTCACTCGAAATTCGCGAAGCTCACCTTGTGCAGATATGTGCCCACACGAGTCCGCAGACTAACGCTCTCATCTTCGTTCCCACTACCTATCCTCATCCACTGGTCCTTCGATCCCATCAGGGAATGAAAGTCACCCGAGCTTTTCTTCCCTCCACTCTCCGTCCTTTATGTTTTTTTTATCTACGGTCCTCTGTCCGATTCTTATGCTTTTGTACCAAACTCCGCGATACTCGTGTGCTTGGGCATCAAACAACGTGAATCAAAAATTCTTATGGGAGTATTGGAATGGCGAGGTCGAGATTTCATACACAATTTATACATAGTCTTGGCAAGTTTGAGTTTTTTTTTCAAACTGTTAAATATTCGTAAACAATGGAGTTATTATTGTTATACAGTGGAGTTCTCATTATTAGGGTAATCTGAAATGAAAAATGCAAATATGTACTTTTAGTATGATAATCAAACTTTCGTATGACGGGATGTTTTTTTGAAATTTGGAATTTTACGACACTGGTAAGCTGTAGAAAAAAAAACATTTGACTTTAGAGCGAAAAAATAACTTCAAGCATTTGTTATCAACAGATGGATAAAAATATGGAAACATCGTTCGGTCATACGACAGAAAATGTTGTAAACTATGCTCTGTCCAAATTCAAAGTGAATCCGATGAATGGATTTTCGGATATGAATTAAAACGTTCCATAATGGTATTGAAGTTTGCATCGTAGCAACGCAACGAAAATACATTTTTATCGGATTGCCGTAATTTTTTTTTTTGGCTCATTCAGGACACGGATATCACTGAAACATTTTTGAGGAAATATAGAGGAATTAAAAAACCAGGAAGAATTTTCGTTGCGTTCCAACAATGCAAACTTCAGCACCATGTTTCGTGAGACATCATTTTTTTAAAGGCTAATTTGCACTGGTGCGATTCGCCTTAGCGCAGTGGGCCATCTGACCATTTAAAAAATCGTCACAACTCGGTCAATTTTTGAAATATTTCCAAAGTCTTTATTGCGCTCAGTCAAGACCCTGGGCTATAGAACTACCCGATAAAAAACCCCAATTTCTCCAATTTCAAGTCTATTATTCAAGCCCCCTTAACGTCACGTGCGCTACGTCACCTCGTATCAATTGATCCGTTCGCGATACTTACCATCGCGACTATGGCTGATTAACGAAACGACGTCGTACACGTCACTTCGAGTCTTGACTTGTTCGAGTTATGCACACTCTCGTGCTCGTCAGCTGTTCACATATACAGTCGAACTTCGATATAACGAAATTCTCGATATAACGAAAATTTGTCCATTTCCTGCCGATAGACACCCGAAACCTTCATACAATAACATAATAATATGCATTATGCTCTAATTGCTAATTACTTTCTTTTAATAATATCCCTATATTTATGTTATATATATATATATATATATTAGTATATGTATATTGTGTATATATATATATATATATATATATATATATATATATATATATATATATATATATACAATATACTAATATAGATTGTTTAAGAACATTTTAAGGAACATGATCTCGATACAACGAAAACGCGATAAAACGAACTTCCCTAGCGATTCGTTATATCGAGGCTCGACTGTACACACATTTGTCAAGTATACACACTGTAAACATTTTATTGTCAAGTTGCTCCTGTCCAACGTGATTCGCTTACCATCCTGGACTTTCTTCCTATTTGATTTTTGGAAAACTTTGATATTTGGAAAAAA
This sequence comes from Ophion slaviceki, assembly GCA_944452715.1. NCBI lineage: Eukaryota > Metazoa > Arthropoda > Insecta > Hymenoptera > Ichneumonidae > Ophion > Ophion slaviceki. The sequence goes on from OX101791.1 coordinate 35,543,729, forward strand.
ATTCTTTTACTACAACTTGATCCGAGTAACATGCTGGATTTGGTCAATTTCGAATTCGCAATTTTGGGTGTTCTTTTTTTTATTTAAAAAAAATGTATTTGTCCCAGAAATTCTCGGTTTATAGAGTGCCTTTGATAAAGTGCATCGAGAATTATTTACTGCTGCGTAAACGTTAATACGAGAACTTCACTGACCGACGACAATGTGATTTTTATTTTTCGTTTTTTGGTCGGAACAATCATGAAACAAAACGAGGAATAAATTTAAAAGGACTGGAGCCAAACGACTCCACGTGGATTGCATCATGATGCATTCCATTTGTCATATATATATATATGTATGTGTATATATATGGGTAATTCTCACGAAATGATCATTTCATTTATTTTTCGTTTTTTTGGTCAGAGCAATCATAAAATAAAACGGCAAATACATTTAAAAGGACTGGAGCCAAACGACTCCACGTGGGATGCGTCATGGTGCATTCCATTTGCCATATATATATATATATATATATATATATATATATATATATATATATATATATATATATATATATATATATATATAAAAGTATAAAATAAATAAAATAAAAAAAAATAAAAAATATATATATATATATATATATGGGTGATTCTCCGGAAACGATCATTTTGCATGTAATCTGACTTTTTCAATCGATGCTATTCGATTATTTTGTAGGTTTTTTTTGGTATACAATAGTTTTAAATATTTCGAAATCTTCCTATAAAATAGATTTGGCAGATAAATCGTCGCTATCCTTTTTTTCTGTATTTTGAGTACGAAAATCATTTTTCTGGAGTGTAACTATCCAGACTTCATATACACTAGCAAGCTGAAGTGGTACCGTAAAACGGAGCTAATTTGAACAGTTTTTGGAAGTTTTTTGTAGGTTACTTTTTTTAACATTCTAGATACCAACTTATCTTGCTCCAATAGAACAGTGTGTCCTTTGGGTATCAAATGTATAAGAAAGTCAAGCTCCACCACTCCCTCACAATTTGATATTACATTTTTTAAAGTGTCAATGTAGCCCCGAGTGAGGGGCTTCTTTGACAGGGCATTGAAATGCAACGTATGTCAAAGATTAAGGGTTACTTTGGAATCATCTTGATAAAAAAAATGCAATATTTTATGCATTATACATGAAATTAATGAAAAACAACGATTTTTTATAACCAATTGTCATCGTTATTGAGGCAGCAGAACTCGAACAATTTTTGTCCACCGACGTGAAATTTTAACTGTAGTTTCGGAGATTGCTTTAACAGTCAAGTACGAGCGCTTTTTTCGATGAATCGAAAATTGTAAAAAATATATCACTTTTGAGATAAAAATTATGGTCGAAAAACGAACTTTTTTTCAAACTTGTCTCCATTTTTCCTTTAATTATTTTTTAATTTCCCCCGTACATGACTGCTAAAAATAATATAATTAACGAAAATATTTCACTCATAGTTCCGGGACTAAATTTACGACAGTTCTACTGCGTGTCGCGGAGAGGGTTGGCTGAAAAACAGTAGTGCTATAGTGACTCGTGCGCCGCCATTTTGTATACTTTTGACAAATAATTTTTTTTTAAATATTTCAATATATACCTTATAAAACCTAAAAGCTCTTATGACCATGTATTTTATTCCTTCGTTTAAAAAAATCCAAAGAAAACGGGAAAAAGGGGCAGTTACAGTGGTGCCCACCCTTAAGGAAACATTTTACATAAAAATATCACGTATCTGGGGTGCTATTATAGGGACTTAATGAGTCTTATAATTGTCATTGAGATCAAAATCAACTTCAGCATCATTATAATAAATTTGAACACCAAATTGTTGTTCAAGTTTATTCCCCGCACTCGCCCGCCCAGAAGGTCAAGCGGACTCGCTGCGCACACATTTTAAACGTATTTTGGCGCTCTGTCAAAGTAGCCCCAAAAACTGTCAAAGTTATCCTGAACGTCAATTTAGCCCCGTTTTACGGTACTTCAAAAAATCATGAAAAAACATTCCTTGGAACCGCTGGGCATTTAATTTCTCCCTGAAAAATAAAATAACAAGCACAGGTATCTCGGAATAAATGAGTAACTTTTGTAACCGTTTTTTAGAGTAGTGCCACAATATTTTTTGGCGGATTGAGGCTACAACAATCGCTCAAACGTTTTCTCAGGATCTTCATTAAAAATCTATAATATAAATTGGCACGAAAGTATTTTCGATAATGATGAAAATAAAAGAAACGAAAAGATTTTTCGTTGCATTCCAACGATGCAAACTTCAACACCGTAAGAAGAAACGCTCCGTAAAAAATGAGAAGCTGTAAATCGGAGATAAGCAGGATCCTGTAGGAGGAGAGAAGTTGGACCAAAAAGAGGGAGATTAATATTCAACGAAAATAGAAGAATAAGACATTAATAAACCAATAAAAGCTTGCTAGGAAAAAGTTTGAATCATTTCTCTGGCCCTACTATTTCATTCGATCATGACAAATCTGTCAAAACTGAAAAATCAGTGTGATCATAGGGGAATTATACAGTGTCCGCCAAAAGTCCCACGGTTTTCGAAATAAAAATCATCTCCTTTTGCTTTTTCGCATGCCATTTCTACAAATGATAACTTTTTTTGACCCATTTTTTCAAAAAATACTCTTGATTATTTGTTTTATCTACAAAAGTCTTATTTTTAACCTTGAATGTTAAGGAAACTTTATGAAAAAAAATCTTATGCAGAATTTTCATACAATCCAATTCGAACATCTGACTTTTATAGTCTGCGGTGTAAAAAATCTACTACGTGTACCATGCCAATTACTTTAAAAAGTTGCTTGGTTATTGTCGATTCATATCATTTGTAGAAATGGCATGCGAAAAACCAAAAGCAAATGATTTTTTTCAACAAAACAACATAAAGCCCAAAATTTCGAAAACCGTGGGTCTTTTACTAATCTGGAATTCCAGTAAATAGGAGGACATGATCCGACCTATCCACAGTTGCAGGATTTTCCATTTATAACAGGACACCCTGTATTATATCGATTAGAACTGAATCCATTGCAATTTTTCAATGAAAAAATGCAATATTTTTGTTTAGAAATTTCGTTGTACTGCAAAATGATCATTTCGAGAGAATCATCCATATATATATGGGTGATTCTCTCGAAATGATCATTTTGCAGTACAACGAAATTTCTAAACAAAAATATTGCATTTTTCCATTGAAAAATTGCAATGGATTCAGTTCTAATCGATATATATATATATATATATATATATATATATATATATATATATATATATATATATAGATTTGTGCGCATTGTATAGCACAGCCGATAATTTTTAGCTGACAGTCCCTATCAATGGATGCAGCATCGCTCGGAACACACTACGCCTCGTTGCACTTATTGTCTTAACGCTACGTGGCCGCGATTTTTTCCTCGCTCAGCATAAATTCAGAGTACAAAAGGAAAGGGTAAAGAGAGCGCGACAGCTCTCACACTCCATCCTCTTTCATTTTCGCTCGCTATCGGGGGATGAAAAATGGGCCGATGACTTGTGAGAAAGGAACATTTTTTTTCGGTCTCTCTCTCTCTCTCTCTCTCTCTCTCTCTATCCCTGTCTTGTATATACATACATACCATTTTTTGTGTTCGAGCAACCTCAATATCTGGCAGGCATGTAGAGATGAACCTCAAAAATAGTTCTTCATAAAAGAAATTCTACCAAAAAAGAAATAAAAAGATTATAATAATTCAATTCAAAATATCAACCCCTCGTAACAGTCGATTGGATAATTTGTTTGGATCTTTTTTTCTTCTCCACGAATTTGTTAGATCTTGGTGAAAAAGTGTAGCAATAAATTCGTCGATTGTACAAGGAATATACTATATATATATATATATATATATATATATATATATATATATATATATATATATATATATATATATATATATATATATATACACATATATACATATATACATATATATATATATATATATATATATATATATATATATATATATATATATATATATATATATGTATATATAAGAGTTTAAGAAATTTGTCGGTCACTATATATATATATATATATATATATACATACATACATACATATATATATATATATATATATATATATATATATATATATATATATATATATATATATATATATATATATATATATATATATATATATATATATGTATGTATATATATATATATATAGTGACCGACAAATTTCTTAAACGCGTATCATAGATAAGGAACGCGCACGCTTGGGTATAAGGTTGAAATTAACCGGATCTGGATGTAGGTATAATACATAATAGAGCCGTATACATGTATACGAATGCGACGACTGAACGGATTTGCGGGGCCGGAGGGCGCACCCGCGCGCGGGTGATTAAGATAATTAGGGTAATAATTCGTAGACCCAAAGAGTACGGACACGCGATGTTAATTCTAACAATAGGATGCCGAGGCGTTGTCGCAGCCCCTTCGCAAATTGTGTCTTCTAATTTTTTTTTTTTTCAACAAAAGTTTTGCCCAAAACGACGTTGATATACGACATACACTGCCGGCCAAAAGTTTGAGTACACCAGTCGAAATTTCTTGCCGCACTAAAAGTTAGATAGCGTACTCAAAAATGAAGATAATCAAATTCTCCAAGCGGCGTTTTAAAGAGTACGAATTTACCTTCGTTTTTATTTTTTTAGAATATTTTTTACAATTTTTTCTGGCCCGGTACGTCCTTTTGATAATGGCTATTTTTTAGCTTTTTTGCACGTCTAAAACTGACCGCATAAATTCTGGCGAATTTGTTCGCTCGTTTTTTCCATGACAAACTTAAAGAGGGTATCAAAACTTACATGTTCGTTTTTTAAGAAGTTTCCTACGATTTTTTTCGCCCTAGTATTGCATTTTTAGCTAAAAAGACATGTTTTTGAAAAATAGGCGTAGTCCAATAACTATAGGGTTTCAAAGAAAATGTCAAGAGGGTAAAAAGTTGCACAGGTTCACACTGGAGTAGCCAGAATTTATTCGGAATGTTAAAAAAAAATTGTCAAAAATTTTCTAAAAAGGCAAAATGAAGGTAAGTTTGCCCTCTTTAAAACGCCGCATGGAAAATATGATTACCTTTATTTTTAAGTCCGCTATCTAACTTTTAGTGCGGCAAGAAATTTGGACTGGTGTACTCAAACTTTTGGCCGGCAGTGTATATATATATATATATATATATATATATATATATATATATATATATATATATATATATATATATAAATGTCTGAATTTACAAGATTATTTATTACGCATTAAGTATATTTTAATTGTAATTTATTCTTTTTCACGAGCATTATTTATATATATACACGGTGTCCTGTTATGAATGGATAATCCTGCAACTGTTAATAGGTCAGATCATGTCCTACTATATGCGGGAATTTCAGTTTAGCTATTCCTACAAGTGATTTGAATCGACAATAAATAAGCAACTTTTTAACATACATTTTTTTACACTGCAGGCTATCAAAGTTAGATGTTCGAATTGGTTTGTATGAAAATTCTGCATGAGATATTTATTCATAAATTTTCCTTAACATTTGAGGTTAATAAGAAGACTTTTCTAGATAAATCAAATAACCGATAGTATTTTTCGAAAAATTGGGTAAAAAAAAGTTATCACGTAGAAATGGCGTGCGAAAAACCAAAAGCAGATGATTTTTATCTCGAAAACCGTGGGAATTTATTTAACTGAAATTCCAGTATATAGTAGGACATGATCTGACCTATTGACAGTTGCAGGATTATCCATTCATAACAGGACACCCTCTATACATGTGTATATATATATATATATATATATATATATATATATATATATGTCAGCTGGGATATCTCTGGCGTACATTGTACCCTCCGATGCAGCGATGCACCTTGATAATCTACATTTTATATATACGAAGCTATACGTCCTACGAGGCGACGTCGTCGACATGGCAATTACGTTCTTTTTTTTTCGCTTCGTGAAAAGTTTTATCCTCGACAGGAAAGATATCGTACCGACCTACGGGTCTCTTAATTGAAGAAAATTCGGATTGAAAAAAAATTACACTCTACTCACGGAAATTTGTAATTGAATTTCGAATTATGGGAAAACGAAACGTCAGAAGCGCATTGCGATTGCCCCGTACCGCGCCAACTGACGTATCCCCCTAAGGCAATTTTTTGAAGATACCCACGAAGATATGCTTATTGTTAAAAAAAAATATATACAAATATATTTAATCATGCAAATTAATCGGATTCGAATCAATTTTTATGATATTTTAAGACCGACTTCACTCTTTATTCAAGGATATCAAACTTCTGGAAACTTGTCACTCGTAAGGTCGCAGCCTTCGCGATATTCAACAATTACGACGCGGCGGCAAATACGAAGCCACGTGCGGAATAATTTTCCCAACGAGCGCGATTATTTCGAAATAACTCAAAACACGTCACGGAAGAAAAATCGTAAAAATGTCTCATTGATAAAATAATCATTTCGCTTCGTAAGTGTGTGTAGATGGCGACAAAAATTCCACCCATAGATAAAAACTGAACGATCCGCATTTTCACGCGAAAAAAAAGTTAATCGGGCCCATGTTCAATATTATGCAAACCCACAATATCTTCAAAAAATACGATGAATACATGTAATGTCTACAAAATACGACAAATAAATGTCACATCTCCAAAATACGATAAATAAATGTGATATCCAAAAAATACGATAAATGAATATAATATCTAAAAAATACGATAAACCAATGTGATATACAAAAATACGATAATTGGATGTAATATCCAAAAAGTACGATAAATTAATGTGATATAAAAAAATACGATTATTAAATATAATGTCTCAAAAAACGATGGATAAATGTAATATCTAAAAAATACGATAGATAAATGTAATATCTCAAAAATATGATAAATAAATGTAAGCATATTTATAGAAGGTCATTTCAAGGACCGTCCTGTCCCCAAAATCAACGATTCGTTTGCGAAAAAATGCTGGGCCGCTCTCAAAGCAGCCCGATGTGCTGATAGTTAACATAACATGGATATAACGACTTCGAAATATCTTTTCGCCATATACAGTGGCCGTTGAGCACTACGAGCCATGGGGCTTGCTTCGCTCATGGGGGAGCTGGATGTGCACGCGGAGGGTGCGCTGATCGCAAGAGACAGCGATTCTAGTAGGTCGACTCGTCGGGGTTGCTGGCAGAAGCAACGAGCACACAGTCGGAGAGAGACAAATACGGAATGGGCGAAAGAGAGAGAGAGAGAGAGAGAGAGAGAGAGAGAGAGAGAGAGAGAGAGAGGCGAGTGGGGAAAACCGCTGGCATCGGGGAAGAGGGTTGGGGCGTTTCACAGGGGTAGGCTGCGAATATCTAGGTCACCCTGCACCGCGTGCGGGTCGAGAACTCGGTCAAGTTTTCTGCACCTGCAGGTCACACGACGTCGCGGTTTATATTTTGGCGTGCTTATTTTTCGCCTGTTCACCGCCCCACCTGTAACCAGACTACAATGCGAGCCTCAAGGCAATCCTGTAATTGTCGAATAATTTTTCAGAAAACGGAAAGAAAATCGCATAAAAAATACTAAAATCATTTTTATACGCGTTGCAGCGGAAGTTCCCTCCGATTTTGTTGGAACTTTTTAATGTGGAAGAGTAGCATAAACTAAGAGACACGTATTTTTTTTTATCGGCTCAAAAACGGTTTTAAGGGGCGAAACGCACCCTCCAAAATAGGGGTGTTTTTCGTTTTTCGTCGATAACGTTATCGTTCTCATCTCCAATGTATAGTACACAAAAAAATAAACATTGTTGCAATTTAAAATTTTTTAAGGCGTTACCCCCACTTGTAGCGCAAAAAAAGGCCTTTTTCATGAATTTTTTAAAAGAAAACTACAAAACTTTTTTAATCGATCAATATACCATCTTAAAGAACACATCTTGAAGAACTTTCAGTAATTTTTTTATTGAAAAATATTACATTGTTTAGTGGCAAATGGCCGTCAATGAAATAATGTTTTTATATACACGGTTTGCGGTGACCAACATTGCGGCGAAGTGGATCATCTGAAAAAAAAAATGCGGATGGATTTAGTCAAATATAAGTATAAACTAGTCTTTAATCAAAGGATTTTAAAAAATATTCATTTTTCACAAAATGGCGGACAGTCAAAGTTAATGGTTCGATTTTAACGAAAAAAAACGGCCGTTTTTTGGCTATAAAACGGCCATTTTTTTACGAAAAAAAAATCGAACGATTAAAGACTACATTTTTATGTATTAAATAAGCCTGCAAAATTTCAAGAAGATCGGTTCATTAGTGTTCGAGTAATCTTGGTCACCGACTTCAGAAATACCATTTTGAGAAAAACGCGTTTAAAGTTTCAATTTCAATTTACACGAAGAAAATATTTTTTTTTGTAAACTTCCATAGAGTCATTTATTCCGGGCATAAAAAAACTGCACTTCAAATTGCACTTCAAAAAAATGCAATAAAAAAAATCGATTTTTTCAGAACCGCAAGTGGGGGTAACCCCTTAATATCCTGTACCGTTAAAACTTTATCGACGAAAAACGAAAAACATCGCCATTTTTTAGGGTGCGTTTCACCCCTTAAAACCGTTTTTTCCGCCGATAAAAAAAGACGTGTCTCTTAGTTTTTGATACTCTACCACATAAAAAAGTATCAACAAAATCGGAGGAGGATGCCGAAGTGATGTTCGTTGTCAGTGACTTTCGCAGCCTAAATGTGGCGAAAAAAATACGGGAGAAGGAAAAAAATTAATTTTCGGGGCCTTCCAACGACGCGAATTTCGATAACATGAACCCAAACAAACCCAAACGAATTTTAGCCGAAATGAAAAATGTGTATTTATTTTGTAACAATTATTTAATTGGTTCAAAATTAATACGAGCGGAAAGAAAAGAACGACGAGCATTTGTCGTTTTCCAGTTGAGTTTTTATTTTTTTTTTTTGAAAAGTAAGCTTTTATCTATGGAGAAAAAAGGAGAAAAACATGAAAATTCGCATCAGTATGAACGTTATCTTTGTTACAATGGAAATTTTCGATCTTCCCTATGCGCACGCTGGACCCGAACAAACCCAAACAACTATAAGCCGGAATGAGATTGAATAAAGTAAGCAATTATCGAAAATTCAAATAAATCGAAATAAATAATACAAATAAATACAACCACTATTTATTTATTTATTTTGTAATCATCTTGCGATATTTCGATAATTGTTGCAAAATAAATAAATTTTTTTTTTAATTAGAAACGTAAGCTTCGATTTATGAAAAAAAATGTACAGGAAAATTCGCATCAGTATCAACGTTACCTTCGTTACAGTGCAAATTTTCGACCCTTCTCAACCACACGCAGAACCCAAACAAAGCCAAACAAAAAGGCGGAATAAAAACATTTGCATTCATTACGGGACGATTATTTACAAACGGAAGCGAAAAACGAGCGAGGAAACGACGAGGATTGGTCGTTCCTCGGTCAAACTTCTTATCTTTTCATTGAAAAAAAATAAGCATCGATTTTCAAAAAAGAAAACGAAACTGGATGTTGATGTCCGTATCAACGACGTAGGGAGGAGAATCTCCGATTTTCCTTATGACGAGAAACTTCGATAATCGATTTGTCGTGCGTGCTAGAAAACACGTCGTACAAATACGTACACGTAGACACTTGCCCCTCCCGCGAAACCGTCCTACCCCCCCCCCCCCCCCCCCGCGCAATCCAATAATACGGAAACGCGGTCACGGGTACAGTTTCGGTAAATCGGCGTTACAACTGCTAATTACACCGATTCAATATTAATTCGAATGATTTTGTTTCCTATCAGAGAAGAAGAGAATGAGAGAGAGAGAGAGAGAGAGAGAGAGAGAGAGAGAGAGAGAGAGAGAGATCACGTTTCCGGTGACTTTACTTACAATTACCGGTTAATTCGTTTCTCGGTTTCTCGTAGATACCCGATAATAAACACTTGCTCCCCCTCAAGCCGTTAAGGACCCTACATATACTCACTCGATCCCGACGCAAGTTGAGCACTCGTCGTTTATTCGGGGCCAATTGTCGTATTCGAATAGGCACGATTTTTTCGCCTCAAAGCCGATCTCGTTTTTTCTCTTCAGAATTATTTTTTCTGGTCAGGTTTCACAAACCTACAAAAAGAAGTTCTTTTTTTAAAGTCAATTAATCAATCGATCAATTTCTTATTAGTTTTTTTCCTAATTTTATTTATCAATAATCGATAATTTAATAATTAATTCATCTCTCTCTCTCCGTCGATCGATTATTATAAATCTCTAATTATTGTCGATTATTGATAAATAAAATTAGGAGTAAATTAACAAGAAATTGATCGATTGATTGATTGACTTTAAAAAAAGCACTTCTTTTCGTAGGTTTTTGAAACCTGACCAGAGAAAATAATATATATATATATATATATATATATATATATATATATATATATATATATATATATATATATATATATATATATATGTATAGGGAGAGAAAGAGAGAGAGAGAGAGAGAGAGAGAGAGAGAGAGAGAGAGAGAGAGAGAGAGAGAGATCTTCATATATCTCTTGCTTACATATATATATATATATATATATATATATATATATATATCCGTACGCGTGGCTGCGTTATTTCGTCCGAGCCCACGTCCGTGTGTGCGTCCATCGGAGGGTGAGAGTGCGGGAGCGCAAAAGAGAGTAAGGGTAGGCCGCGGGGTTCACGGAGTGCGCTGACCTACTGTTCCACATTCGTCGTATTCCAGCAGCCTCTCCCGAAGTTCGATGTGTACCTGTGTGCCGCCAATGTGCATGTATATTTTCGTCTGTCTCTCTGTGTGTGTGTGTGTGTGTGTGTGTGTGTGTGTGTGTGTGTGTGTGTGTGTGTGTGTGGGTGGGTGGGTGGGTGTGTGTGTGTGTGTGTGTGTGTGTGTGTGTGTGTGTGTGTGTGTGTGTATGTGAGAGTGTGTGTATGTGCGCATCTGTATCTCCACTTCTAGTTGTGCTTCGGTATTGCTGTGTGCACGTGTGCGCGCGCATGAATTGCCAGGGTTGACTATCGCATAAGGGTTGTTTCTGGATGAAAGGGAGGGAGAGAGAGAGAGAGAGAGAGAGAGAGAGAGAGAGAGAGAGAGAGAGAGAGGAATAGAGAGAATGGAGTATGCAGCCGAAGAGAAAAAAAAGTATAGGCAAACCCCAGAAACCCAGAGCGCCCACCCTGCCCCACGTGCCTCGCTATATGCTGTTCTGTCACTGCTTATATCCGCGCTTCCGTGCTGGTCACGGTGGCTAGAAAGGCGCGGGACAGAGCTCTCTCTTCGGAATCTTTTTCTTTCATTTTATATATATATATATATATATATATATATATATATATATATATATACGTGCACGCGCGCACACACACACATGGATATAGTACATATATTACATAATATATCGGAAGAAAAAGATAAGAAATATATACCCAACACAGCACCGTCCACGTCTCTTGATCAATCTATGCTCAACCAGCGCACAATGGACCGAGCGATGATGTTATTTGACGACCTTTTTTTTATCGCACGCGAAAATGTTAAAACGCGCTATTCATTTTTCGATCGTAATTACACGAAGCGCACAGTATCGGAGAGAAAGTGGTTGTCGGTTTTTCATTTTGGGTCGTCGTGTGAGGCGATGCGATTGATTCTTGTACTTTATAGATATTTTTTTTCCTTTTTTTCTTGTCAAGGAACATCGGTTTGGTGTCCGATTTCGATTTTGTTGAAGGTCACGTATATGATAGAGCATTAAAATCTGCTAGATACCTACGAATTTTTTTTTATCAGTGGAAGAATTGTTTTGAGGGGTGGAGACACTACTTGGGGTGAAGTTAGGCAAGGGTTCATTTTGCAGTTTCATCCGCAAATATTACGAAGATTTTAATGAAACAACAAGGAAAATTCGTCTCATGCGAAAGGATGAGAAATCCCCTATGAGTACAGGGAAAAAAAACGATGTTGAGGGGTAAACCACCCTTCTATTTTTCTCTCTCTCTCTCTCTCAGCCCAGATTTAAAAGGGGTGAATTAACCCTTCTTTGACACACTTATATTCGGCCGTGAATTTGACACACTGGGTCAATTTGACACGGGTAGTACTTCATCCACCTGCCATTAACATCCCTTCAGCCGGTTTTCGTTGAAAACAATCCGAAATGCACTTTAAACATTTTCTTAACGGGGTCCTCTAGTTTCTCGGCTGTTTTTTTACGGCTTTTTCAATAATTTTTTACGGGCAAAGCATCGAAATAATCAATCTCATTGTTTTTGCATAATCTTTATTAACATTTAAATAAGCTTTACAAATTTTTTGAAGTCAAAATATATAATAGAATAAACGTTATAGTGGCCGACAGGAAGACATCAAGTAAAAGAGGTGCTTGACGGTGACCAAGATTGCGGCTGTTCTGCTTATCTGAAATCAAAAAACCAAACGGCATTTTAATCTTCATATTTAAGACTAGCGATTGAACTAGAGTGAATTCTAAATTACAAAAATTGACTTTTTTATACACTTTTGAAAATTACATTCTATTTTTTACTCATTTTTTCTTAAGTTTTTCGCTCGTACAAAAAAAAACTATCGAAGCAATCATGATAATCCTAGTTCAATCGCTGGCTTATAACATATTAAAGATGCTGTATAAATTTGAACAAGATCGGTGCAGTAGTTTCTGAAATATCGTGGTCACCGTTTCGAAAAATGGTGTTTCGAGAAAAACGCGTTTGAAAGTATACCTGCTCCGTTCCAGGGCCGTAACTTGTGAACCACTTCGAATATCGAAAAATCCTTTGGCACACATTTTCTACACATGTTGTAGATGTGATTTACGAAAAAAAATCGATTTTTTCGACCCGAGAAACTAGAGGACCCCGTCAATATGTCTGCATAATCGATATTCGGAAAGTAGAAATTTGAATTGTCGTAATAAAATAGTGAAAACTTTCAATTTTGGGAGAGTGATTTTATTTCAAATTCGTTCTGGTCAAAATGACCCAGTTGTTTATACTTAGGGTTAAGTTGAATGAAATTGGTAACACTTCGAAGGGAAAATAAAATAAAAGTTTAGGTCTTTTTGCATTTTTTCCGGACACCAATCACCCTTCACTTGAAGCTCCTTATGGTAGTTGTTTTTTTTTGTATTTAAAATGTCTGTGCGAATTCAAAATATGTTTAGAAATTCCGAATTCATGTTTCGAGAAGAGATGAGCGGTGATTGAGCGATGACACTTGTTTATAGCCAAGATGCAAAAGAAATGTGGATTTTTAATATTTTTTTCCCAAGATCATGTATTTTTACTCCTTGAATACGAGTTCACCATTCGTTTTTTTTTCATCCCGATATCTCGATTAGTTTTCCAAAAAAAGACACTCAAAGAATGGCCGAAAAAGAGGCAAGGGAGTGACCTATGAAAAAATTCCCGAAAATCGATGGTCGCACTTAGAAATTCTGCCAAAAACGAAAATTAGGCGGAGCTGAAT